>CM051456.1:112098224-112483164 GCA_028274465.1 Plantago ovata | reverse complement strand
TACCTTCAAGGTAAAGGAAAACTTTTTGTCATCCCGCTTAAGAATTCTAAAAGCCATGATATAGCACGTGGAGTGAGCCCGGGCTTGTTTTCAGATCCATAAATTGTAAATGTTTTCCCAGAACCAGTTTGCCCATATGCAAATATACCAACGTTGAATCCATCAACAGCAGATTGCACTAAATTACTGCATTGCAGAAAAAATAAATAATAATAATATAAGAACACAACACAATTATTTCAGATTTATGGAAATTGGACAGAAAAAAGACTATGACAATTAAAATTCGCTAGAATTTTGTTTTATCAAACTTGCCTTTGTATCCTCAAAAACAGTATCTTGGGTTGCACGACCATCAAAAAACATCATATATGTGTTGTTTCATTTTATCATCTCTCCACATATGCTCTACAGTGAACTCATCAGCACTTACAAGAGCATTTTTCTCCTTCTCAGAAACTTCTTTTTGACTGAGAGGTCTCAGTCGGCAGTATACACGAATTTTTCCTTCATATCTGCATGCAAAAAACAAGATACTCATTCAACAATAAATGTCGATCATCAGAAAATAAACTTATAATACACACAAGGAAAAAAGCATTAATACCTTCAATCGTGTTAAAATATCTTTTCCTCAAAACTTGTTCTTCCTTGTAAAGTTTCTCCATCTCAGCCAACTGAGCAGCTTGCATTTCAAGATTGAAGCAGTTGCTCGTTTTTTCGATCAATGTCCTACAAACGTCACCAGTATTAGAACCTCTGAACATGAATTTGTAAATTTAAACAACAATAAAGGAGTTCCACAGATTTGCAACAAAAGGATTTTACTCCTTCATTTCTCTAAGATCTTCCAGTTCCCTCAAATTGTTTTGTAGGGTAGCCAACTCTCTATCCTTAGCTGCAATGGTTGATTGTGAAGCATTAAATTTCTTATTGTATCCTCCAATTTCTTTTCCAGTTCGGAAATACGAGTTTCATAGTTTTGTTCTTGTTCAAAGATCCCCTCCCTATATGCAATCTGCATTTGAAAAATCAACATAAATAATATTTATCTGATACAATCAGTGAGTCAACAGAATTCGAGAAATTTTCGGGCCTACCTCGTCAGTGCTTTTCTTTTCAAGTCTTAAAAGTCTTTCTTCAAGAGATAATTTCTCATTTGCAAGTTTCCTTCTAGATTCCTCAGCAACATGCAACTCAGCATTGCGTGATTTTAATTCCTCTTGAATTTACGCAGCACCTGTTTATGAAAGCAAAAAGGTTTACCCATTAACGAGTATTGTAAAACACTATCATGTGTAAGCCATAAAAAACATGATATGACATGCTTTGATCTTTTATTTAATGCATATTATGTATCACTATTAGTAAAATATCACTCTAGATATGTAGAAAATAAAGAAAAAGGAAAATTGAGGTTATAAACCTGGTGTTGCTTCAGTCAACCTTTTTCTCATATTGTCCTCCAACCCCTGACTATTCAGCTTCGCCAAATGAAGCTCAATGCTTGTTTCTCGGACAGTGCAGCCTATTGAAAACAATCAGAAGTTGCAGTTCCAACATAAGTTAAGTATTTCTTTTAAAATTGTTACCTGAAGTGCTGAATCCTTATCGTCACACAATGTCTTAGTTTGTCACGTTCATAATGATCTCTTGTACATATTGCTTCTCAGACCTCAAAACTCCCTTCAAATTCTCAAACTCTTCTTTAATTTTCAGTTCTTCCTTCTGCTTCTCATGGAGTTCTTCTTGCAACTGAATAGCCACCATAAAGCAAGAATATTCAGAAAATTGTGTAAACCAATTATTATGAAGGAATGATCAGAAAGTAACCCATATGTTCAGAGATAGGCGTTTAATGAACGGCAAAGAATGAGTACTGCGTTAAAAAACAAGTGTTGCCCAAATTTCTAAATACAGTGGTTTTTAAGTAACCATGGAATTTACAGTCATTTACTTTTTGGTGGCTGATACAAACACAAACCTATTCTCTACTCCAAATTAAAAAACAACAAAAATAAATAATTAATTTTTTAAAAAAAAACTTTTTTGCGGTCATAACAGCATAGTCTACAAACTCACTTGATTTGTTCTAATCTCCGACTCTTCGAGGGATTCGTCAATTCCAGCACCCGCTTTTCATGCATGTCCACGGGGAGGTCTACACTTATCGGGAGGGTGTCCATTAACTGAACCATTGGTGGCAGCACGGGCTTTAGAGTATCGACGTAGCATCACAATTTATATGCGTTTGAAGAGCAAACACATATTTCCTCTCCCTAAATTTAATTAGGATTCAATTATGATTGTTTCATTGCATAAATAATCTAGCGACATGTCCCACTTAACATAATATAGTAGATAATTGCAACACGACCTGCTTGGTCTCAAACTGAAATATATGCAAAACGCCAGCAACTCTCATCTTAAAAAATACAGCGTATTACTACTGCCGAATTGCATTATGTCTCTTAGCTCAGCTGAATGTAGATACTCCTTTGGAACGGGACGAAAGAAATGGACCTTTGGAGAAGAAAGGAAATTTAAGACATTGTTACTAGCAAAAAACAGAAACTTAAATCAATATTGCTAGCTGATGTTTATATTAACCATGCCCCCCGCTTGTTGATGCCTAAAACTATCTTCCCTGGCAATAGTCCAATTGGATCATCAATCTTACGGACCGCAAAGAACACTGAGTTCCCATATGGAAGTGTTCTCAATATCCGCAAGAACTGTTGTCTGGCATCATCTTTTGTCAAATTTGTCTACAAAAAACATCTTAGAAAGTCAATCCATGGATTACACTGTCAATTTGGACTGAGTATTAAGAATGACAAAGAACCCATGAAACTTAGCCAAACTGAAGTATATAATAGCCAGATAATGTTTTTACAAATACACATGTAGAACTTTCCTATCCTGCAAAGTATGGCATCTTTGACTTTTTTCACGAAAATAACACAAACTCTTAGTCTTTTACCCTCTTCTAATCACACTCTGCAAGGTATTAAGATAAAATGGTTGCATTAATCTTCAATTCAAAGCAAGGTAATTAACTCATAATAGCAAGAATGTGATCCTTAAAAACATCTAATATGCAAGTGAAAGAACGTTTTAATCTCCTACTGCATTTAAAGATTGCTTCCATCTAATTTATAAGGAAATGTGGTTGAATTCATGGCCGAAGGATATAGTTAACACTTTAGGTATGTTTCTGACCGGGACACAAGACTATGACTACTGTAAAAATCAATTAATCCAACAAACCTTTGTACTCAGGGGACCATCATATCGTAATTTGCATTATTGGTCAAAGTCTTAAACAGCCAAAATCATTACTAGACAATAGATAAGTTAGGAAAGAGTTGGCAGAAGATGAACTTTCAATGTTCAAGGGAAACTAACATGTAACCAATGCACGGATTTGAATAGACTAGAAAACATTTACTTTAAATATGTTATCAATCTTTGTCAGGGTTATGATATTATGTAATGTTCTCACCATTGAACGGTACCGAGAAAGAATATCTTGTTCCCAGTCTCTCTTGGCTCGAGTAATTGCAATTTGCCTTGGTAAAAACCGTTCCAGGAGTGATGTCCAGTCACTAGATATTACATGAGAAAAGAAAATATATAATCATATAAGCGTATAGTGCAATTTCCCGAACAAGAAGTAATTTAGCAATTCTTATGTACCATTGTGGAAGGAGAGGGAAGGGGAAAACATCAGAGTGAAGAAAAGATATAAACAAAAGAAAGTAACTAGAGTAAGGTAACTGACGTGCACGTTTCAGGAGAATTGACATACCAATTTTTCAACCAGAATCTGCAAAGCAGAGAGTGTGCAGTCATCCTTCCAACTGGGTAATTGCCTAATACATAATCATGTTGCAGCTGTAAAAGGTAGATAAAGAATGCATTATAGCATCAAGAAGAGAATGGAACGATTTTAAGACACAGATAATCAGAAACTGCAGACAGCATTAAACAAATAAACATTGAAAAAGCAGGAAATGAACATATACCTGGACATATGATAACTGCACAAACATCGGATCTACAACAGCTTCATCAGACTCCCGAAATAGCTCTTCTTGAAAGTCAATTTACAGTGTAAAATCTCTCCCTTACTCCGATCCTTTGACGCCTTAAAGTCGGCAAGTAGGTCTCGATATACTTGTTATCATCTAACCAATATAGTCCTCTACAAAGTACATAAACAAAGAAAAATGAGCAAACACTATTTTCAATAATAATAGTGACAAATATTGGTAACACACCACAAGTGTGTGTAAATACCATTTCCAGGATCTGGTGATTTTGAGCCCACGGCTGCCTTACGACATTCGAACAAACAAAGCTAGAATATGCTGATAGTTTGATTATTCCCGTGAGCTCCTGCAGTTGTCAGTGATCAGATAAAATAACACATTAGATGTTAAAGTATCAATGATGGCTAAAAAGGGATGATAAAGAATGATGATCGCGCCCAATACTGACAAACATGTACAGCGGACATCGGTTCACCAAAAGTAAATTAAGTACATGAATGCTACATGAACCACAATTGCAGTCAAGCAAAGGACAAACATGAATTTTAAGTAGAACTCAGCATTGCAAATCTGATGTTGCCCACATCAATTAGGCATAAAAAAGAACAGACTGTTTACAAGTGCAGCATGAAATCACAATTTATGCAAACAGCAATATGAACAAAGAAAATTGATTTCAATACTCCAGTTTGAGTGTTTGGCTTTAGTGTCTGATGATAACTATTTACACCACTATTTTGTGCTTCAGAAAGACTGGGAGGGGCAATGATGAAGAAAAAGAAAAAAAAACTAGTTGCTCACCCAGGATATATCTCGCTCAAACAGATGTGAATACTGCTTTGACCAGCCAGAACTACATTTACTCTTATTTGGCATCCGAATAGAAACTACAGTTTTATTTTAAATCAAAATACCCCCCCCCCCCCAATCTCACATTCCTGTATCCCTTCTTCAATAAATATCCCACTTTTCCTTATTTTTCATGCAAATGTAATATATGAGTTAGATTATTAGAGATAGATCTTCTTTTAAACAGTAAAGCAACTTAATAGTGATGCAACAGTTTTTAAGTATTATTGACATAACAAGTTAAAACTATAAGGCTCAAATCTCTAGTTGGTTTTTCATGCAGACAACTTATCTCTCAAAACCAAGATAGGCAGCATACTCATAGAACAGAGGAAACAAATGAAGGACATGTAAAGTTCACCAAAGTAAAAACACTCAAATCTCAAACAATGGAGCACATTTCTCTTGCAATAAACGGAATGACCTACATGTGAATGAGACTAAATCCTAGAACCTACGAGACTACAACTCTTACATAATTGAAAAACTAACAACTTAGCAGGTTAGCACCACGCCACCACCTGAGCTCGACTACGCAACTTACCTGGTGTCCTAGTTATTAAAACACTCGAGTATTGCCTAATAAAACTAAATTACTGCTAAAAATGTCATTTCCTACAAAATTCTAATAACTAACTAAATCCAGGTGCTTAACAATTAAGCTGTTTCGTCAAGGCTCAGCTTGTACTCTACTAGATTCAGGCAATCTTGTTAACTCACATCATTCATTGGTGATTTATACTCTCTTTCAGCCTAGTCTTTTCCAAAGAATTTGAATACATAACAAAATGTGATTACTGGGAATAAGAACTCCTTTTGCAAATGGTACCCTTAACTGTGAATAGAACAGGGAAGTAAATAGCATAGACTCAAAAGCTTTTCCAACAAACTACAATGCTCAAGAGTTGAGCATTGACAAAGAACGGGGAACAAAAAAAATAGTTAAAAATCTCAAAAAAAAAAAAAAAAAAAAAGGAATCGTATCTTATCCGTATATCAAGAGACTTTAATTCATATAATTTTCATAGTAATGTATAATAAGATAACAATTCAAAAATTTGATGTATAAATGCACGAGTTATATATCAATAGTACCTCAACGGCATCGGCCACAGTTGTGGACATGTCATATGTAATTTCTTCAAAAGTCTCATCCAGGAAAAACACAATTGTTGTAAGCCTTTTTCCAGTTAAGAGAGCTTCAATCTCCTCCCGGCCAGGTATTATATGCCTTGGTCCAGCTTTGACAGAGCGCTTTAATGCATTTAATGCATTCATTGCAAGCACTTGGACTCAGAATCAGTACTGACACTATGTGCCACAGTGTGTACATACTCAGACAGATAGCCACCAATTTCTTTGGTAGGAGGCATGCAGCATGCACATAAATACATGAGCTCCCATGCCTTAACCAAAGAGGCCTGTTGATAATGAAGCATAATGCCAATACACAACATCAAACATGGAATAATGAATACCCCAAAAGAATACTATACTAGTATAAGATTTCTAAAGACCAACTGAAATGGATCATGAGCACAAACAAAAGTAAATTATGTGCCAGATAATCAGAAAATGTAAACGAAGCCCAGTCATTCAGAAACTTCATATCATAATATATAAATAAATAAAAACAAAGAGAGAAAAACTCTACATGCATACAGCATACCTATCAGGATTGTTTATTGTCTGCTTCAAAATTTGTGTGAAAAGCTCATCTCGGAGTTCCGAGCGCTTCAAACATGTTTGTAAAGCTTGCTAACAAGATCAATGCACTCATCTAAGCTAACTGGATCGTATCGATCAGATGCATCAACTCCCATGTACTTCAGGATAATCTGGAATAGCTTAACTGCTCTATTAGCAAGGTCACTGTTTATTTTGAGCAGCGAGGTCGGGGATAGGTTCCTGTTAAGGGGAATGACTCACGTTTAAGAACATCGTTGGGGTAAAAGAAATGCACTTGTCCACAAATTGGATAGGATTACCTTCTGGAAACACATCATATCCTCAAGGTGAACTTCTCGCGAGTTTGTGCTCCAGCTGTCTTTTTCGAGAAGAAACCACGTTTATTAGCTGAACGAATCTGCTTCCGCATAGCCCTCAGGAATCCTTCAACCTAAAAATGTTGAATTTTTGTCAGACAATAATATATGGTGCATTGGCAACAGAAAATCGAATGAGACCAAACATGAGTTGCTTAGTCCATTGGTTCCAGAACATAGTGAGTAATAAACTGAAATAGTCCATCTATGCAATTAGAAGAAAAGTCTGGATGTGCACCTGAAATTTATCAATCAACGGTATTGCACCAGCAGTTCCGGTGGCATGCTGACGACAACGTATTAGGAGTGCTGCAACTCAAACAGTGCACAAGTCTATAAGTTGACAAAACCAGTAAAACATAGGAACATAAAATCCGAATGCAGATGTAACTAAATCCATCAAGCAGATAAAATGCCACATTAACAAAAACGCAAAGCAGCTTACGGTGGGGCAAAGTTGGAACCGTCAGAATCGTAATCATCTCCTCCATTCGAGGTGACAAACGATTATACGAAGAGGTATCAAAGCCATTGTTGGAGCCATATGAAGACCTTGATCTCAAGCTCTGTGTCATATCAGACGCCATTTCCCAAACAAAACAAAGACGTCGTCCACGAAGTCAATGCAACAACCTCTGTTCCACATACAACAAGTTAATCCTGGATTCTTCTTTTCTCATTTTCTTCATATATATATAAACACACAGGTCATTTGAGAAGCTCAATTTGACAACAAAAATGGATCAAAACTCAACTCAAACTGGATAAAACAAAGGAGCACAAACTTAATTAATTCAGATAGAATCCAATTCAACTAAGATCAGGTGCAATAAATCCCTATCCCCTAAGAATCAACAAATCCCAAATCCCTTGTTAAAAAAAACTAAACTATAAAAAGCTGAGGAAATGAAGTTGAATTGAACCAATTACAGAGAGGACAGACAATGACGGCCGAAAAATCCAATTGAAATGAATTGAAGGTGCACTTGCATAAATGTATAGAGACAAAAAAATTAAAAATGCAATCTAGCATTCCTCAATCACAACATCCATTCAACACAACCACACAAACATAAGTACATAACTACTAAAATTGAATAAAAACTATGCATCAAAGAATATTCGAAACCCGGAACAGAACAACATGGCGGCCTATTCTCATTTATCACACACACATTCCAAAATTCTAATTTCACAACACAACACAATTTCATTTTATAGGTAACAATTAGGAAAAATCAATCATATAAAATGTCATTTAGGTCCCCTAATTCCAATTCCGGGGTAAATATACATGATGTTGGTTACCTGAACACAGTAAAGAGCTTGGCATCCTTGTTATCGGACTCCAGAGCATACATTGTGGGATAAAACACCTTATACCTGCATCATCAGAGTCAATCATCAAATCAAACAAAATGACAGCTAATTAAAAACGTCGTGCATTTCCAAATTGGGAAGAGAGAGAGTATATATTATTCTTTCTGGCCTTTACTACAATCACATTCTTATTTCTATTTTTTGCCTTTCCTTTTCCTTTACTGCTTCGTCCAGCTTTACCGCTGCTGCTACCACTCCAACTCGATTTATCAATCCCTCCGGTCGATTTACCGCTCCCTCCGACCGATTTACCCTTCTTCTTCCCTTCTTCTTCAGCTTCACCTTTTTTATTCGGGTACTTCATAAATGATAATCCTCGAAGATTAGTAATACCGTCCACCGTCATTCCAAAACTATCCATCTCCGCAAGAGCTTCACTGCTTCTATCACTTTTTAGTACTAAATCCTTCAATTTCTCATCAGTCTCTGCAGTGTTATGTTCCCAAGTTCATAAACTACCTGAGATATGTTATCCCAGTTTTTTATCGCCTGCCCTGCATTTTTACTCAAACTAGGGTCGTCAGTCCCTTCCACAGATAATCTTTCGTGGACTATACGATATACAAATCTAAACCTCATGGACTCGGGAAACATAAGAAGGATCTTAACAAAGGCCTTTTTGAAATCATGTGTACTTAGCTTTCCATACCATATCAAATCATACCAAATGTTCTCCAACGTCTTAGGCCCCCAGGGAAGTTTAACCTCCTGCCAGGAGGGGTAGTTACCCTCGAACGGTAATCGACCGACCTCAAACTCTGACCTAAACTCTTTTGGGAATAGATGATGTGGGATTATTTCACCAGTCGTGAACATCCATACTTTGTCGTATTCACCTCCATTTATGATGTTCATAGCTGGAATATATAAATCGAAGTTTCTTAAAAGAAGTTGAACCATTCTTTGATTTCTAGGAGTATTCCATGATACAGTTTGAAGATCGTGTAATTCCGAGATGTTTCTGATTGAGGCTTGGGAATCGTGAACGGAATTTCAAACTTGAACTCTCCACATTTTAATTGGTCGTCAGAAAGTACTTTATGAATGAGCTCTCCGTAAGTTTCAGGCCCGTGCACCGAAACATCTACCTCAAAAAACTTTACTGTAGATATATCATCTCGCTCTCGCTCCATGCTGTTTCATAATTAAGAACAAAATTAATTATATATTTTTTTCATCCAGAATACACGAGAAAGAGAGCAAGCAGACATAGAATAAAATCAGAGACAAGCATACAACCATTTAGTATAGTTCCAAATCACATCATTGCATAATTTCGACCCATATATTTGAGTAGGTTTCTACTGTTTACAGCAGTGTTTATGCCAAAGTAGCTGCTACAAAAGCCACTGTAGTACTTAGCTTACTGGCGTGTGTCCGTATTTAAACCTTTGTAATCCCAGTTGAGATTAATCTATCACAGTTTCAGCCCATTCACTGTTTCTGGAATTACATACATACATTTCAGTGAAAATGACTTCAGATGAAGATGGTGTCTACCCAAATCAGTTGCTGGGACAAAGGTGTAGCTCTCTGACCAGGCCCAATTACAGACTTACAATTATAATATGTAACACAATTAGGTCTATTTCCCATATTACGTTGAAGTAATTATTAGTACAACAATTAGTCCTATTACAGGTGAGGTGGGAGCAAGATCATTGCTTACAAATTCCATATTTTCAGAGTACTGAAGTGTGAGTGAAATGCAGAGGACAAAACTGAAAGGTGGAGAAGGTGTGTTTTCTGTATTCTTATGGGCCAAGAGTAGCTTAAATGGTGTTAATCCAGTAGAGGACGTCATTTTTCATCGCAGTTTACTTCACAATTAGGCCTAAATCTTAAGTGACATAACTACTACAACCAATGTGGCCTAAGCCAGTAAGTATTAATAACCTGATATACCACAAATGGACACAATCTAAAATACTAATCAAAGGATCATGAGTAGAAACCAACTAAACTACAAACAAACACATAGCCAGCTGACTTATCCAGCCGTACAAAAATGTATGTGATAGTGAAATAGTTGTATGGCCATTTTTATTAAAAAAATCTTAGTCCTAATACCAGAAACTTGCCAGATATGCACTGGATATGATAAAATTTCCACCTAAAAACTAGACTAATCTCAAATAAGCAGGATTTCAACTCTATTAATCTCAAATAAACGCACAGAAAAGGATCTCACCTCTATTCATCGCAAATAAGCGCACAAAAAGGATTTCAGCTCTAGTCATCGCAAATAAGCGCAGAGAAAAAGGATTTCAGCTTTTTTCATCGCAAATAAACGCACGGAAACAAATTTTAGCTCTATTCCTCGCAAATAAGCGCACAGAAAGAGGATTTCAGCTCCATTCATTGCAAATAAAAAAAAAACGCACAGAAAAAAAGGAAGCTCTATTCATCGCAAATGAACGCACAGAAAAAGGAAGCTGTATTTCAGAATTTTCTATTCTTACCACAATTTCAGCTCAAGTTTCTTCTCCGAGTTGTTCAGCCTCCGATTCCAGTCCCATGCAAGCAAAGAAACACTACAGATTCACCATTAAAAAATCTCAAAATCAATACAATGCCCAAAAGAGAAAAAAGAGAGAAAAAAATAGAGAGAGCGGAAACGGAGACTTAACTTGGAACGAAGCTTCCTGTGCAAGCTTTGGCTGGCTTCAATTCTAGAGAGAGAGTGCGAATTTTGGAGAGAGACGGAATTGTGTATATAGTACAGTGTTTCCGTGGGTGTACGTCTATGTGTGCAGGTGAAGTTTGTTTGTGAAATCTCTGAACACAACGGAATTTATTATATTTTATTCAATTCAAAAAATATTCTCATTTTATTATTTTTACGAGTATGTTTTGCCGAATGGGTGAGTTTGGAAGGGTTTGATAAATAAAGGACCTAAACGTAATTAATGAAAGTATGAAACTACTAAACCTCAGTCCTAAAAGTAAAACCCTCTCTCTACTACTGTTGAATTCAATCGCCTGAGATTGAGAATCAATCAAACAACAGCTCGCCTTTTCAAGCTTCTCCTCAATCAAATCAAAGGTACTAATCTCGCCATTCATTTTTTTCTTTTTTTTTTTTTTTGTAATTTCTATTGGATTTGTTCATTTTCGCCTATTTTTGAGTTATTCATTGTTTGTCACTATTTGGAAACGAGTTATGACATAGATATGAAATTGAATCGCTGGAGTAGAAGCTTGAGTTGTGGGTTCGATCATTTCTTTGAAGTTTACTGTTAATTTCGACCAGTTTTGAGTTATGCCTTGTTAAATTATTCAGAATTGAATTTCACTTGAGAACCAGTGAAGTTAACACATTGCAATAGAAGCTTGAGTAGTGAACTTCCGTTGGTACGTAAGTTGAATGTATTCGATGGAGCAAAGTGGAGAAGAGGAGTCGGGTAAGACGTAATGGGAGATTCTTAGTTGTAGAAGAAATTGATGGCCAGTGAGGAAGGGCTCATGTATGTGTAATCATAGGCAAGTATGTTCCCTGATTCGTGTGGAAATGTTATTGTTAGCCCCGGTTCCTTTATTTTGTGCTCCTGTTTATTTCCAGTCGTTTGAATTCAGTTGCTATACGTTTTCTTGAGGTGATGTTATGTGTGTCAGTTGAAGAAAGTGGGAATCACATATACACTCAAAAGCAGACTCATATATTAAAGAGATGCACTTACCTATATAGCAAGGCCATAGCTTCCCATTTAGTACTCTTCCCTAGATAGTAAGGCCATGTTATTTCACGTTAGTACTTAGTACTCTTAATAACGTGGCAAAACCATATTGTTTGGAGATTTTCGTGTACAATTCAGGTAGTGACCTCTTAATGTCATGGGATAGTTACAGATTTGAATTGATAGAACTGTATAAGCCCTGTGCTCTTTCTGTATGTGGGTAGACTAGACCATTTTACCTGAATGAACAGCTAGAGTACATTAACTGCAATCGTTAGAAAATATGTACATGTTTGTCAGGTATAGTTGAGCGCCCCCAGAGAGTTTATTCAGATGGCATCTTACTTTGCTCAACCTGCAGACCTGTCTCGGTTGAAGTTTTTGAATGGCTTTTACGTGATCTCAGTTGAGCTATCTAGTTATGACTTTGTTGGGATAGTATATGTTTTGCAAAATGCTGGCTCTAATTGTATGTTCTTTTTAAGCATTAGGTGTGTCAAATTAAGTCAAGTCGTTTGGGTTCTCAATGATTTACATATGTTTGCATTATGAGTTGATCTTTTTAAGTCATGGGCCTAGCCCAGTTGGTTAAGACTCCTGGTTGTGAGTTGATCTTTGACCATTCTGCTTATTGTCATAGTTAGCTATAATAGAAAGAAGAGTTTGGTCATCACACTGCAGTTAGTTAATCGCTTGGACGTGTTTGATGCATGTTGTACAATCTTAGACATATATGTTCCTGAATTTTTAACTGTTGCTGAAATGTTATTTGTGGTAATGTTATATGTCTCACTTGGAGTTTAAATAAAACCGGAGGTTAGGCTCTTTTATTCTAAAAAAAAGTCTCAGTTGAAGTTTTTGAGTAGCTTAAGGGGTCAACCGTCGATGCATGTTGTAGCTAAGTTTATTAATGGCTGATAGTATTGTATACAAGTAATAAATATTACAGCTCAAGCGGCTACTTATGTGATATCTGTTCATCTACCTGGTAATGACCATTGGGATACTAGATTAGGCTTCTCTTGCCTAAGGTGTGATGTGCTTTTTGGGTCTAAATTATTTAAATCAATAGTCATAAGTTGAATTAGTGCCCATTTTGTTGAGGACATCGTTAACTATAATAACAAGAACAGTATGCTCATCAGTCATCACACTGAAGTTGATTGCTCTTGGTCGGAAATTTGATGGACACAGCCCTTTGGTCTTCAGTCAAATTGCTTCCTCTCATACTCTTTATATCAATTTTTCAATGCATTCTAGAACTCATAACTTACCATAATCTAGAACCAATGCCTTATTAAACTCATCATGATTTTTCACTTCAGGATGAAAGATCAGTCTTCTCAAGCAACACCTTGAGCTAGCTTGAACTAGCTTGAACTGTTCAATGGTCAATCGGAGAAGAGGCAGACCTAGGAAGCGACCACCGAGTGAACCAATCAATGATGTTGGGGTCGAGGCTCCATTAGACAAGCCAGAAGAAGCATTTTTGGATAAAGTTGCACGTCAGAGTGCCGCAGTGAGAGCTCTGAGGGATGCTCAGCTTGACCGACTGAGGACTCTGATACGGTTGCTTAGATCTGAATTCAATAAGGAGCAGAGTGAAGTTCCTGTATCACAGTTTTTCAAGGAATATTTTCTGGACCTGTGCATTGTTGAAAATGGGACAGATGTCCAATACGAAGTGCGATTTAAGGAAAAGGATGGAAACTTATCGATGAACCACATTGATGAATATAATCTGCATGGTTCTCTGCTACATCGGTTGTCATCAGCTTATCCTGATTATTTTGTTGGCAAATCAGATGGTTTTGCGTTTTCAACTAAATCAGTGAAAACTGCTGCTTTTGGTGCTGATAAGCTACAGATCAGAAGTCTTGGAGCCCTGGCAGAGCCATCTGATTCTCAAACATTGGTGCTGAAGGAAGGCCTACAAACTCCAGATGTGAACAATAGTAGGTTATCTGTTGGAATGACACCCAGATCTTCCCGAGTTCCAAAGCATGGGGAGATGCTCTTATCTGTCCATGGCTCGCCTCTTGGTGTTTATAAGGAAGATAACATGGAAACTATAGAAGAGACTGAAGATATGATTGGATGATGCTAGTGGCATTGAAGCTTTGGTTGCAGGGGAATATGAGAATATCCATCTGCTTTTTCTAAGGCTCCTCCTTTGCCTGGTTCTGGTAATAATATACTATCAGTGTAAATATATGATTAGTGAATCAATACGATGCTTTGCAACCATACGGATACGGTGCTTATGGAGGACAAAATCCCGGGACGCTGATTGATATCTATATGGAACTCATCATCATCATCATCATCGCTACTGTCTTCTCTACGTCTCTTTCTATTACCCATCACTTCGTCTCCCCCATCCAAACTACTACTCCCAATGCAGTCAAATGGAACCCCATCATGAAGGTCAGAATGATTATTCTCATGTGGTGGACTCCTATTGAGGTCAAGCTCCAGAGGCCAGCGGGGATTAGGCCTCATTGGGCTCTGGGTTGGGTTCGGTGTTGGGTTGGGTGTGGGACTAGCAATTGAGGAGCCATTTCCTTCGCCATCGGCAGAGGAAGACATGATGATATATATGGAAAAACTTGATTAATGACTATACAAATGAAGGGTGGGTGTTTGCTGATCGGTAGGCCTTGCAATTACGACTATATCAAATACAAATCTTATCCCGACCTATCTCATGATGTGCTAGTACAACACCCTTATTACTCTTATAGCTCCACTCTTTTGAAGATTATAATAATATTTAAAATATTTTGCATGATATAGTTGAAATATTCCCTAATAAGATGAGATTTTCTTTTCTTTTATTTTCTGATTTTTTTAAAATTCTAATAATATAAGATATTTTGCACGTTAATGAGGTTTTCAGGGCAATTTTTCCCCTGCATGCACAAATTTTTTTTTTATCTTTCTCGTTTGTGTCAATTGTCAAATATATACTCTAATTAATATATCTCCTAGTTAATTTACGCAATGTGCACTTTTGCCAACTCAATGTGTTCTCAGTATCTTACCGACTTTGTGATTTGCAAACTCGCCCATTTTGCATGACAATGCACTCATCTTTAAATTAAAGTGTGTCTTGTTAGCTATATAAATATATTTTATGAATTTTATCTATATGGAATATGTAGTACGCATCCGCGCGGTAATAAAAGTATATATATTATAAATTGAAAATAATATGCATATGTCGCAATAGTCTACTGAGTACTGTCTACTAGTTAGACATGGTACGTTAATAAATGTATACTAAAGTATTCATAATCTAAACTAAAAGCGCTAAACATTGCAAAACGATTTCCAAAATCTTTTCCTTTAATTTAATTTTATCTTTATGATCAACACTGTGATTTCCTATGTTTTGAATGAGCTAGCACTTGTTAGCGCGAGTCCTTTCCCTTTGGCTCGGTTAACTACATGTTCTCTCATAACGCCGTCAGGGTTATATATTAATTTTGTTGAATCCATGTGAACTCTACTTTTCCTCTCCCTGTGGCCTGTCGAATTGAAGAGACTTACCTTCATTTCTTATGACTTCTTAGAATACAATTAACAAGTGAACTTTTGAAGGCTTATTCTGCTTACTTTTCTCAATTTCGTATTCACTTCGTCATAGAATCAACATCTTTCTCCTAGAATGGAGGTGGCCAGGACTTATATGGATATTTCTGGTTAGTTATGCATGTATGTAGTTTAATTACTCTACATAAGACTAATTTGCAATCCATGTACCACCAGTCCTCCTCTGTTTTTCACCCTGTGGCAAAAGACGGTGACTCTTCAAAGCTAGTCGTCTTTCTATCAGCTGGAACCCATAAGAAGTTACAGCACATTGCTTCAACCTTTGCCATTTCTTCCTCCTTATCCGGCTCTTCTGGTGCTGGTTCTTCACTGGCTTCTTGCATACCCGGAACTGGCAGTGGCAGACTAGCCTCCTCCTTTTCCTCTTCACCCTGCCAAAATGCAGGATCTAATGCCAAAATCCTGGGACGCTGATTGATATCTATATGGAACTCATCATCATCATCATCGCTACTGTCTTCTCTACGTCTCTTTCTATTACCCATCACTTCGTCTCCCCCATCCAAACTACTACTCCCAATGCAGTCAAATGGAACCCCATCATGAAGGTCAGAATGATTATTCTCATGTGGTGGACTCCTATTGAGGTCAAGCTCCAGAGGCCAGCGGGGATTAGGCCTCATTGGGCTCTGGGTTGGGTTCGGTGTTGGGTTGGGTGTGGGACTAGCAATTGAGGAGCCATTTCCTTCGCCATTGGCAGAGGAAGACATGATGATATATATGGAAAAACTTGATTAATGATTATACAAATGAAGGATGGGTGTTTGCTGATCGGTAGGCCTTGCAATTTCGGTCCGATCAGTGATTGGTGTTGGAGAAGGAATGGATGTCAGGGGAGAATTTATAAGAGATGAACGCGGAAGATTTTGAAAGTGTACTATCTGCAAAATCACACTTATAGCCTCTTACAATAATTAATCATAATGTAATTTCTTTTTTCATAGCACATGAAAGACTGAAAGAGTAATATCGTATATATGCATATGATATAGTTTAACACATTCCCTAACAAAACAAGATTTATTTTTTTGATATACTTAAAAACATTCCCTAACAAAATAAGAGATGAGAGATATGGCCGCTTGTTTGAAAGATGTAGAAGTGCGCGGGAAGATTTTGAATGTGTGTGTCTATGTACGTATGGTTTTTCTCCAAAATTACCGTTATAGCCTCTTACAATAATTAATCATAATGTAATTTCTATTTTCTTATGAGGCCAGTCTTTACGCATTTGCCAAAACAAAAAGTAATATCATGTGCACAGTGCACATGATATAGTTAAAAACATTCCCTAATAAAATAAGATTTTTCCTTTTAATTATTTTTCTTAAACACCAAAATAACTCCAAATATGACTATACCAAATACAAATCTTATCCCGACCTCTCTCATGATGTGCTAGTACAACACCCTTATTACTCTTATAGCTCTACTCTTTTGAAGATTATAATAATATTTAAAATATTTTGCATGATATAGTTGAAATATTCCCAAATAAGATGAGATTTTCTTTTCTTTTATTTTCTGATTTTTTAAAATTCTAATAATATAAGATATTTTGCACGTTAATGAGGTTTTCAGGGCAATTTTTCCCCTGCATGCACAATTTTTTTTATCTTTCTCGTATGTGTCAATTGTCAAATATATACTCTAATTAATATATCTCCTAGTTAATTTAGGCAATGTGCACTTTTGCCAACTCAATGTGTTCTCAGCATCTTACCGACTTTGTGATTTGCAAACTTGCCCATTTTGCATGACAATGCACTCATCTTTAAATTAAAGCGTGTCTTGTTAGCTATATAAATATATTTTATGAATTTTATCTATATGGAATATGTAGTACGCATACGCGCGGTAATAAAAGTATATATATATTATAAATTGAAAATAATATGCATATCAGCATATGTCGCAATAGTCTACTGAGTACTGTCTACTAGTTAGAGATGGTACGTTAATAAATGTATACTAAAGTAGCATAATCTAAACTAAAAGCGCTAAACATTGCAAAACGATTTCCAAAATCTTTTCCTTTAATTTAATTTTATCTTTATGATCAACACTCTGATTTCCTATGTTTTGAATGAGCTAGCACTTGTTAGCGCGAGTCCTTTCCCTTTGGCTCAGTTAACTACATGTTCTCTCGTAACGCCGTCAGGGTTATATATTAATTTTGTTGAATCCATGTGAACTCTACTTTTCCTCTCCCTATGGCCTGTCGAATTGAAGAGACTTACCTTCATTTCTTATGACTTCTTAGAATACAATTAACAAGTGAACTTTTGAAGGCTTATTCTGCTTACTTTTCTCAATTTCGTATTCACTTCGTCACAGAATCAACATCTTTCTCCTAGAATGGAGGTGGCCAGGACTTATATGGATATTTCTGGTTAGTTATGCATGTATGTAGTTTAATTACTCTACATAAGACTAATTTGCAATCCATGTACCACCAGTCCTCCTCTGTTTTTCACCCTGTGGCAAAAGACGGTGACTCTTCAAAGCTAGTCGTCTTTCTATCAGCTGGAACCCATAAGAAGTTACAGCACATTGCTTCAACCTTTGCCATTTCTTCCATCTCTGTGCTCTACCATGTAGTCCCTTCCAAATGAAATGTACACAGGTCGAATGAAGAGTATCCGACTTAGCCCCATGGCTTCTGAGTTTCGTTAGGATCAGTGACAAGAGGACCAAAAGGTACTCTAGTATTGTTGCATTTCTGTTAAATGGTATTTAAGTGTTTCAGATCAAAGCACCTGATTGTTTTGACTACAACAGTGTCATATGAAATTATTTCACTTAAGCCCCAATATAGTTTATCCTGGGATAAGTTGTGATTATTTCATTTAAGCCCCAATAACCATAAAAGCATAAAGACAAACCAGTGTTTTATTGTAAACCAAACACATCATGGTACATATAGCTGCCTTATTTTACATATTTTTTCACCAACACACATTTATTGTTTCAAGCCATGGTTTCTTATAGTCAGGGGCCTAATCCATGAAAACCCGATTTTGTGATTTAACAGTTGCAAGCATCGCACTTGCAGCCAGCACCGCACTTGCATCCCTGTCCTCCTTCAGCACCAAAGCTCTCCTCAGCTCCCTCGGAGAACCTATTAACCAAACAAATGCTTTGTAGTAATTTTGGGATAAGCAACCAAAAAAAGTAAGTGATATATATATAGATAGTCTCATGTTAAGTACATGTGATTAAACTTACATCTTGGAAGGTGCAGTAACAGCAATGATGGTCACCTGAGCTGCATTCTTCTCAACATCAGGGTACATGTTGCACCTGCAAAATTCCAACAGCCTCTGCCTTAGCAAATCAAATCAATTGATTGTGCGCGACAAAAAAGAAAGGAAAAAAAAGACTTGTACAATTTCACACGGGTTTCAAAATATCCAGTGAGATATAACATGATCGCAATATGATCACTAGGAGTAGTTGCTTACCCACAGCCGCTGCCGCACTTGCAGCCAGAACCGCATGAGCAGTTTGATGATCCGCAACTAGACATGATTTTGTTTTGAAACTTGCAAAGAGGATGATATATACTATGAGATGAGAGTTTGTGTTTGATTTGTGATATGGATACATAGGCTAAGTTGAGGGCCTATTTATAATGCCAAAAGTTGAGATATAATCTGCTTTAGAATATTACTTATGACAAAAGATATTAAATTAGTGACATAAATTAGAATATTGTCTAAATATTCATAGACATAGAACCTTGCACCTTGATTTGAGTCAGGTTTTGCACTTCCGTCCGTGCTTAACTATACCCAGTTAGGATCCGGACTGCCGGAGGACCCCATCTCAGGCTGCCCCTGTTCAGCAGCCCACCATTGAAGCCTATGAACAGGGCAAGCTTCTCATTGTTCTAGTTGTACTTGCCTTGGTTTGCCCATCTAACCTAAGTTCGAGCAGGATCTATAAGCTCAAATCTACACATGCTAGCTTACATAACCCCAATGTATACTGTAATTGTATTATTAACAAAAATCAAGAATAAATTGGAATTGGCAGAGGCAAATACTGGACGAACACTTCATGATCAGGCTCGAGTAAGTTGATCCAGGATTGGCATCAAGTCGAATCCAATTACCCGCAACTGTGGGTTAGAGTGATCATGTAGGAGCACATGAGAAGATATCTGCAAGAAACATGAACATCACATAATGAATTTGCCGCTTAATCTGAATTTGCCTAACCCCTTTTCTTGTATGTGTGGGGTAAACGTCAGGAAATCAAATTTAATTACAATAAAGATAAAGATCCAAAAGGTTAAACACCAGGAACATCATCACTTAGATCACAGTTAGCACAAATGCCACTTCAAAACTAGTTTAATTACCACTAATCCTCAAGTTCCAAATATATACTTGTATAAAAATATAAGTCTGATAGGACGATAAGGGACAACATCATTTAGTGTGGTCGCCAATAAGAATACCTCGACCATTTGACTCCGACTTCTATATTCCACGAGCCAATAGAAGCTGGACGAGTGTCTTCTTCAGTAGTGACTTCACCAAACAATTTTCCAGCAGGGAATATCAACTCCTCCTCCAAATTACCGTGCTTTATTTTAAATATAAGCAACCCATCAGATTCAACAGAGATAGTACGTCGTGAGAGCTGAATCATGTCGCTCTTACCATGAAAGGGCACCTTACCACCTCTGGAGTCAAGTAGAACAACGTCCATGCCCGTGTGATGTCAGTACAGGCAGTAAAACAGCAGTCTGGCTGCTGCTCATCCCTCCTTGTAACCTGCACGGAGATAGTGGCCACAAGGCTGAAGATGACAATGGTACGTGTCAGATCCAGCAAGTAGGGCTTTTCGATGTCCGGTTTTGTGCACACAAACGGTTTGTCTGTCTCCTTATCTTGAAAGTCTTTCACCTTTTGCATGTCGTTCACTTTGCCATCCTCACAGCAAATGGATACGCTCAGATATTTGTACTCAGATTCAGTAGTGCTCTTCAACTTCAGGGTTCCTTGTATAACAAGACGATGCGGAGGAGCCCGAGGAGGAAGGGTAGGACCTGTGAGTAGTAAATATGGATCCTGCGGCATAAATGCATAGCCAGTGATTAATAAGTAGATCATATGCTTACTTTTAATCCTAATAAAAGACTGAACTGGAATATGGCAAACGAAATTAATTAGTTTGTTAAAGTGTAAAACTCTCAAGTATAAAAACTTGTCCTGGAAATCAGTGGCAGCGGCCAACTTACGGTAAAGTACATGCAATTAATTTGACAATAGCCAAACAAATTGAGTTGGGTAAACAAGCATGGATGTTGAAATCTTTCCTAACCCTTGGAACTTAGAAACTGCTAGTGTAAATAGATTTTTGACGACCCTTGGAACTGAGTGTACACAAGTAACAAGTAAAGTGTAACCAGAGAAGAAGTATGAGCTAGAAGCACAATCAATCAAAACTGTGGAGCAAGCATATATGCATAAATGACAATTAGCTAGCCTGCCTAATAATTAGTCGAATCGATAAAAAATTGCACGCAAATAAACAATATATCTATAATTGATCATTGCTTCTCAATTGAATTCTAAAGAAAAAAGGAAAAAAGAATGAAATTAGTCTTTAAGCAAAATACTTGATGGTACATATAAAGGACTGTAGTGACAAATAGCTTTGTTGGCCTAAGAACTTGATATTCATCAAGGAACTAAAACATGTTGATTTTAGCATTACCCATCCCACAGACTATTTAAGTTTCACAGTGACTTCTACATTGTTCATTATCAAATGTTAAATATTGCACCAAGTGCACAGCATAAAATTAGTAAAAAGATAGCAGGTGGAGATGATGGTAATTAAGTTACCAGGTTCATCCACAGGGCAAGCTTGTCATTGTTCTAGTTGTACTTGCCTTGGTTTTGCAGCTTAAAGTGTAAGCACACTACATTCAAAGAGTCCATGACTTGATTTTTAAGCCCATGTAACCTAAGTTCGAGCAGTATCTATAAGCTCAAATTTACAAATGCTAGCTTACATAACCCAAGTATACTTACCGTAATTGTATTATTAACCCAAGTAACGAGTAAAGTGGAAGCAGAGAAGAAGTATGAGCTAGAAGCACAATCAATCAAACTTGTGGAGCTAGCATATATGCATAAATGATGCCAGGCACATTCACAACTAAAATTGAATGAATTAGCTAGCCTACCTAATAAGTTAGTCCAATCGATCAAAACATGGCACTGATATACTATACCACGCTTTCCGTGCGTGGCAAAAGACTTTATACGACGGCAATTTACGCCTAATTCTTGTACCACAGCTTTTTATGCCACGGCACTGCTACGCTTTATAAGTGTGGTATATATTTTTTGCCACGCTTTAAAAGTGTGGTATAAAGCCTTATTTGTTGTAGTTAACTTATGGTAAAGCACGTGCAATTAATTTTCCAATAGCCAACCAAAAGCATGTATGCTGAAATCTTTCAAAACCCTAGGAACTTAGAAACTGCTTGTGTAAATAAATCTTTGACGAGCCTTGGAACTGAGTGTACGTAAGTAATGAGTAAAGTGGAACCAGTTAAAGCATAATCAATCAACAGTGTGGAGTGAGCATATAGCATAAATGATACCAGGTGCACAACTAAAATTGATGGAATTAACTAAGCGGCCTAATATATAAGTTAGTGGAATGTAAAAGGCTCAATCAAAAGATGCACGCACATTAATAATACATTACATATTGAAAACAGCATTTGGTTTAGAATTATAATTATATGGGCTAGCTGTTAGTAAACTAAGAAACCAATGTGCATGCATATAACAGAATGTAAGAGTAGAAAACAAATGAAATGAACCTTTTGGGTGAGGGTTTGGGGGTTGTTTCTGTTGCGGTTGAAGATAACTTGGTAATCAAATTCAGTTTGGGAATAGACGTGAATGAGACCATACACATCCAGTGTATCCATACCCTCTCTAGTAAGTTTGATTGAACATATCTGCACGGTGTGAGGCCGATTACTTACACAAGGAACTGCAGAAAGGCAAGGCATTAATTCAGTTATTTAAACATGCATACATACATAGATAACACACACATACTTGCATCATTCAGTAGGAATGAATAAGATTAATATTTATAGAAAAAAAAAAACATGGGTAGAAAATAAAGTGCTTACTGTGGAGAGACAGAAACTCAGGGTTCCATGGGAATTTCAAACAAAACGAATCCAGAGCTTCTTCTTCTTCTTCTTCTTCTTCTTCTTCTTCTCCTTCTTCTCCTTCTCCTTCTTCTTCTTCTTCTTCTTCTTCTCTTCTTCTTCTTCTCCTCCTCCTTCTTCGTCTTCTCCTTCTCCTTCTCCTTCATCATCATATTCCTCTTCATTTTCCTCGTCGTATATCTTGATCCAGTAATCCTCATCAAATATGTTAATCCAGCGCGTCTCCTCGTTCCGCATCATATCCATATAACTCCTCCAGTGTTTTCCCAAGGCATCTCCCTCTCAATCATGTGCCACTTCTGGTTCATCATCTCTTCTTTATTTTTCATCAGATCCCTAATAATAACTTCGTTCTTAATTCGCATAGCTTTAACACAAGCTTCGGTATGTAAACGAACTTCATCCCAATTCCCGTTCGCTTCCTTCCAGAGCAACACATCCATGGGCGTTGTCTTCATCTCGCTTGTACCTCGGAAATTTCGATCCGATAAGCTTTCGAAACCCTAGATTTCGATCGCCTCTGGTTTCTTCCGTGTGTATATATATTTATGATTTATTATAATTATAGATTTTTCTTTTCTCTCTTTGGAGATAATATACTTGTTTGTTACTTCTCAGATTAGTTCATGGCTTGGGCCGGGCCCTTGAGAGCCTCAAGACCAGTATGTTTGGAACTTGGGCCATTTACTTATGGACCACGTTGCCAGCCTGGGTTATCAATTTGAATAAGGGAAAAATACATAGGATCAATAACAACAAATAATTACATAATAAAAATTCACATTCAAATAACATTTACAAAGTGCTCGCTACTTAGGATTTGTTTGTTTCACCTGAAAAACTTTGAACTGAAACTGATCTTAATAAATCTAAACTGAACTTAACTTAATAAATCTGAACTGAACTGAATTGAACTTATCTACGTTGGTGTTGCCCTGCTTTTTTGTAGTGAGTGACAAAGCTAAGACTGCTTTTGTCACTCATCATGGTCAATTCGAGTTTCAGGTGATGCCTTTTGGTTTAACAAACTCTCCTGCAACATTTCAGAAGTTAATGAATGAAGTTTTTGCTCATATGTTAAGAAAAGGAGTGTTGGTGTTTTTTGATGACATATTAGTGTATTGCAAAACTTTAAGTGAGCATTGTAAACATTTACAGCAGGTGTTAGAACTCTTAAGAACACATGAGTTATATGCTAGGAGATCTAAGTGTGCTTTTGCTTTATCTCAAGTTGAGTATTTAGGATTTGTGATCAATGGGGGTGGAGTAGCAACTGACCCGGAGAAGGTACAGACTATGGTGGATTGGCCGGTGCCAAAATCTCTAAAGGCACTACAAGGTTTTCTGGGCTTAACTGGGTACTACATGAAGTTTATTTGCGATTATGGTCTAATAACTAAGCCTTTAATTTATCTCACAAAGAAGGGTGCCTTTAAGTGGTCACCTACAGCTGAACAAGCGCCTCAGCAATTGAATAATCAGCTAGTTGCAGCCCCAGTGTTGGCTTTGCCCAATTTTTCCATGCCTTTTGTTATTGAAACAGATGCTAGCTAGATGCCTCAGTAGTTGAAGGAATTTTGAGGTATAAAAGCAAGATTGTTATTGGTACTTCATGTGATACTAAACTTAAAATCATGGAGGCACTACATAACACTGCTATTGGTGGACATTCAGGGGTCCATACATGGTATTTGAGGGCTAAGAACTTATTCTACTGGAAGGAAATGAAAAGAGACATTGAGGAGTTTGTATTGAGCTGTGATATGTGCAAAAAATGTAAGGATGAATCAGTTCCATACCCCGGTTTGCTACATCCATTATTTGTTCCTAATGGCCCTTGAACACACATTTCCATGGATTTCATTGAGGGGTTACCAAAATTAGAAGGGAAGGAGGTTTATTTGGGTGATAGTAGACAGACTCACCAAATATGGTAATTTCATAGCTCTCAGTCACCCTTATACAACTGAAGGTTTGGCAGACATTTATTTACAACAGGTTCACAGGTTACATGGAGTCCCTGAGGTGATAGTTATTGACAAAGATGTGGTGTTTCAGTCTCAATTTTGGAAAGAGTTCTTCACGCTGCTGGGTACTAAATTGTCCATGAGTACAGGTCACCATCCTCAATCAGATGGACAGACTGAACGGCTGAATAGATGTTCTCCGGTGCATGCATGATTCATAATCATCAGAAAAGAAACAATGGGTAAAATGGCTTCCACTTGTAGAATGGTGGTACAACAGTTGTTACCATCATTCCATTAAAATGCCCCAATTCCAAACTCTCTATGGTTATGTTCCTCCACAACTTTCATTGGGGTCTTACTTGCAGACAACTGATACTTCAGCTCAGGTCATGATCCAAGACAGACAAAGGATGTTGCAAGTTCTTAAGGACAACATGTTCCTTGCTCAAGAGCGCATGAAGGCATATGCAGATGGTCACAGAACTGAAAGGGAGTTTGTTATTGGAGATTGGGTCTTTTTGAAGATGCAACCGTTCAAGCATGGTAACACTTTACTCCGCAGACAAACAAAGTTATCTGTCAAATATTTTGGACCATTCAAGGTGATTGAATGTGTTGGGTCAGTGGCATACCACCTTGCTTTGCCTTCTTCCACTAAGATGCATGATGTGTTCCATGTTTCCTTGCTCAAGAAAAAGCTCAAAACCCGTTTCACTCCGATCCATATTCTACCTGCTACTAACAGTGAAGGCGCTCCAATCATTGCTCCATCCGATGTGTTGGGTACTCGTGTGATTCAGCACCGTAACAAGAGTGTGACTGAGTATTTGATTGAATGGGACAACTTGCCTGCAGCTGAAGCTGCTTGGGAGAAAGCTGATACTATGAGGGTCCAGTTCCCACATTTGTATTGCCTTGAGGACAAGTCAATTATAAGAGGGAGGCAATGTGGTGAACGAGTTTATTAGTCGCATTTTTTAAGTCGCATTTCTATTTTTCAGTTACTATTTACAGTTTTACTTTTATCGTCTTGGTAATTTGGCCGTTAGAAACAGAACCGCTAGTGGGGACCACCTGCAGTACTCATCACAATTCCATTGCATCTGCAATTCTCCATTTACAAAGGCAGAAGGCAACAAGGACTAGTTGGATTTGATGAGGTAATTCTCACAAGTCCGTGAACCTAAAATCTTCTCTCTAAATCTATGAATCTATCCTAATATTTCCGTTCAATTTCAGGTGTTCACTGGTGATTATTCCGGCGAATTTTCTGTTACTTTCTTCAGTTTAATTTCCTTGTATTGCTGAATCATATCTTGAATCCAATATTAAACCATTGATTACATATTTATTTGAGTGAGATCTGTGTTATAATTCCTTATTGAGTTATTGAGAAAACAGGTCACAACAGTGGGTCGGGCGGGTGGTTTTTATGCTCGGCCCTAAATAAAATGTGGCTACGTGGCTAAATTATACTTCCTACATTTTCCTACTTTCATTTCAAAATTTTGAACTTTTTTAATACTCATATCTCATTTGACCTCATATTAATCTTAAATCATATAAAATAATAATTTCTAAAATTTTACTCCATAATATAATTTGTAAATTAAACATTCAGTATGATTTAGGCTTAACACGAATATATATTTTGTCTTTTATGGTGAAGTATCCACACTATATATATATATAGTCCATTTCCAAAAAAAAAAATCCACACTATATATAGTACCTATTTCATATGTTCGTTTCTTGAGCTTAAGTGTTAGAATTCAGAAAGGAGTTTACTCGTTGGCATTTTAGTTACTTGTACATAGGTTGTAGTATTGAGTTAAGGTTTCAACATTAGACCATGAGAAAATTTGATATATCTTTCTTATCCTAGCATTTTACATCAATCACCTTTTTTGATCACCTCCTGCATATTCTAGGATTAGATTGTCTAAAACAGAGTATCAACAAGAATATAGCATAATGTACAACCGTTTGGTATTTTAATGTGTTTTACAATACAATATCATAAACTCTAATCTTGAAGAGGACGTTTTTAAGTTCAGACTCTCATATAAGAAAGCAATTCAAACACACGATATAAAACACTACTAATAGGTAACCGATGGATTTACATATGATAAAAAAGAATACCAATCTTCAGTTCTTTATATTACTAGAACAATGTACAAGTGGTTACTATGCATACACAAGACGAATCGCTTCTACAAAGAGCCCTCTTGCCATAACAAAATTTCTGGACAAGGATTTCCAGGCAGCAATACAAACAGAGACGCTATGACATTGCCTTCCTATATCCACCACAACAGCAAATGCTCTCAACCCAACGCGTTTAAGAGTTGAGACCAGCCGATTACATCACATTAAATAACTTACAAAGAATGACGACTATCTGACCTATCCTTTTTTGGTCTTTCTTCTTGAACCTCCTCCAGCTCCTCATCCTCACCCCTTTGACCCGCTTGCTCTTTCCAATACGCCACCAACTTCCTCAAACGAGCCACTTCCTTTGATGCAACATTTTTACTTGGGTCATTCACAATTGATCGTACTCTAGATGCATACCTGTAACAATAACAAAAATAAATACATGATCAAGATAAATTGTTATCTAACCTAAATCTCCAACTAGTTATAAACATGCACAAAAGACAAACAAAAAATAATGAGGTAAACAATAGCATACGTTAGAGAGTTGTAGGACTCATCAAGATTTGACTCTGCGGGAGATAGGTTGACAAACATGAGTGTCTTAGCATTGCCACCAAGAGAATCACTCATCAACATTGTCAACTTATGATTTCTGTAGGGAATGTGTTGGTTGCCTGAAGCCAAAGCACCAATGACATCGCCAAGAGCTGAAAGTGATTTATTAATGCTCTGGGTTTCTTTTAATTGTGTACCAGCAGAGCCTGACTTCTTAATTCTTTCAGATCCAGCAAGATCAACGAAACTCAGCTGCAAAATATAATTTTTAAGTGCATCACGTAAGATAAGACGAGAAATAGAACTTAAGAAACATAATCTTGAGAAATGATCTCAGTTAGAATTAAAAACCTTACCTTCAAGGTAAAGGAAAACTTTTTGTCATCCCGCTTAATAATTCTAAATAGCTCAGATATAGCACGTGGAGTGAGCCCGGGATTGTTTTCAGATCCATAAATTGTAAATGTTTTCCCAGAACCAGTTTGCCCATATGCAAATATACACACGTTGAATCCATCAACAGCAGATTGCACTAAATACTGCATTGCAGAAAAAATAAATAATAATAATATAAGAACACAACACAATTATTTCAGATTTATGGAAATTGGACAGAAAAAAGACTATGACCAATTAAAATTCGCTAGAATTTTGTTTTATCAAACTTGCCTTTGTATCCTCAAAAACAGTATCTTGGGTTGCACGACCATCAAAAACACGATCATATATGTGTTGTTTCATTTTATCATCTCTCCACATATGCTCTACAGTGAACTCATCAGCACTTACAAGAGCATTTTTCTCCTTCTCAGAAACTTCTTTTTGACTGAGAGGTCTCAGTCGGCAGTATACACGAATTTTTCCTTTCATATCTGCATGCAAAAAACAAGATACTCATTCAACAATAAATGTCGATCATCAGAAAATAAACTTATAATACACACAAGGAAAAAAGCATTAATACCTTCAATCATGTTAAAATATCTTTTCCTCAAAACTTGTTCTTCCTTGTAAAGTTTCTCCATCTCAGCCAACTGAGCAGCTTGCATCTTCAAGATTGAAGCAGTTTGCTCGTTTTTTCGATCAATGTCCTACATACGTCACCAGTATTAGAACCTCTGAACATGAATTTGTAAATTTAAACAACAATAAAGGAGTTCCAACAGATTTGCAACAAAAGGATTTTACCTCCTTCATTTCTCTAAGATCTTCCAGTTCCCTCAAATTGTTTTGTAGGGTAGCCAACTCTCTATCCTTAGCTGCAATGGTTGATTGTGAAGCAGTTAAATTTCTTATTGTATCCTCCAATTTCTTTTCCAGTTCGGAAATACGAGTTTTCATAGTTTTGTGTTCTTGTTCAAAGATCCCCTCCCTATATGCAATCTGCATTTGAAAAATCAACATAAATAATATTTATCTGATACAATCAGTGAGTCAACAGAATTCGAGAAATTTTCGGGCCCTACCTCGTCAGTGCTTTTCTTTTCAAGTCTTAAAAGTCTTTCTTCAAGAGATAATTTCTCATTTGCAAGTTTCCTTCTAGATTCCTCAGCAACATGCAACTCAGCATTGCGTGATTTTAATTCCTCTTGAATTTTACGCAGCACCTGTTTATGAAAGCAAAAAGGTTTACCCATTAACGAGTATTGTAAAACACTATCATGTGTAAGCCATAAAAAACATGATATGACATGCTTTGATCTTTTATTTAATGCATATTATGTATCACTATTAGTAAAATATCACTCTAGATATGTAGAAAATAAAGAAAAAGGAAAATTGAGGTTATAAACCTGGTTGTTTGCTTCAGTCAACTCTTTTCTCATATTGTCCTCCAACCCCTGACTATTCAGCTTCGCCAAATGAAGCTCAATGCTTTGTTTCTCGGACAGTGCAGCCTATTGAAAACCACATAAGAAGTTGCAAGTTCCAACATAAGTTAAGCTATTTCTTTTAAAATTGTTACCTGAAGTGCTGAATCCTTATCGTCACACAATGTCCTTAGTTTGTCACGTTCACTAATGATCTCTTGTAAATATTGCTTCTCAGACCTCAAAACTCCCTTCAAATTCTCAAACTCTTCTTTAATTTTCAGTTCTTCCTTCTGCTTCTCATGGAGTTCTTCTTGCAACTGAATAGCCACCATAAAGCAAGAATATTCAGAAAATTTGTGTAAACAAATTATTATGAAGGAATGATCAGAAAGTAACCCATATGTTCAGAGATAGGCGTTTAATGAACGGCAAAGAATGAGTACTGCGTTAAAAAACAAGTTTGCACCAATAATTTTCTAAATACAGTGGTTTTTAAGTAACCATGGAATTTACAGTCATTTACTTTTTGGTGGCTGATACAAACAAACCTATTCTCTACTCCAAATTTAAAAAACAACAAAAATAAATAATTAATTTTTTTAAAAAAAACTTTTTTGCGGTCATAACAGCATAGTCTACAAACTCACTTGATTTGTTCTAATCTCCGACTCTTCGAGGGATTTCGTCAATTCCAGCACCCGCTTTTCATGCATGTCCACGGAGGGAGGTCTAACATTATCGGGAGGGTGTCCATTAACTGAACCATTGGTGGCAGCACGGGCTTTAGAGTATCGACGTAGCATCACATCATTTATATGCGTTTGAAGAGCAACACATATTTCCTCTCCCTAAATTTAATTAGGATTCAATTATGATTGTTTCATTGCATAAATAATCTAGACATGTACCAACTTAACATAATATTAGTAGATAATTGCAACACGACCTGCTTGGTCTCAAACTGAAATATATGCAAAACGCCAGCAACTCTCATCTTAAAAAATACAGCAGTATTACTACTGCCGAATTGCATTATGTCTCTTAGCTCAGCTGAATGTAGATACTCCTTTGGAACGGGACGAAAGAAATGGACCTTTGGAGAAGAAAGGAAATTTAAGACATTGTTACTAGCAAAAACAAAGAAACTTAAATCAATATTGCTAGCTGATGTATATTAACCATGCTCACCCCGCGCTTGTTGATGCCTAAAACTATCTTCCCTGGCAATAGTCCAATTGGATCATCAATCTTACGGACCGCAAAGAACACTGAGTTCCCATATGGAAGTGTTCTCAATATCCGCAAGAACTGTTGTCTGGCATCATCTTTTGTCAAATTTGTCTACAAGAAACATCTTAGAAAGTCAATCCATGGATTACACTGTCAATTTGAGACTGAGTATTAAGAATGACAAAGAACCCATGAAACTTAGCCAAAACTGAAGTATATAATAGCCAGATAATGTTTTTACAAATACACATGTAGAACTTTCCTATCCTGCAAAGTATGGCATCTTTGACTTTTTTCACGAAAATAACACAAACTCTTAGTCTTTTAACCCTCTTCTATAATCACACTCTGCAAGGTATTAAGATAAAATGGTTGCATTAATCTTCAATTCAAAGCAAGGTAATTAACTCATAATAGCAAGAATGTGATCCTTAAAAACATCTAATATGCAAGTGAAAGAACGTTTTAATCTCCTACTGCATTTAAAGATTGCTTCCATCTAATTTATAAGGAAATGTGGTTGAATTCATGGCCGAAGGATATAGTTAACACTTTAGGTAATGTTTCTGACCGGGACACAAGACTATGACTACTGTAAAAATCAATTAATCCAACAAACCTTTGTACTCAGGGGACCATCATATCGTAATTTGCATTATTGGTCAAAGTCTTAAACAGCCAAAATCATTAGCTAGACAACTAGATAAGTTAGGAAAGAGTTGGCAGAAGATGAACTTTCAATGTTCAAGGGAAACTAACATGTAACCAATGCACGGATTTGAATAGACTAGAAAACATTTACTTTAAATATGTTATCAATCTTTGTCAGGGTTATGAATATATGTAATGTTCTCACCATTGAACGGTACCGAGAAAGAATATCTTGTTCCCAGTCTCTCTTGGCTCGAGTAATTGCAATTTGCCTTGGTAAAAACCGTTCCAGGAGTGATGTCCAGTCACTAGATATTACATGAGAAAAGAAAATATATATAATCATTATAAGCGTATAGTGCAATTTCCCGAACAAGAAGTAATTTAGCAATTCTTATGTACCATTGTGGAAGGAGAAGGGAAGGAAAACATCAGAGTGAAGAAAAGATATATAACAAAAGAAAGTAACTAGAGTAAGGTAACTGACGTGCACGTTTCAGGAGAATTGACATAACCAATTTCAACCAGAATCTGCAAAGCAGAGAGCTGTGCAGCATCATCCTTTCCAACTGGGTAATTGCCTAATACATAATCATGTTGCAGCTGTAAAAGGTAGATAAAGAATGCATTATAGCATCAAGAAGAGAATGGAACGATTTTAAGACACAGATAATCAGAAACTGCAGACAGCATTAAACAAATAAACATTGAACAAGAGCAGGAAATGAACATATACCTGGACATATGATAACTGCACAAACATCGGATCTACAACAGCTTCATCAGACTCCCGAAATAGCTTCTTCTTGAAAGTCAATTTACAGTGTAAAATCTCTCCCTTACTCCGATCCTTTGACGCCTTAAAGTCGGCAAGTAGGTCTCCGATATACTTGTTATCATCTAAACCAATATAGTCCTCTACAAAGTACATAAACAAAGAAAAATGAGCAAACACTTTTTTCAATAATAATAGTGACAAATATTGTAACACACAAAATAGTGTGTGTAAATACCATTTCCAGGATCTGGTGATTTTGAGCCCACGGCTGCCTTACGACATTCGAACAAACCAAAGCTAGAATATGCTGATAGTTTGATTATTCCCGTGAGCTCCTGCAGTTGTCAGTGATCAGATAAAATAACACAATTAGATGTTAAAGTATCAATGATGGCTAAAAAGGGATGATAAAGAATGATGATCGCGCCCAATACTGACAAACATGTACAGCGGACATCGGTTCACCAAAAGTATAAATTAAGTACATGAATGCTACATGAACCACAATTGCAAGTCAAGCAAAGGACAAACACTGAATTTTAAGTAGAACTCAGGCATTGCAAATCTGATGTTGCCCACATCAATTAGGCATAAAAAAGAACAGACTGTTTACAAGTGCAGCATGAAATCACAATTTATGCAAACAGCAATATGAACAAAGAAAATTGATTTCAATACTCCAGTTTGAGTGTTTGGCTTTTAGTGTCTGATGATAACTATTTACACCACTATTTTGTGCTTCAGAAAGACTGGGAGGGGCAAATGATGAAGAAAAAGAAAAAAAAAAACTAGTTGCTCACCCAGGATATATCTCGCTCAAACAGATGTGAATACTGCCTTTGACCAGCCAGAAACTACAATTACTTCCTTATTTGGCATCCGAATAGAAACTACAGTTTTATTTTAAATCAAAATAACCCCCCCCCCCCCCCCAATCTCACATTCCTGTATCCCTTCTTCAATAAATATCCCACTTTTCCTTATTTTTCATGCAAATGTAATATATGAGTTAGATTATTAGAGATAGATCTTCTTTTAAACAGTAAAGCAACTTAATAGTGATGCAACAGTTTTTAAGTATTATTGACATAACAAGTTAAAACTATAAGGCTCAAATCTCTAGTTGGTTTTTCATGCAGACAACTTATCTCTCAAAACCAAGATAGGCAGCATACTCATAGAACAGAGGAAACAAATGAAGGACATGTAAAGTTCACCAAAGTAAAAACACTCAAATCTCAAACAATGGAGCACATTTCTCTTGCAATAAACGGAATGACCTACATGTGAATGAGACTAAATCCTAGAACCTACGAGACTACAACTCTTACATAATTGAAAAACTAACAACTTAGCAGGTTAGCACCACGCCACCACCTGAGCTCGACTACGCAACTTACCTGGTGTCCTAGTTATTAAAACACTCGAGTATTGCCTAATAAAACTAAATTACTGCTAAAAATGTCATTTCCTACAAAATTCTAATAACTAACTAAATCCAGGTGCTTAACAATTAAGCTGTTTCGTCAAGGCTCAGCTTGTACTCTACTAGATTCAGGCAATCTTGTTAACTCACATCATTCATTGGTGATTTATACTCTCTTTCAGCCTAGTCTTTTCCAAAGAATTTGAATACATAACAAAATGTGATTACTGGGAATAAGAACTCCTTTTGCAAATGGTACCCTTAACTGTGAATAGAACAGGGAAGTAAATAGCATAGACTCAAAAGCTTTTCCAACAAACTACAATGCTCAAGAGTTGAGCATTGACAAAGAACGGGGAACAAAAAAAATAGTTAAAAATCTCAAAAAAAAAAAAAAAAAAAAAAAGGAATCGTATCTTATCCGTATATCAAGAGACTTTAATTCATATAATTTTCATAGTAATGTATAATAAGATAACAATTCAAAAATTTGATGTATAAATGCACGAGTTATATATCAATAGTACCTCAACGGCATCGGCCACAGTTGTGGACATGTCATATGTAATTTCTTGAAAGAAACTTCATGCAGATGAATGATGTAATTTCTTGAAAGAAACTTCGTTGAATGCCCACCAAGTGTTCGTTGAAATTCCTCAACGAGGAACACTCTGTTTCATATCTCCTTTAGGCCTCAGTATGAATACATACCTGTAAGAGGGTCTACTGGGGACAGGATTCCAACTCTACAAGCTGCCTTCACAATATTTTCTGGTAGTAGTTTGATTTTCATCAGCTTAATTCTTGAAAATACAGACTCTTTTATGGCGACACAAATATTCAAGAATCTAAGCTCCACCACCATGAACACAGCCAGTTTCTTCCTCCACCGGACGAAAACCACCTCGGCAGAGTATGTAGCTTCGAGAGCACGAGACCCCACGTTCGAGAAGCTTAACTCTTGTGAAGGGTTTAAAGACTGTTTGGTTCCTTCTGTTGAGAACTGGAGAGTGGTGGAGTGTTGCAAGGAGGATTCTAATATAGATAGGACTGAGATGAAGTACAGATTTAAGCAAGTGTTTCCACCGGGGATGCTGTTGAAGAAAACTTTTAAGGCCAAAGTGAGGGAGTGGCAAACTTTACCATATGTTGGGCCGTATGAGGAGATGGGTAAGGCGGAAACAAGGAGAAGCAAGCATGGTATGCGAAGAATGGAGAAAAGGGCGGTGGGGATAATGCACGAGTTCTTGAGCTTGACGGTGGAGAAGATGGTGGAGGTGGAGAAGGTTAGTCATTTTAGACAGTGGTTCGGGATTGATCTTAATATGCGTGATTTGTTCCTGGACCATCCTGGAATATTCTATTTGTCAACCAAAGGGAAAAGGCATACAGTGTTTCTAAGGGAAGCTTATGAGAGGGGGTGCCTGGTCGAGCCAAACCCAGTTTATGAGGTTCGAAGGAAGCTTCTTTATCTTGTCTCTATGGGCCGTCGTGGAATGGATAGACCTGATAATAAGTTAGAAGATGTGGATTCGGGTGAAGTGAGTGAAGCAGAAGAAATGAGCGAGCGACCTTAAATGATATAGTTGGATGAAACTCTTCATTCTTCTGCTGAGAAAAAATCTTTTGGGAGGCGTTGGCAAGACGACTTTCTTTCGGAAGGAGCTTCGTTTCATGGTTAGCTCTAACAATGCAGTGGAAAGGTCACAAAAGGTAACATGTGTTACTTTTTCCATTTTGGCATCCCAGTAGTTCTTGTTACAAAATTCTCCCAGTTCTGCACTTACATTTTGATGCCACAGTATAAAAACTGGAAACCTTGAATATGTGATAACACATTTGATTTCATGTGGCGACTCGCAAAGATCTAATGCTTGTGATTGAAATAGTTGCTTTCACCCTAAGAAGTAGTATTATTAGTTTCTGCCTAAGTCTAAGTTTGTCAAGTTGCAAGTGTTACCAAGGTTTCAAGATTTGCATTGATAACCACGCTACAATAAGTACAACTTTGTTCCTGAATTTTCGTTTGTCAAGCTGCAGTTCTTCTACCAAAATAACCCCAACCTTTGCCTAACATGACCTGTTATAATCATCCTAGTACAAGAACTAAAAACTGGTTTTGAACTGTTGAATTTTGCGTAGACATTGTTGAGCCCTGTGAAGGATTGCATCCGTCTTGCTCCTCTTCTTGCCGAAACCATTAGCATGCCCCACTTCCTCTTCACCACCAGAACTGCCTTTCTTCCTCTTCTTTCTGTTTGATGACTCTGTCAATCATGAGTAGCACAAAAAAACCATTTATTAACCTAACAAAGACTGAAAACAGATACTAGCTCATAAGCATTTGTTTAGGGACTTGTCACCTTGAGTGTGAAGAGAGGGGCAAGTGGAGATGGAAGGTGGGTTGTTGTTGGACTGAAAATCTGAAATGAAATCTTTGAGGTCCTTCTTCAAATACTCAAACCTGTTTGGATACTGCATCTCCAAGATTTCAAGTTCTTCCTTTGCACATTCTATCACACCTGAAGTGTTGACATTCATGGTTACATACATTCAAGCACTAACATGGAAAGAAAAGTGTATGTATCAATGTGTGTGTTGCTTTTGTAATTGTATGCTATATGTATAATAATGAGATTATGAGAAATGGGAAGTTGAGAGGTTTAATGGAATGGAGTAAATGCATTAACATATCCCCTGACTGATTGTCTGTTTGGGGTTTAAATAGCGGTTGTCAATAAAAGTTGATTTGTGTCATAACATATCTGTCTTTCAATCTCCCCAAAAAGAGTGCTGCTTTTTGGGATGTGTCAAAACAAATTAATTTTCTGAAGTCTCGCATTTGCACTCTCCACCAGAATTTCCTCTACCTGTCGGTTTTTCTTGTCTTGACCTCTGTAAATGGTGGTATTCCAAAATTTCGAACAACTCCAATTCAAACAAGGATTGATCAAGTTCTCAAGGCATTAATAAAGATCTTGCATGGTTCAAGTCAAGTTTGTGTTCCTTTTCATTTGGCTTAACAATAATAGGAATAGTATTTTATTGTTTTCAAGAAAAAATGTGTTGTGTAATGTTCTACTCCTGCACATGTTTTTTAGTACTACATGCCTACATGGATTTGGCTGCAAGCAACTACACTGCAGTAAATGGAAAATTCTTAACCTGGTCTATGGGGTGTTTGCACAAATTTACTTGTGCAGGTTGTCAATTATTTTAAGAGCAGATGATTTTTTACGGTTTGAACAACTTACAAGTTGACATATTCTCTTGAATTAAACTGGAGAAATTGAGTTTCTTTATACAACTTTTTTTTAATTAAGCTGAATTTTAATATTTTTTATTAAATAAGTAGAGTTTGCAAACACTAGTTTTACTATTTCATTAAATTTTAAGTAGTTTTCACAAATGCACATTAAATTCTCTAATAATCTAACATAATCAACTTCGCTTCAAATAAATCTCCTTAGTAAAACACTTTTTTATAGTTAATTCCAGTATATCATAGATCTTGTGTCAAATGAACTACCATAAACTAAGTGTAGTCCACAATAATAAGATGATGCGGGGCATTTTAAGTACAAAGATCCCACAAAGAACTCAAGAACAGGCCTACTTTAGAACTTCCACAGTAAATTGATCATTTGGTTGCTTGAACTCGAAGATAGGTTCAAAATGTTTTGTGCAAAATTGGATTGTATTATTGGGTGAACTTCCAACTCATATACATGTTTGCACCTTGCAAATCACACAAACCAAGCAACAAGGACACAAGTCACAAAATATTGGTAAAAATTAAACTAATAACACACAAGAATCACACATGGTCGTGTTTTTTGTTTTGGTGTGATTAGTGTCATTCATTCATATAATGCATCATATCTATTCAAATCTCAAATGACATTTATTTGCAGCGTCATCTTCCAGAACTTTTAAAAAAAAAAAAAAGGGATTGACACAAAGGGTGACGCAGTTGGTTTTTTAAAAAAAAAGAAGAAGTGTATCTTCCTTTTAATCACAAATTTAAAATTCACGGGAGGAAAATATGTGATTGCATCAATTTGGACCAGAGCATGTCGCACTTGTGCAGTTTAACTTGGTTCACATGGTTTGTAGTGAATCACTAAGAGTGCACACCCAAAGGGTATCGATGGGTTCAAAATTAAATTCATAATTACCGATCATGAGTCCGAACTGCACTGGACTGATTATCTTTGAAAATAACATTTACTCTGTCATATCAAAGTTTGAAATGTTAACACAATTCACAGTCCACACGGGTACATTAAACGCATCTGGAATTGAGAGTAAGCCTTTTCCCAAGTGTGTGGTTCTAAACAAAACACAATTTCCCCATCCAATTAGCTCACTAAAACTGTTGGATAATATATTATGACAAGTGACAACATTCATCATCAAACTCTAGACTCTTCAAGAAGACCAAAATTATCAAATATCCACTGCATAAAACTCCAAATGAAAATGCCACTAGAAACATCTCACTCATCTCCTATTTAAACCAACCTCATTCATCACATTCCCTCCAAGGAAAAAATAATAATAAATCCATCAACAGCTAAACAAAACAGCCTCAAAACTTCTAACATAACTACACATTTCATAGTTTCTTGCCAAGTTTAGAAAAATGTCACCTACTGTGTCTTTATCATCTCCAAACCTACCAATCTGCAAATCGCACAACTTTGATCCCCTTCCTAAAACCAACCCATGTCACACTTCACCACAAGAAACCAAACTTAACAGGCGAAAGCTAATGAGTATGACCGGTCTTACCTTATTAGGCGCAGCTGTACCGCAGCCTGCCAAAGGCGAACCAGAGAGCCCGACGGAGGCTACGTCTAGTAGAATGTCGTATTCTAGGTTTTTGGAGTACTTGGATCAAGGTGCTGTGAAGAAAGTGGATCTGTTTCAGAATGGGACAGTAGCAATTGCTGAGGTGTACAATCCTGTACTGAGTAAAATTCAGAGAGTTAAAGTTCAGTTACCTGGATTGCCTCAAGAACTCTTGAGGAAGCTCAAAGAGAAGGAGGTAGATTTCGCAGCACACCCGATAGAACCGGATGTTACAGGAATTATTCTTGATTTGTTGGGGAACTTAGCGTTCCCGTTGATCCTGTTAGGCTCTCTGCTTTTGAGAAGTTCTTCTTCTGGCAATCCTGGAGGGCCTAACCTACCATTCGGACTAGGAAGGTAAAATATCTTTGAATTCGAGTTTCCATACGTTTCCATCGCAAGACCTCGAAAAGTAATATGCTCCGAAAACATAGTACTTGTCATCTTACAAGGTTCTGTTTCTCAATTCCTTGACACTAATTATCGTGCAGGAGTAAAGCTAAGTTCCAGATGGAGCCAAACACGGGAATTACATTTGAAGACGTAGCTGGAGTCGATGAAGCCAAGCAAGATTTTCAAGAGATTGTTGAGTTTCTGAAAACCCCAGAGAAATTTGCTGCAGTTGGAGCAAGAATACCAAAAGGAATCCTTCTAGTTGGTCCACCAGGAACCGGAAAGACGTTGCTGGCCAAGGCCATAGCTGGAGAAGCCGAAGTCCTGTTCCTTTCACTATCAGGATCAGAGTTCATTGAAATGTTTGTAGGAGTTGGAGCTTCAAGAGTGAGGGACTTGTTCAACAAAGCTAAAGCAAATTCGCCCTGTTTGGTTTTCATTGATGAGATAGATGCCGTTGGAGGCAGAGGGGTACCGGGATTGGTGGAGGGAACGATGAGAGGGAGCAAACGCTTAACCAGTTGTTAACAGAAATGGATGGCTTCACTGAAAACACTGGGTTATAGTCATTGCAGCAACTAATCGGCCTGACATTCTTGATGCAGCCTTGCTTAGGCCAGGAAGGTTTGATAGACAGGTTAGTAGTGTCACTTAGATCATTCTAGACAGATTAAGCTTATAGGACAATTTGGTATTTTGGTTAGTATAGTTGTAGCTAGGAGATTCATAACTAATGTTATGTATGAAGCAGGTTTCAGTAGGCCTGCCAGATGTTAGAGGAAGGGGAGAAGTACTGAAGGTTCATAGTAAGAATAAGGTGTTGGACAAAGACGTTGATCTCAGTGTTATTGCAATGAGAACTCCAGGGTTTAGTGGGGCAGATTTAGCAAATCTCATGAATGAAGCTGCGATTCTTGCTGGGAGACGAGGCAAAGACAGAATAACGCTCAAGGAGATTGATGACTCGATTGACCGGATCATAGCAGGAATGGAAGGAACGCAGATGACAGATGGGAAAAGCAAGACCTTGGTGGCATATCATGAAGTTGGGCATGCAATTTGCGCGTAAGTATTTGAAAATTACTACTAGGATGTTATGATTCATGCTTTCGCAACCAAACCAGACAATAAAGCCTTTTATCCCAATAAAATTGGGTAGGCTACACGAACCAAGGCCAGAAGAGCTTATTAGTTTGGTTTCTAATTTCAGGGCATTGATTCCGGGTCATGATCCTGTCCAGAAGGTTAGTTTGATTCCTCGAGGTCAAGCTCGTGGATTAACATGGTTCTTACCAGGCGAAGATCCGACACTAGTCTCTAAGAAGCAGCTATTTGCCAGATTAGTGGGAGGTCTTGGAGGTCGAGCAGCGGAGGAAGTGATCTTTGGAGAACCAGAAATCACTACTGGAGCAGCAGGAGACCTGCAACAAATAACTCAACTAGCCAGACAGGTAATATAAACAGAACATGAGATAATTAAATTCTAGTGTAAAAAACAATGATAAAAGCTTTTTTCTTGTTTTGCTCCTCAGATGGTGATAACCTATGGAATGTCAGAGATCGGACCATGGGCATTGATTGATCAAGCAACACAGAGCAGTGACATTGTATTCAGGATGTTAGCACGGAATCAAATGTCCGAGAAACTAGCAGAAGACATTGATAACTCAGTGAGGAAGATAGTTGACGATGCATATGCAATTGCAAAGAACCACATAAGGAACCACAGGGAGGCTATTGATAAGTTAGTCGAGGTGCTGATGGAGAAGGAAACCATCCCAGGGGAGGAGTTTATGGCGATACTCTCAGAGTTCACACAAATCCCTTCAGAGAATGTAAATAGAAAGCCTATTAGAGAGTTGATTGAGGCTTAAGAAGTTAATTCATGCACAGGAACTATTCTGTTGCACAATGGTAACATTCTAGAATAAGAGAAGCTTTATAGGACCAATACTTTATAGTCAAGCATGCTTTTCCTGATTCTGTTAATATAAAGCTAACGTCTCAGGGAGTAAATGATAAAGTGCGAGAAATTGACGAGGCCACATTTGATAACAGAACACGCGAATCGCATAATCACCACATCAAAGTTCCGTGTAAAATACAACGGAGACACAATTACTAGCCAACAATTTACATAAAAGGTTATGCCTCCATGAAACTCTGATATGCAACACTTTATAGAAGCAGATACCTATAACAATAGGAAGAGCAGAGAATAAAGTTGCTTGATGAAACCTGGAAACAGAAGGATCTCTGATTCAGATTCGTAGCAATTAAGAAGACCGTAAAAAGGTATCGACTCTGGAATTCACACTTCTTGAAAGAAACTTCATGCAGATTGGTGGATTTACACCTGCCAAAGCTAAGATTGAACTAGGCAAGGTCCAAATCCCATCTCCACAGATCAACCCAGATGCTATAGCAGGTCCAAAAGCATCAGCTTTAGCCTTGTCAATCTTCTCCATAACAAACAATATTAAGCTTCCTACGCACATGTCAATGGCAAAGTAAGATCCGAGATAGAATGGAATCGCCATTGCCATGGGAAGTGGAATGAACTTGGCCCATTTGGGTCCCACCGCATCCCGAATACCATTGATGACAATGGCAGCGAAAAAGAATATATAGCATAGTGTAAGGCAGTTCTTGGGCAGAGCTGAAAATCCCTCAACCCCAAAATAGCCATGTTACGATAGACAAGAGCATATGGTGCTGAATATTGTGAATCCGGTACACCCAAATCATGAAAGGCCTTGAGAAATAGCCAAAACACACAAGGTGAAATGATACAGCCCATGGCTGTCCCAATGATCTGGCTCACAAACATGGACCTGGGAGATGCCAGTGTCATGTAACCGGTCTTGAAATCCTGGGTCAGGTCGGATGCAGTGGAAACAATATTCATCATCACACCACAGGCTGCTAAACCTGCAAGAATGCCACCATGAGCAGCTCCAGCCCAAGCACCAATAACAAAGATAGCTAGCTTTCCATAAGTAGATGCAAGTGACCAGTCAGTGAGCCCACACCCATATGCATTGCAGAAGGCAAGTGTTGGTGCAAATATGTATATGACGACGATGAAATACCATCTCAGTGGGGGGAAGAGGTGTGGAAGAATCACAGTCGAGATTATTGCAATGGTAACATAGCCGGCTATGGCAATCCAATTGGGGATTTGATCTTTCAGAAAAAGTTGCGTCCGTATTTGATCGTCGTAAGATAATGCAGGGGGAGCAGCAGAAGAAGAATTGCCAGACATTGGTAGCACTAGGCCTGCGTTTTTTTCACGATATTGTTGGTATAATCCCAGTAAGGTACGGCCAAGGACTTTGAAGAAGTTGTACAGTCCATCACCAAGGATCATGGCTATTGCTATGAACACCTGCACAGAAAATAAAAATTAAATTGATAAATAACAGCTTTAAGAGGATGCTGCAGAATTTCGGGAGTTTCCAAACATTCAGAGATGTACCCTGTATCCTTGTATGCCATGGAGACTGCTGGTTGGTTCTTCTGCAGGGTACCAGTGGCCCCTTCTTGCTCTATGAGGGGCCACATTACACCCCATGAAAGGATAGCTCCAACAAGCAAAGATATGTTTATGAGATAAGGACATATCATGCCAACACCAACATATGTTGCTGAGAAGTCGAAGTAAAACCTGGTTTCACAATCAACATGAAAATAAGAAATTAGCTAAACGAAATGGCTAGAATCCATGACGGATAATGCCTGTAAATATGTGGGTAGTCAAAATGAGACGATAGTCCAAGACTATCATCAGTCACTCACCTGTTTTTGTAGGCTTCAAGACCAAAGGTAGGAAAACTTGCAAATCCACAGTCATCTCCTCCAGTGAAAAACCATTGAAAGAAACCCCAAAGGAAGCTGAAAGAGAAGAACTTCCCCAAGGTTCTTACTTGTTTCCTAGAAGGAAGCAGAGAGAAGATAGATACTAAGAGATTCAAACTGAAATACATAGTTGGATACAGGCTAAATAACACTTATGAATAACTCACTTAGCTAGTTTGGCACCCTGAGGAGTGTGAAAGCTATTGATCAGATGAGCAGTTGCAGTGCCACTTGGATAAATTAGTCTGAAGTCTATGATCATTATCTGAAACCATGTCAAAAAGGATCATATCAATGCAGAACCTCAATAAAACAAAAAAGAAAAATCAGGAAGATAACAATGTGACTCCTCTCTTTTTACAATACATTACTGGGACGCTGATTGATATCTATATGGAACTCATCATCATCATCATCATCATCATCATCATCATTGATAACAATGTGACTCCTCTCTTTTTACAAAATCCTGGGACGCTGATTGATATCTATATGGAACTCATCATCATCATCATCGCTACTGTCTTCTCTACGTCTCTTTCTATTACCCATCACTTCGTCTCCCCCATCCAAACTACTACTCCCAATGCAGTCAAATGGCACCCCATCATGAAGGTCATAATGATTATTCTCATGTGGTGGACTCCTATTGAGGTCAAGGTCCAGAGGCCAGCGGGGATTAGGCCTCATTGGGCTCTGGGTTGGGTTCGGTGTTGGGTTGGGTGTGGGACTAGCAATTGAGGAGCCATTTCCTTCGCCATTGGCAGAGGAAGACATGATGATATATATGGAAAAACTTGATTAATGATTATACAAATGAAGGATGGGTGTTTGCTGATCGGTAGGCCTTGCAATTTCGGTCCGATCAGTGATTGGTGTTGGAGAAGGAATGGATGTCAGGGGAGAATTTATAAGAGATGAACGCGGAAGATTTTGAAAGTGTACTATCTGCAAAATCACACTTATAGCCTCTTACAATAATTAATCATAATGTAATTTCTTTTTTCATAGCACATGAAAGACTGAAAGAGTAATATCGTATATGCATATGATATAGTTTAACACATTCCCTAACAAAACAAGATTTATTTTTTTGATATACTTAAAAACATTCCCTAACAAAATAAGAGATGAGAGATATGGCCGCTTGTTTGAAAGATGTAGAAGTGCGCGGGAAGATTTTGAATGGGTATGTCTATGTACGTATGGTTTTCTCCAAATTACCGTTATAGCCTCTTACAATAATTAATCATTATGTAATTTCTATTTTCTTATGAGGCCTATCTTTACGCATTTGCCAAAACAAAAAGTAATATCATGTGCACAGTGCACATGATATAGTTAAAAACATTCCCTAATAAATAAGATTTTTCCTTTTAATTTTTTTTAATTTTTTTTCTTAAACACCAAAATAACTCCAATTACGACTATATCAAATACAAATCTTATCCCGACCTCTCTCATGATGTGCTAGTACAACACCCTTATTACTCTTATAGCTCCACTCTTTTGAAGATTATAATAATATTTAAAATATTTTGCATGATATAGTTGAAATATTCCCTAATAAGATGAGATTTTCTTTTCTTTTATTTTCTGATTTTTTAAAAATTCTAATAATATAAGATATTTTGCACGTTAATGAGGTTTTCAGGGCAATTTTTCCCCTGCATGCACAATTTTTTTTTATCTTTCTCGTTTGTGTCAATTGTCAAATATATACTCTAATTAATATATCTCCTAGTTAATTTACGCAATGTGCACTTTTGCCAACTCAATGTGTTCTCAGTATCTTACCGACTTTGTGATTTGCAAACTCGCCCATTTTGCATGACAATGCACTCATCTTTAAATTAAAGCGTGTCTTGTTAGCTATATAAATATATTTTATGAATTTTATCTATATATGGAATATGTAGTACGCATCCGTGCGGTAATAAAAGTATATATATTATAAATTGAAAATAATATTCATATGTCGCAATAGTCTATTGAGTACTGTCTACTAGTTAGAGATGGTACGATTATAAATGTATACTAAAGTATTCATAATCTAAACTAAAAGCGCTAAACATTGCAAAACGATTTCCAAAATCCTTTCCTTTAATTTAATTTTATCCTTATGATCAACACTGTGATTTCCTATGTTTGAATGAGCTAGCACCTGTTAGCGCGAGTCCTTTCCCTTTGGCTCGGTTAACTACATGTTCTCTCATAACGCCGTCAGGGTTATATATTAATTTTGTTGAATCCATGTGAACTCTACTTTCCTCTCCCCTGTGGCCTGTCGAATTGAAGAGACTTACCTTCATTTCTTATGACTTCTTCGAATACAAGTGAACTTTTGAAGGCTTATTCTGCTTACTTTTCTCAATTTCTTATTCACTTCGTCACAGAATCAACATCTTTCTCCTAGAATGGAGGTGGCCAGGACTTATATGGATATTTCTGGTTAGTTATGCATGTATGTAGTTTAATTACTCTACATAAGACTAATTTGCAATCCATGTACCACCAGTCCTCCTCTGTTTTTCACCCTGTGGCAAAAGACGGTGACTCTTCAAAGCTAGTCGTCTTTCTATCAGCTGGAACCCATAAGAAGTTACAGCACATTGCTTCAACCTTTGCCATTTCTTCCATCTCTGTGCTCTACCATGTAGTCCCTTCCAAATGAAATGTACACAGGTCGAATGAAGAGTATCCGACTTAGCCCCATGGCTTCTGAGTTTCGCTAGGATCTGTGACAAGAGGACCAAAAGGTACTCTAGTATTGTTGCATTTCTGTTAAATGGTATTTAAGTGTTTCATATCAAAGCACCTGATTGTTTTGACTACAACAGTGTCATATGAAATTATTTCACTTAAGCCCCAATATAGTTTATCCTGGGATAAGTTGTGATTATTTCATTTAAGCCCCAATAACCATAAAACCATAAAGACAAACCAGTGTTTTATTGTAAACCAAACACACCATGGTACATATAGCTGCCTTATTTTACATATTTTTTCACCAACACACATTTATTGTTTCAAGCCATGGTTTCTTATAGTCAGGGGCCTAATCCAAGAAAACCTGATTTTGTGATTTAACAGTTGCAAGCATCGCACTTGCAGCCAGCACCGCACTTGCATCCCTGTCCTCCTTCAGCACCAAAGCTCTGACTCATCAACAGACGGTGTTTGTAACTGCTGGAAATATATCCAACTCCCTCTTTCGTCACACCGCCCACGGCACCTTGATTTGAGTCAGGTTTTGCACTTCCGTCCGTGCTTAACTATACCCAGTTAGGATCCGGACTGCCGGAGGACCCATCTCAGGCTGCCCCTGTTCAGCAGCCCACCATTGAAGCCTGTGAACAGGGCAAGCTTCTCATTGTTCTAGTTGTACTTGCCTTTGTTTACCCATCTAACCTAAGTTCGAGCAGGATCTATAAGCTCAAATTTACACATGCTAGCTTAACAAAAATCAAGAATCAATTGGAATTGGCAGAGGCAAATACTGGACGAACACTTCATGATCAGGCTCGAGTAAGTTGATATGATCCAGGATTGGCATCAAGTCGAATCCAATTACCCGCAACTGTGGGTTAGAGTGACCATGTAGGAGCACATGAGAAGATATCTGCAAGAAACATGAACATCACATAATGAATTTGCCGCTTAATCTGAAACCTGTAGCAGAATCTATGAAAAAGAAACCATAAAAACAAAGAATTCAATCTAAGTCGTGAAAGATTAAAAAAAAAAAAAAAATTCACATATCATGTTCTTTTGTGGAATTTTACCGAACACCTTGCAAATTTGCAAATGACTGATCCAACATAATACTAGTAAACTTGAGACCTGCCTAATGCATTCAATAAGAAACCGAAATACAAATGAGGAGCAATATACACAACTGTAAACAGGAAGATAGAACTTAGCAAAGATATGCCCCTAACCCCTTTTCTTATATGTGTGGGGTAAACATCAGGAAATCAAATTTAATTACAATAAAGATAAAGATCCAAAAGGTTAAACACCAGGAACATCATCACTTAGATCACAGTTAGCACAAATGCAACTTCAAAACTAGTTTAATTACCACTAATCCTCAAGTTCCAAATATATACTTGTATAAAAATATAAGTCTGATAGGACAATAAGGGACAACATCATTTAGCGTTGGGGTCGCCAATCAGAAAACTCCGACCAATTGACTCCGACTTCTATATTCCACGAGCCAATAGAAGCTGGACGAGTGTCTTCTTCAGTAGTGACTTCACCAATCAATTTTCCAGCAGGGAATATCAACTCCTCCTCCAAATTACCGTGCTTTATTTTAAATATAAGCAACCCATCAGATTCAACAGAGATAGTACGTCGGGAGAGCTGAATCATGTCGCTCTTACCATGAAAGGGCACCTTACCACCTCTGGAGTCAAGTAGAACAACGTCCATGCCCCGTGTGATGTCAGTACAGGCAGTAAAACAGCAGTCTGGCTGCTGCTCATCCCTCCTTGTAACCTGCACAGAGATAGTGGCCACAAGGCTGAAGATGACAATGGTACGTGTCAAATCCAGCAAGTAGGGCTTTCCGGTGTCCGGTTTTGTGCACACAAACGGTTTGTCTGTCTCCTTATCTTGAAAGTTTTTCACCTTTTGCATGTCCTTCACTTTGCCATCCTCACAGCAAATGGATACGCTCAGATATTTGTACTCAGATTCAGTAGTGCTCTTCAACTTCAGGGTTCCTTGTATAACAAGACGATGCGGAGGAGCCCAAGGAGGAAGGGTAGGACCTGTGAGTAGTAAATATGGATCCTGCGGCATAAATGCATAGCCAGTGATTAATAAGTAGATCACATGCTTACTTTTAATCCTAATGAAAGAATGGACTGGAATATGGCAAATGAAATTAATTAATTTGTTAAAGTGTAAAACTCTCAAGTATAAAAACTTGTCCTGGAAATCAGTGGCAGCGGCCAACTTACGGTAAAGCACATGCAATTAATTTGACAATAGCCAAACAAATTGAGTTGGGTAAACAAGCATGGATGTTGAAATCTTTCCTAACCCTTGGAACTTAGAAACTGCTAGTGTAAATAAATTTTTGACGACCCTTGGAACTGAGTGTACACAAGTAACAAGTAAAGTGTAACCAGAGAAGAAGTATGAGCTAGAAGCACAATCAATCAAAACTGTGGTGCAAGCATATATGCATAAATGATAATTAGCTAGCCTGCCTAATAATTAGTCGAATCGATAAAAAATTGCACGCAAATAAACAATATATCTATAATTGATCATTGCTTCTCAAATTGAATTCTAAAGAAAAAAGGAAAAAAGAATGAAATTAGTCTTTAAGCAAAATACTTGATGGTACATATAAAGGACTGTAGTGACAAATAGCTTTGTTGGCCTAAGAACTTGATATTCATCAAGGAACTAAAACATGTTGATTTTAGCATTACCCATCCCACAGACTATTTAAGTTTCACAGTGACTTCTACATTGTTCATTATCAAATGTTAAATATTGCACCAAGTGCACAGCATAAAATTAGTAAAAAGATAGCAGGTGGAGATGATGGTAATTAAGTTACCAGGTTCATCCACAGGGCAAGCTTGTCATTGTTCTAGTTGTACTTGCCTTGGTTTTGCAGCTTAAAGTGTAAGCACACTACATTCAAAGAGTCCATGACTTGATTTTTAAGCCCATGTAACCTAAGTTCGAGCAGTATCTATAAGCTCAAATTTACAAATGCTAGCTTACATAACCCAAGTATACTTACTGTAATTGTATTATTAACCCAAGTAACGAGTAAAGTGGAAGCAGAGAAGAAGTATGAGCTAGAAGCACAATCAATCAAACTTGTGGAGCTAGCATATATGCATAAATGATGCCAGGCACATTCACAACTAAAATTGAATGAATTAGCTAGCCTACCTAATAAGTTAGTCCAATCGATCAAAACATGGCACTGATATACTATACCACGCTTTCCGTGCGTGGCAAAAGACTTTATACGACGGCAATTTACGCCTAATTCTTGTACCACAGCTTTTATGCCACGGCACTGCTACGCTTTATAAGTGTGGTATATATTTTTTGCCACGCTTTAAAAGTGTGGTATAAAGCCTTATTTGTTGTAGTTAACTTATGGTAAAGCACGTGCAATTAATTTTCCAATAGCCAACCAAAAGCATGTATGCTGAAATCTTTCAAAACACTAGGAACTTAGAAACTGCTTGTGTAAATAAATCTTTGACGAGCCTTGGAACTGAGTGTACATAAGTAATGAGTAAAGTGGAACCAGTTAAAGCATAATCAATCAACAGTGTGGAGTGAGCATATAGCATAAATGATACCAGGTGCACAACTAAAATTGATGGAATTAACTAAGCGGCCTAATATATAAGTTAGTGGAATCTAAAAGGCTCAATCAAAAGATGCACGCACATTAATAATACATTACATATTGAAAACAGCATTTGGTTTAGAATTATAATTATATGGGCTAGCTGTTAGTAAACTAAGAAACCAATGTGCATGCATATAACAGAATGTAAGAGTAGAAAACAAATGAAATGAACCTTTTGGGTGAGGGTTTGGGGGTTGTTTCTGTTGCGGTTGAAGATAACTTGGTAATCAAATTCAGTTTGGGAATAGACGTGAATGAGACCATACACATCCAGTGTATCCATACCCTCTCTAGTAAGTTTGATTGAACATATCTGCACGGTGTGAGGCCGATTACTTACACAAGGAACTGCAGAAAGGCAAGGCATTAATTCAGTTATTTAAACATGCATACATACATAGATAACACACACATACTTGCATCATTCAGTAGGAATGAATAAGATTAATATTTATAGAAAAAAAAACATGGGTAGAAAATAAAGTGCTTACTGTGGAGAGACAGAAACTCAGGGTTCCATGGGAATTTCAAACAAAACGAATCCAGAGCTTCTCCTCCTTCTTCTTCTTCTTCTTCTTCTTCTTCTTCATCTTCTCCTCCTCCTTCATCATCATACTCTTCCTCTTCCACTTCCTCTTCCTCTTCTTCTTCCTCTTCATCTTCCTCGTCGTATATCTTGATCCAGTAATCCTCATCAAATATGTTAATCCAGCGCGTCTCCTCGTTCCGCATCATATCCATATAACTCCTCCAGTGTTTTGACATAGCATTCTAATATTTTGTCACTTAAATTTGCTTGGATGCTCATATTCTAGGATTAGATTGTCTAAAACAGAGTATCAACAAGAATATAGCATAATGTACAACCGTTTGGTATTTTAATGTGTTTTACAATACAATATCATAAACTCTAATCTTGAAGAGGACGTTTTTAAGTTCAGACTCTCATATAAGAAAGCAATTCAAACACACGATATAAAACACTACTAATAGGTAACCGATGGATTTACATATGATAAAAAAGAATACCAATCTTCAGTTCTTTATATTACTAGAACAATGTACAAGTGGTTACTATGCATACACAAGACGAATCGCTTCTACAAAGAGCCCTCTTGCCATAACAAAATTTCTGGACAAGGATTTCCAGGCAGCAATACAAACAGAGACGCTATGACATTGCCTTCCTATATCCACCACAACAGCAAATGCTCTCAACCCAACGCGTTTAAGAGTTGAGACCAGCCGATTACATCACATTAAATAACTTACAAAGAATGACGACTATCTGACCTATCCTTTTTTGGTCTTTCTTCTTGAACCTCCTCCAGCTCCTCATCCTCACCCCTTTGACCCGCTTGCTCTTTCCAATACGCCACCAACTTCCTCAAACGAGCCACTTCCTTTGATGCAACATTTTTACTTGGGTCATTCACAATTGATCGTACTCTAGATGCATACCTGTAACAATAACAAAAATAAATACATGATCAAGATAAATTGTTATCTAACCTAAATCTCCAACTAGTTATAAACATGCACAAAAGACAAACAAAAAATAATGAGGTAAACAATAGCATACGTTAGAGAGTTGTAGGACTCATCAAGATTTGACTCTGCGGGAGATAGGTTGACAAACATGAGTGTCTTAGCATTGCCACCAAGAGAATCACTCATCAACATTGTCAACTTATGATTTCTGTAGGGAATGTGTTGGTTGCCTGAAGCCAAAGCACCAATGACATCGCCAAGAGCTGAAAGTGATTTATTAATGCTCTGGGCTTCTTTTAATTGTGTACCAGCAGAGCCTGACTTCTTAATTCTTTCAGATCCAGCAAGATCAACGAAACTCAGCTGCAAAATATAATTTTTAAGTGCATCACGTAAGATAAGACGAGAAATAGAACTTAAGAACATAAAGAAGTGAGATTCCTGCCAGGATGAATTATCTTAAATAAATTTCATACTCTAAATCAACACAAACTGTAAATAACATAAGGCTACAAACGTTTTGACAATATTACCATCCTTCACTAATACAATCCATTCCATGATTCTTGTCATTATGTCCTTTGCAAATACCGACTAAGTCACATTTACTTACTCACTATCAGTTAAAGTAAGTATGCAAAATAAGCACATAAGTTATCTTTAATCAATAATTAGTACACATCCAAAATTTTCTTCAATCTCCAACTCATGTCAGAATCTTTTGAAGATCAGAAAGGTAAAATCATGACTAAAAGTTTCATACTTGTATGTCCAAGTATTGCACAATATCCTTATCTATAGCTTTAGGTTGAATCTGGTGTTATACTTTTTACTGGCAAGAGGGAATCCCATTTATTACCGGTCCAAATTCAAATCAAACTTATAATATAGTTCATCAATACCTTTCCTCGAGCAACAGATTGAGTTTGAAGATTGGTGCTCTCAATCACAACAGAAAGAATCAAATGTGATCTTGAACTTTGCTCATTCATCATGGTCCCCGTGGTATGCCGTTGTTCGGATCCTCTCTCAATAATGCACCTCAGCTCCTCATATGATGAAATTGGGACTGTTGTTACATTCTCCACAGCCACCATTCCCTATGGATATATAAATCAGAAAAATAATTGCATGAATATTAACTTTGTGTATTTCCTGCATGCTAAAAGTAGAGAAGAGTACCTTTGTATCTTTCTTGATTTCCAGTTTCAAACGTTCTCCATGCTTTGGTAGTAGAAGATCTATCAATGTATCTTGATACAATTCCACCATATATGCCTATGACAAAAAAATATTGATCATTAAACTCATTCTATTAACCAAGGGTGGGGTTGACAACATTAAATTAGAATAATCTTGAGAAATGATCTCAGTTAGAATTAAAAACCTTACCTTCAAGGTAAAGGAAAACTTTTGTCATCCCGCTTAATAATTCTAAATAGCTCAGATATAGCACGTGGAGTGAGCCCGGGATTGTTTTCAGATCCATAAATTGTAAATGTTTTCCCAGAACCAGTTTGCCCATATGCAAATATACACACGTTGAATCCATCAACAGCAGATTGCACTAAATACTGCATTGCAGAAAAAATAAATAATAATAATAATATAAGAACACAACACAATTATTTCAGATTTATGGAAATTGGACAGAAAAAAGACTATGACCAATTAAAATTCGCTAGAATTTTGTTTTATCAAACTTGCCTTTGTATCCTCAAAAACAGTATCTTGGGTTGCACGACCATCAAAAACACGATCATATATGTGTTGTTTCATTTTATCATCTCTCCACATATGCTCTACAGTGAACTCATCAGCACTTACAAGAGCATTTTTCTCCTTCTCAGAAACTTCTTTTTGACTGAGAGGTCTCAGTCGGCAGTATACACGAATTTTTCCTTTCATATCTGCATGCAAAAAACAAGATACTCATTCAACAATAAATGTCGATCATCAGAAAATAAACTTATAATACACACAAGGAAAAAAGCATTAATACCTTCAATCGTGTTAAAATATCTTTTCCTCAAAACTTGTTCTTCCTTGTAAAGTTTCTCCATCTCAGCCAACTGAGCAGCTTGCATCTTCAAGATTGAAGCAGTTTGCTCGTTTTTTCGATCAATGTCCTACAAACGTCACCAGTATTAGAACCTCTGAACATGAATTTGTAAATTTAAACAACAATAAAGGAGTTCCAACAGATTTGCAACAAAAGGATTTTACCTCCTTCATTTCTCTAAGATCTTCCAGTTCCCTCAAATTGTTTGTAGGGTAGCCAACTCTCTATCCTTAGCTGCAATGGTTGATTGTGAAGCAGTTAAATTTCTTATTGTATCCTCCAATTTCTTTTCCAGTTCGGAAATACGAGTTTTCATAGTTTTGTGTTCTTGTTCAAAGATCCCCTCCCTATATGCAATCTGCATTTGAAATATCAACATAAATAATATTTATCTGATACAATCAGTGAGTCAACAGAATTCGAGAAATTTTCGGGCCCTACCTCGTCAGTGCTTTTCTTTTCAAGTCTTAAAAGTCTTTCTTCAAGAGATAATTTCTCATTTGCAAGTTTCCTTTTAGATTCCTCAGCAACATGCAACTCAGCATTGCGTGATTTTAATTCCTCTTGAATTTTACGCAGCACCTGTTTATGAAAGCAAAAAGGTTTACCCATTAACAAGTATTGTAAAACACTATCATGTGTAAGCCATAAAAAACATGATATGACATGCTTTGATCTTTTATTTAATGCATATTATGTATCACTATTAGTAAAATATCACTCTAGATATGTAGAAAATAAAGAAAAAGGAAAATTGAGGTTATAAACCTGGTTGTTTGCTTCAGTCAACTCTTTTCTCATATTGTCCTCCAACCCCTGACTATTCAGCTTCGCCAAATGAAGCTCAATGCTTTGTTTCTCGGACAGTGCAGCCTATTGAAAACCACATAAGAAGTTGCAAGTTCCAACATAAGTTAAGCTATTTCTTTTAAAATTGTTACCTGAAGTGCTGAATCCTTATCGTCACACAATGTCCTTAGTTTGTCACGTTCACTAATGATCTCTTGTAAATATTGCTTCTCAGACCTCAAAACTCCCTTCAAATTCTCAAACTCTTCTTAATTTTCAGTTCTTCCTTCTGCTTCTCATGGAGTTCTTCTTGCAACTGAATAGCCACCATAAAGCAAGAATATTCAGAAAATTTGTGTAACCAAATTATTATGAAGGAATGATCAGAAAGTAACCCATATGTTCAGAGATAGGCGTTTAATGAACGGCAAAGAATGAGTACTGCGTTAAAAAACAAGTTTGCACCAATAATTTTCTAAATACAGTGGTTTTTAAGTAACCATGGAATTTACAGTCATTTACTTTTTGGTGGCTGATACAAACAAACCTATTCTCTACTCCAAATTTAAAAAACAACAAAAATAAATAATTAATTTTTTTTTAAAAAAAACTTTTTTGCGGTCATAACAGCATAGTCTACAAACTCACTTGATTTGTTCTAATCTCCGACTCTTCGAGGGATTTCGTCAATTCCAGCACCCGCTTTTCATGCATGTCCACGGAGGGAGGTCTAACATTATCGGGAGGGTGTCCATTAACTGAACCATTGGTGGCAGCACGGGCTTTAGAGTATCGACGTAGCATCACATCATTTATATGCGTTTGAAGGGCAACACATATTTCCTCTCCCTAAATTTAATTAGGATTCAATTATGATTGTTTCATTGCATAAATAATCTAGACATGTACCAACTTAACATAATATTAGTAGATAATTGCAACACTACCTGCTTGGTCTCAAACTGAAATATATGCAAAACGCCAGCAACTCTCATCTTAAAAAATACAGCAGTATTACTACTGCCGAATTGCATTATGTCTCTTAGCTCAGCTGAATGTAGATACTCCTTTGGAACGGGACGAAAGAAATGGACCTTTGGAGAAGAAAGGAAATTTAAGACATTGTTACTAGCAAAAACAAAGAAACTTAAATCAATATTGCTAGCTGATGTATATTAACCATGCTCACCCCGCGCTTGTTGATGCCTAAAACTATCTTCCCTGGCAATAGTCCAATTGGATCATCAATCTTACGGACCGCAAAGAACACTGAGTTCCCATATGGAAGTGTTCTCAATATCCGCAAGAACTGTTGTCTGGCATCATCTTTTGTCAAATTTGTCTACAAGAAACATCTTAGAAAGTCAATCCATGGATTACACTGTCAATTTGAGACTGAGTATTAAGAATGACAAAGAACCCATGTAACTTAGCCAAAACTGAAGTATATAATAGCCAGATAATGTTTTTACAAATACACATGTAGAACTTTCCTATCCTGCAAAGTATGGCATCTTTGACTTTTTTCACGAAAATAACACAAACTCTTAGTCTTTTAACCCTCTTCTATAATCACACTCTGCAAGGTATTAAGATAAAATGGTTGCATTAATCTTCAATTCAAAGCAAGGTAATTAACTCATAATAGCAAGAATGTGATCCTTAAAAACATCTAATATGCAAGTGAAAGAACGTTTTAATCTCCTACTGCATTTAAAGATTGCTTCCATCTAATTTATAAGGAAATGTGGTTGAATTCATGGCCGAAGGATATAGTTAACACTTTAGGTAATGTTTCTGACCGGGACACAAGACTATGACTACTGTAAAAATCAATTAATCCAACAAACCTTTGTACTCAGGGGACCATCATATCGTAATTTGCATTATTGGTCAAAGTCTTAAACAGCCAAAATCATAAGCTAGACAACTAGATAAGTTAGGAAAGAGTTGGCAGAAGATGAACTTTCAATGTTCAAGGGAAACTAACATGTAACCAATGCACGGATTTGAATAGACTAGAAAACATTTACTTTAAATATGTTATCAATCTTTGTCAGGGTTATGAATATATGTAATGTTCTCACCATTGAACGGTACCGAGAAAGAATATCTTGTTCCCAGTCTCTCTTGGCTCGAGTAATTGCAATTTGCCTTGGTAAAAACCGTTCCAGGAGTGATGTCCAGTCACTAGATATTACATGAGAAAAGAAAATATATATAATCATTATAAGCGTATAGTGCAATTTCCCGAACAAGAAGTAATTTAGCAATTCTTATGTACCATTGTGGAAGGAGAAGGGAAGGAAAACATCAGAGTGAAGAAAAGATATATAACAAAAGAAAGTAACTAGAGTAAGGTAACTGACGTGCACGTTTCAGGAGAATTGACATAACCAATTTCAACCAGAATCTGCAAAGCAGAGAGCTGTGCAGCATCATCCTTTCCAACTGGGTAATTGCCTAATACATAATCATGTTGCAGCTGTAAAAGGTAGATAAAGAATGCATTATAGCATCAAGAAGAGAATGGAACGATTTTAAGACACAGATAATCAGAAACTGCAGACAGCATTAAACAAATAAACATTGAACAAGAGCAGGAAATGAACATATACCTGGACATATGATAACTGCACAAACATCGGATCTACAACAGCTTCATCAGACTCCCGAAATAGCTTCTTCTTGAAAGTCAATTTACAGTGTAAAATCTCTCCCTTACTCCGATCCTTTGACGCCTTAAAGTCGGCAAGTAGGTCTCCGATATACTTGTTATCATCTAAACCAATATAGTCCTCTACAAAGTACATAAACAAAGAAAAATGAGCAAACACTATTTTCAATAATAATAGTGACAAATATTGTAACACACAAAATAGTGTGTGTAAATACCATTTCCAGGATCTGGTGATTTTGAGCCCACGGCTGCCTTACGACATTCGAACAAACCAAAGCTAGAATATGCTGATAGTTTGATTATTCCCGTGAGCTCCTGCAGTTGTCAGTGATCAGATAAAATAACACAATTAGATGTTAAAGTATCAATGATGGCTAAAAAGGGATGATAAAGAATGATGATCGCGCCCAATACTGACAAACATGTACAGCGGACATCGGTTCACCAAAAGTATAAATTAAGTACATGAATGCTATATGAACCACAATTGCAAGTCAAGCAAAGGACAAACACTGAATTTTAAGTAGAACTCAGGCATTGCAAATCTGATGTTGCCCACATCAATTAGGCATAAAAAAGAACAGACTGTTTACAAGTGCAGCATGAAATCACAATTTATGCAAACAGCAATATGAACAAAGAAAATTGATTTCAATACTCCAGTTTGAGTGTTTGCTTTTAGTGTCTGATGATAACTATTTACACCACTATTTTGTGCTTCAGAAAGACTGGGAGGGGCAAATGATGAAGAAAAAGAAAAAAAAACTAGTTGCTCACCCAGGATATATCTCGCTCAAACAGATGTGAATACTGCCTTTGACCAGCCAGAAACTACATTTACTCCCTTATTTGGCATCCGAATAGAAACTACAGTTTTATTTTAAATCAAAATAACCCCCCCCCCCCCAATCTCACATTCCTGTATCCCTTCTTCAATAAATATCCCACTTTTCCTTATTTTTCATGCAAATGTAATATATGAGTTAGATTATTAGAGATAGATCTTCTTTTAAACAGTAAAGCAACTTAATAGTGATGCAACAGTTTTTAAGTATTATTGACATAACAAGTTAAAACTATAAGGCTCAAATCTCTAGTTGGTTTTTCATGCAGACAACTTATCTCTCAAAACCAAGATAGGCAGCATACTCATAGAACAGAGGAAACAAATGAAGGACATGTAAAGTTCACCAAAGTAAAAACACTCAAATCTCAAACAATGGAGCACATTTCTCTTGCAATAAACGGAATGACCTACATGTGAATGAGACTAAATCCTAGAACCTACGAGACTACAACTCTTACATAATTGAAAAACTAACAACTTAGCAGGTTAGCACCACGCCACCACCTGAGCTCGACTACGCAACTTACCTGGTGTCCTAGTTATTAAAACACTCGAGTATTGCCTAATAAAACTAAATTACTGCTAAAAATGTCATTTCCTACAAAATTCTAATAACTAACTAAATCCAGGTGCTTAACAATTAAGCTGTTTCGTCAAGGCTCAGCTTGTACTCTACTAGATTCAGGCAATCTTGTTAACTCACATCATTCATTGGTGATTTATACTCTCTTTCAGCCTAGTCTTTTCCAAAGAATTTGAATACATAACAAAATGTGATTACTGGGAATAAGAACTCCTTTTGCAAATGGTACCCTTAACTGTGAATAGAACAGGGAAGTAAATAGCATAGACTCAAAAGCTTTTCCAACAAACTACAATGCTCAAGAGTTGAGCATTGACAAAGAACGGGGAACAAAAAAAATAGTTAAAAATCTCAAAAAAAAAAAAAAAAAAAAAGGAATCGTATCTTATCCGTATATCAAGAGACTTTAATTCATATAATTTTCATAGTAATGTATAATAAGATAACAATTCAAAAATTTGATGTATAAATGCACGAGTTATATATCAATAGTACCTCAACGGCATCGGCCACAGTTGTGGACATGTCATATGTAATTTCTTCAAAAGTCTCATCCAGGAAAAACACAATTGTTGTAAGCCTTTTTCCAGTTAAGAGAGCTTCAATCTCCTCCCGGCCAGGTATTATATGCCTTGGTCCAGCTTTGACAGAGCGCTTTAATGCATTTAATGCATTCATTGCAAGCACTTGGACTTCAGAATCAGTACTGACACTATGTGCCACAGTGTGTACATACTCAGACAGATAGCCACCAATTTCTTTGGTAGGAGGCATGCAGCATGCACATAAATACATGAGCTCCCATGCCTTAACCAAAGAGAGCCTGTTGATAATGAAGCATAATGCCAATTACACAACATCAAACATGGAATAATGAATACCCCAAAAGAATACTATACTAGTATAAGATTTCTAAAGACCAACTGAAATGGATCATGAGCACAAACAAAAGTAAATTATGTGCCAGATAATCAGAAAATGTAAACGAAGCCCAGTCATTCCAGAAACTTCATATCATAATATATAAATAAATAAAAAACAAAGAGAGAAAACTCTACATGCATACAGCATACCTATCAGGATTGTTTATTGTCTGCTTCAAAATTTGTGTGAAAAGCTCATCTCGGAGTTCCGAGCGCTTCAAAGCATGTTTGTAAAGCTTGCTAACAAGATCAATGCACTCATCTAAGCTAACTGGATCGTATCGATCAGATGCATCAACTCCCATGTACTTCAGGATAATCTGGAATAGCTTAACTGCTCTATTAGCAAGGTCACTGTTTATTTTGAGCAGCGAGGTCGGGATAGGTTCCTGTTAAGGGGAATGACTCACGTTTAAGAACATCGTTGGGGTAAAAGAAATGCACTTGTCCACAAATTGGATAGGATTACCTTCTGGAAACACATCATATCCTCAAAGGTGAACTTCTCGCGAGTTTGTGCTCCAGCTGTCTTTTTCGAGAAGAAACCACGTTTATTAGCTGAACGAATCTGCTTCCGCATAGCCCTCAGGAATCCTTCAACCTAAAAATGTTGAATTTTTGTCAGACAATAATATATGGTGCATTGGCAACAGAAAATCGAATGAGACCAAACATGAGTTGCTTAGTCCATTGGTTCCAGAACATAGTGAGTAATAACTGAAATAGTCCATCTATGCAATTAGAAACGAAAAGTCTGAATGTGCACCTGAAATTTATCAATCAACGGTATTGCACCAGCAAGTTCCGGTGGCATGCCTGACGACAACGTATTAGGAGTGCTGCAACTCAAACAGTGCACAAGTCTATAAGTTGACAAAACCAGTAAAACATAGGAACATAAAATCCGAATGCAGATGTAACTAAAATCCATCAAGCAGATAAAATGCCACATTAACAAAAACGCAAAGCAGCTTACGGTGGGGCAAAGTTGGAACCGTCAGAATCGTAATCATCTCCTCCATTCGAGGTGACAAACGAATTATACGAAGAGGTATCAAAGCCATTGTTGGAGCCATATGAAGACCTTGATCTCAAGCTCTGTGTCATATCAGACGCCATTTCCCAAACAAAACAAAGACGTCGTCCACGAAGTCAATGCAACAACCTCTGTTCCACATACAACAAGTTAATCCTGGATTCTTCTTTTCTCATTTTCTTCATATATATATAAACACGCAGGTCATTTGAGAAGCTCAATTTGACAACAAAAATGGATCAAAACTCAACTCAAACTGGATAAAACAAAGGAGCACAAACTTAATTAATTCAGATAGAATCCAATTCAACTAAGATCAGGTGCAATAAATCCCTATCCCCTAAGATCCAGTTCAACAGCAGTACAAAAATCACAAATCCCTTGTTAAAAAAACTAAACTATAAAAAGCTGAGGAAATGAAGTTGAATTGAACCAATTACAGAGAGGACAGACAATGACGGCCGAAAAAATCCAATTGAAATGAATTGAAGGTGCACTTGCATAAATGTATAGAGACAAAAAAAATTAAAAAATGCAATCTAGAATCTAAGTAAGGAGGCAAAATGGAGAAGTGGCTTACATGATTGTAGCATGAGAATTGTGATGAAATGTATAGACGTGAGAATGCGTCTGCTTGTTCTTCTTCTTCTTCTCCAGCTAGAGAGAGAGAGTATGTGTAATGTTTTAGAGAGAGAAACAAATGGGAATGGAGTGAAGGAGGAGGAGGAGGGAGATAGTGAAGGTCACGAGACTTCTTTTTTTTTAAATTTAATTTCTTTTTCAGCTAATGTCGCGTAATTGCTGGACTATCCTTTTCTCTATTTTCATCTTTTCCCAAAAGCAAAATGTAATTTTGAAAATTTAAAGCAATATTTTGTCTGATTATTACACACTTTATTATTTCTATTCTATAAATGTGTCAAAATAACATTATTTTTGTTTATATAATCTACAATTAAAGTTTACTTGTCTTAAAAAAAACTATGAGTAAAAGTTAGTATTTGAGAATTTATCTTTTTATTATGATATAAAAGTATTTATGTTTTTCATTTCTAACATCCCGCGACAAATTCAATCCAGAAAATAATATTTTATATTATTACTTTATCCATCGCTATCCAGTTTTTACCCATTTTTTAATCAATACTGCATATAATACCTCAACTTTATTAATCTTCACATCCAAAATTAAATGGGTAATTTGGGTTAGAATGGATGGAGTAGTACTTTACAAGAAGGGAGGGGGTAGTGTTTTAAACTGTTTGGGCATAATTTTAAAATTATCCCTCTAATCTCTAAATTAGTTGTTATATTTGATACTTAATTTAGACACACATTTTTATATTAAATGTTGTTCTTTTCGTATTAATAAAACTGAACTAAACTAATATAAATTAATGAAGTTGAACTGAGTTTATTGTAATATATAAAAAATAATTAAGAATCAGAACTTAAAGTTATTCCATTACATCTATTGTTCATTTCTGAATGTTATGTTCAAGCTAGTTTTAGATGCACCCCAATCTTGAAGGAGAGAGTGGTTTAGCTTGAACCTTTGCATTTTATTCCTGAACAAGATAACTGAACAGCATGCATTGATTAGGATTGGGATGGGACCAAAGTGAACAACTGAAGTTGTACGAATATTGCAGTGAATAGTCATTTGTAATGTAATTTGATTGGCATTGATAGCAAAATTAACTACTCCCTCCCTCCACAAAGGAATATTTTTCACTAAACCAACCGTTGTTTGACCTCAAATTAAATATAATAAAAAAAATATTATAAAAGCATAGTCATTCTAATATAATGAAATATATTTATTTTCTCTAGTTACGCTTTATTTTTTATTTTTTTATTTTTTTGAAACTACTCCTACTCCTAAACGTTTTATGATTAATTTGAAGTCAACAGTGATTTTGAAAAATCAACAATTTCAAATGAAAAATTTACTTGCGGATAAAGAAATTATGTATTTATACTTTCTCTAGTTGTAGTCTTGAGGCCAGTTGCAGACTCGCAAGTCATTTGCTACGTGGTACTCGGTTGTGTAGAATTATGGCCCTGCAACAAGTTTATCACTTCTCCACTTAAAACAGTATAATAAGTAAGGTTCCAAATCACTCCTCCTACTCACTCGAGTAATAGGAGTGGTCTTAATACCAAAATATATAGAAAAAATGACTACGAGTATGACATGGAAAAATCAATTAATTAGGGGAAGAATAAAAATAAAATAAAAAAAGGCATACTGAGACATAAAAGGTGAAGAAATCGTATGACCTACTACTACTACTTTGTTGTGGATATGGTGAAGTTATTGAGTTTCACATGTCTGGTTGTGTTTGCGTTTGCTGCTGGTAAAATTCTCAACTTTGTTTCCCCTTTACGTTTCCTCATCTTTTTAGTTCTGAGCAAATCATAAATGTACTAGGGATTCTTTGTTCTTAGTGGTCACCCAACTAATATCCACAATCAAATTTAATATGTCACAAAATTTCAGGTCCAGCAAGTAGTAGTAGTAGTGCTTCAAATGTCTAACTTATTTTCTCTTATATCGTTTCGAACAGAAAAAAAAAAATATAGTACTAGAGTTTTTCAGTACTGATAATATAAACATTGGCGTTTTGCACCTCACCGAACAATTCTTTATTAGGAATTCATGTATGAGAGAGAACCCACTTTTTCTCAATCATTGGATGTAAGATGGAGAGCCATTAGTCCTAATAATCAAGATCCAATGTAACACATGACTCATATCACTAACCACTACGTGGGCAAGCTTATACAAACTAAAATAACCAGATCGAATGACCAAGTGAGCTCTATAGTAATAAAAGATCTATTTGATGGAATTTTATTTTAGAAATTAACTATGAACAAAGAATGAGATTGATGCATGAAGTAGTATTATTATATGTTTTGAATTATTCTTCAAGAGTGGACAGGGATCAATTGCTGGCCGGCAATTCTTACTGCCGGCTAACCGGCAAAAGACAGCGATAAACTTTAACTCGCGCGTGTTAGTTTAGATAGATTAGATCTCAGCTCACCTGCAGTCACCACATGGAAGAAATCAAACAAACAGGGAGTTAGAAATGTGTGATATTAATGATTGATAATCACTAATGAAATTGAATTCAATTATGTCACGAGAATGCATGGTTACTTGGTCACCACCATGACATTGCACGAATTATTTATTTCCTTATTTAATACTCCTACTACAAAGCATAAATGTAAGTAAACAATTTCTGTGGAGATAGAAATTAGAATGGATTTCATATACAGCTAACCAGTACAGACCATGAATCACAATTCACAACCACCAACATCTAAAAGGTAAAAAAGTGGCAATTAAGAAGGAAAGTAACCCCATCATATGATGCTTACTCATTCCAATTAGTGAGCAATTAAAAATAACACGACAAGTTTATCTTTTGACCACTGTCAATTTCATTATTAATTAAAAAATAGAACTACTTAATAGTTAATACTACTACTTAAGTCGATAAAAGATGTAAAATTTACTACTCCACATGCCATAGAAGCAAATGATATTATGTTTAAATCTAATATAGATACCTCCTCTTCCGTCTTTAAACTACTAGCTGCTATGTTTAGTACTCATTAATTTAGAGAGCCATTTTCATTGTACTCACAATTTCATCTTATCATTATAACCATTAATTTTCCTCACTCTAAATTAAATTAGTCACTCCCTTCCCTCCCTCATCAGCCTATTAACTCTAAATTTTAGATTCGAATTCGACCCAAACCTTGTTTATACCCATTTAAATATATATAGAAGACCGGTCCGAACTCAGACCCTATCAGACCATTTGGACCCGTTACTTTTAATGGATCCTCATGTGAGTTCAAAATCAAATACGTTTATGACTCATCTTGAACTCATGAAATTTACATTAGAGTAGGACCTGGAGCGGTCCAAATTTTAGAAAAGTATGGTAGAGTCGGATCTAGACCATCAATTATAAAAGAATATGAGTAGAGTCCGATCTAGAACCGTAGAGACGAGTCGTGAATATATATAAGTCCGCACAATGAGATTTACATTATAATTGCAGACGAGGCTAATCATTTATCCACGAACTATATCATTTGATGATGCAACATGTGGAGCACTTGGAAATTCAAACTCCAAGTCCTAAGTGAGGAGGTCTGTATCTGTTTAGGGGCATTTGATACGTACTTAGTACCGTAGTAAAATGGAAAGGTTTCTCAATCTCATCGAGTCATCATTATCATCTCTACTTACACTACACAGCAGAGTACATCATCAAACATATGCTAAACTCACATTACAAGATAATTTACTGGAAAAGGCTATCATTATATGTACACTTCATGATTGAATAATCATAATGACCAAAATGAGCTGACCATCAACTAATTATCAACCTGAAGCTGAGACTCCCACCTGTAGCTCAAGGCATCCACAATACCCTCAAAACTGTCAAACCTCGAGCTCACCACATCCACACCAACACCCAACCTCTCCGCCCCTGCTGCCGTAACCGGCCCATGTGCCGCCACAATCATCCTCGGCCACACTCTCCTCACCATTCCCCAATCCATCCCCATTTCCTCCAACCCCTTTAACATCCCTTCCACCTCCCCCGTACTCGTAAAGACCACTGCATCCACCCCACATATTTCCTCCTCCATCAGCCCCACCAGATATTTCACACCGCCACAGCACCGCCGCGTCTCGTATGCATCCGCCCGAACCGCCACCCACCCCTTCCTCCCTAATGCATTGAGAAAATCAGGCACCACTGGTGGCTCCTCAATCCCCACAACCACTGGGACTGGGCAGAGAATCCTCCTCCCGCCTCCTACCCCAAGTGCCTCCACCAGCCCACTAGGTGTTGCCACTGGTGGAACAAGAACTCTAATCCTCCATGGATTTTTACATAATTTGTCAAGAAATGACTCGTTCAGGAGCTCGGAGTCGTTACCAAGAGCAGCGACGGTGAAGGTCTCGTCGCCTTGGGAGGGTAATGGAGGGGTGGGGTTGTGGGAGAGTGCTTCCGAGAAGGCGGTGATGCCAGTTCGGGAAGTGAAGGCGACGGCGGAGAAATGGTGGAGGGGGAGGAGGTTGTGTTGTAGGGAGGTGATTGTTTCTAGTGTGGATTGGACTGAGATGGTGGGGATGTGGAGGGGCTTCCACCCTTTCAGATGGATGTGGTGGCTCAGCCTGGTGGCGTAGTTTTCTGGAGTGGTGAATGCCACCAGACGCGGTGGTGATGGTGGTGGATGTAGATTCAGTACATTCATCTTCTCAGAGTCACAGCTTCTAGATCTGTCTGCCCAAGATTATACTTCTACTGCATATGGACAAAAGAAAATCTGACAGAATGCATGATGAACACTAAAGATATTTTTAGTAAGGTGGTGTCTTTATGCAATATATTTTATTGGGAAAATATCCTATCCAAAATAGCAAACTGAAAAAAAAGATGGAACAGTCAATTAAAGAAAAAAAGAGAATAGGATCTTAAAGAGTCTTGCAAGGATCTACATAAAACTCATTCAATGGAATGGAACTGCATGTCAACTCCACCAAATTTCTAGAGAGAACAGAGCTAATCCTTCATTATCTAGTCTATATATGGCCCTACGGGTACAGTTTATCTTCTAAGGAATTAACCAATTGCATCAACTGCAGGGGAAAAAAATTGCAATGAATAAGCTTCAGGCTCTCAGTAAAGTTGCAGCTACAGCACTTGAAATCTTACGTTGTCGCTGACAAATCGATTATTCTAATAGATTGTCTGAACATGTGTTGAATCATGGTTTACTAGTTTTGCGCAATCTCTCCATGACGCTTCGTATTTCCTCTGATATAGTTGTGTAAAGGCACCTCTGTGCTGCCTCATTCAGTCCGCACGGGGTTGTTTTGGGCCACCCAGCAGGAGAAAATAATAAATCTTTGGACATGTCTATTGCATTCTGCTTCAGTTGTGGAATATCAAATGTTATTGGCTCGCCAATGACTATTTTTATTTCCTTGTTGAATAATGGGATAGGAGGCTTTCTCCCAAACATATAGCTCTCTGGCATAACCTGCGGATCAATAATCATGGAGAAAATTTTGCGTATCAGCTTTCAGAACCATAGTCAATCAAAAGACTGTCCATTATGAATCTGTAATTAGAAGTTTTTTCGAGGAAAAGTCCATTTTGGAATACAGAAATTTGTGAGTCATGAGAGTACTCCCAAATTAGTACTAGTCTAATGATTTCTTTTACAATACAACCCAGCAGATTAGCTCCGACCATGAGTAAATGGGTAGAGTATGTTTCAACTCTCATCTTTGTAAATGTAATAAGTAGGGGACAGCTTGAAATTAATACAAGTAGTCAAAGTAATATAAACTTGAGATGGTGATATAATATAACTATAGCCACATAACGTAGTTGCATTGATCTCATTATCCAGTTGCTTAGACATAAAGATGAAAACACCAGGCGTTCAAAGAAGACGCCATTCGCCTATAAGAACCTACGTATTGGCAACATAAAAGATAAGATGTCCAGAACTCTCTGGATGCTGTAAATATTGTGGTAAACCTTATATATTCAGCATATCATATTCTTCAATTTCCAAGTGCGAGGGGTATATATTAAGATGTCAATACCAAATACTATACACCACTATTTTTCATCAGGCAAAGAAAATATTCTTCCTCTCTAACCACAATCCTATCGTCAGGTACAAAAAGAAGTACGTATTCCAGAAGGATGGTAATTGCACGAGGAAGAAGGGAAATCACAGGCTAACTTTCAATGAAAACAAACTAATAAATAGGTAGATTAGGACAAGCAAAACATACTTTTTCGAACCCATGATGCACTATAGGCAGAACTATTGGAGGGACAGGCGCACGAGCAATGAGACTAGCAGTTCCCCATTTCAATCGCCGTATAGGTGCATCTTCCTGGCGCACTTTCCCCTCAGGAAATGTATGCAGCTGCAAATTGAAAAATATTGCAGTTACATAAGCTTATAAGAGTATGGCGAACTTATGATAGTGTTTAACACTGTGTTATGATTCAACTCAATGCATAACATCACCAAAGAAAGCATGCACAAGACACCTACAATGATCATCAATTCAATACTGATTAAACTGTGAAAAACTGCAAACAAGTTTCAGACAAGTACAGACTCGATGCACAACTGATTTTTGTTGTGATTCAACGGTCATGATGGTTGAGAGGTACTAGAAGCATGCTTTTGGAAAATTCTGGATTCACGAAGAGATGTTTGGGTCCAAGACCAAACTCTTCGGGGTGAAAATATATGAGCAACTTGATCTTAGGCAGGAAACAGCACAAGAAAAAGTTTGTTGTGCTTGGAGTAACTTGTACCCAGTCTCCATCAGCCAAACGATCAAGAGCCTCATCCATGTGGTCCTGGTAGATTCCACCTCCCCTTGTAATAGGTATACATTTTCCTGCAAGTTCAGTCTTCATGTATGAGATGAACGGACATTACTCTTCCTCAAAATGGTCAGACGAAAGAAATGAAATAAATCCACACATGAATTCCAGTAACATAGCAGCCAGAAAAGAAAACAACATAATCCGTTTTCCGATGTCTAACATCTGTTATAATGAATGAACTAGTGCTCCTAAGCCTTTAAGATACAAGCAGATAATCCTGGAATATATACAGCAGGCCCTATCCGAAACCTGACAATATATGATAAGAGAAAAAATAAATGTTCATACCAAGCCTAAAACAGTATGAGAACACTGGATTATTGAAGCATATATCCTCAGCTGTTAATACCCATCTACCCAACTTTTCATCTGTCACTGGAAATCCCTCAACTCCCCACATCACTGGATCATCCAACCTGAAGCAGTTGAAAAGATACACTTCACATACACAAGTAACACAAACAATACAGTAAAGTACCAAATGCTTTGCAATTACTAGGTTACCCATTGCTCAATTTCACATACTACTATTTTACAAAAATCATTTTCAACAGGAGATAAAGCTAAAAATTAAATATTAGAAAGCTGATAGATTACATTGAGTAGAGAGGACTGACGTGGACATGTGATTGCTGACGGTGATGAGAGGTACGCCGGGAGGGCGGTGGGTGACGTGGCGGAGGAGGGTTTGGAGGTTGTGGACGGAAGTGGTGTTGAGTAAGTTAGCTACTGACTTGGCGAATGCTCCCACCGCCATGAACATCATCTTCCGAGGTACGCCGCCAAGGTGATCCGCTCGCGCCGCCCATTCCATCGTCCTCATTCTGCCTCCGCCGCCTCGTCGGTAGATTAATCTCACTAATCAAACGCACCGTTTTGAGAACTCGCAAACCAACCACTTTGATTTGAAATAATTGAATCTTCTTCTGACTTTCCTTTTTTGAAGTGTCCTATGGAATAGAGTAATAGTATTTTTTTTTTTTCGAAATGGAATAGAGTAATATCGGGCTTCAGCTTTGGCATGTGATCAAATAAATATACAACATGTAAAACATGTAATATGGTAAATCTAGACCTTGAGTCATAGGATATGATATCATGATGCAGTTGATCTTTAGTCTGGAAAGACGGTACCGTAATTATAAAAGGCCTTTCTAAAGATCTAATTGCTGCTTGTCTAGGGAATGAGCATAAAACCCACTATATTAGACGGAATTTGCGGTGGTAACCCAACCATACTGACTGGAGATCCCAAGAATTTGGTTCAATGTGAAAACGAAGCTGTAAATTACCAGTTGATCACCTCGTAACGAATGATCAAAGCACTTAGGAGTTATACTCCAAGCGCCATTCCGGTAAAGACATTAAGTGCTTAACTGCCTAGTTCGGGTGGAGGTTGAGTTTTTAAACTCTTAATGATCTCTTAAGAGATTACTTGAATCTTTTTAGCTTCCGAGCGGGGCATTGTGAGGCAGAATGCTCTTAGAACGAGACCACCTATTTAAGTGTGAAATGTGACCGCTTCGACCAAAACACTTAGGAATCCAAACTTGTCCAGGGCCTTTAATGGACAAACAACACGGAACGAAACAATAAGGGGACATTATTGTATTGATATCATTGTCTTGGTTTACACAAAACGCCAACCGGTTCAAGACATCACGTTCACCGTGTGGCAAGTAAGTCTGTTGTTATATATTCTACTAGGATGATTCAAAGCCGAAATCTATCTACCCCGATGCAATAATGTTTCTGTTGGGAAGTCAAGATGGAGCACCACGCAGATTTGCAATAAATCTCTGAATAAGAAAAACTCAAGTTTACAGAAGTGGATATCGAACATTAGAAAGTTCATATCAAATGCTTTTAATCAGATGTGCTAACTTCATCAGAATTCAGAAGACTAAAATCACAAAAATTATTACTGTTCTGATTTCACCATTTAGGCTCTCCACTCTGAATGTTGCTTCGATACTTTTTCCTATAAAATATTCTCTTCTTCAAATATTATAATCTTTAAATAAAAATATGCTGTGGGATTTCCTGGTTAATAACTTGGGTTTACAATACAACAACGTACTAAAATGTTCATTACCCTAGTACATGGGTTTGATGATTCTTATGTCTGGTACAAGAGTACTTGGATCAGGATTACTGTTCTCCAAAAGACAATTCAAGTCATTAGACTCGGTTACATTTTCGCGTGTCACATAATAATAATAATAATTGCCCGGAAATTGATACAGGGTCAAATTTTAGGAAACAACATAGTACTAGACTCATGGACAACTCATGGTCATGGACTCTGTACAACAGAGAACTGGAGCCAAGTGCCACAAGAAACGTGGCGTCTTGCTCAGTATTCAAGAGAACCTAGAGATGGGAAGCCTGAGTTGAGATTCTGGGAGTCGGAATTGCTAACCCTTCCAGCTTCACTTCTACTCAATGCTTCAGCCTCCTGTTTACCCAGCTTCTGCACATCGTCTGGAGACAGAATCTTTATGTACCAGACATTGTTCACAAATGCCCTGTGTGAATTTCGTACAAGGTTAGGTATAGTAATAAAATGCACGAAAAGACAGTATGCTTGTCCCAGAAAGAAACATATCAGGAACATAGACCAAGTCTTAAGAACCAATGGCTGTGATTCGAAGTGAACCTCCACTGAACTTGGCCCAACTAAAGATATTAATCTACAAGTTCAAGGAAAAAAGAAAAAAACTGAAACTTAGGAAAGGAGTAAATATTGGTGTTGTAAATAGTTCGGTAAGTGATTCAGTGACAAGTTTTTCATTAATCTTCGGTTTGAAACATTTTTTAAGTGTGCTTTGTCAAGCAAAAGTGAACGATCAAGAGCAAGTAACTTGACACATTGAGGGTGAGAAAAAACTGTAGCAGTTGTAACAAGTTACTTACTCCCATGGATCGTCTCCAAGGAGAAGAATATCATTCTCCCTGTCAACGAATACAAGCTGCCAGCCTGATCTTTGAGGGTCTTCAAGTAACCCCTCAATACCATACATCTGCCCCAGTTCTTGCCGCAGCTCCTGGTAGCTGCTGAACCGGCCGATGTCCAATGACCTACCAACGGATCCTGTCTTGTAGACCTAGCACAGAAAACAAATATCACTTAATGAGTTAAAGAAGACACGCCTGAAACAAGCCACATACGAGATTTGGTCCCACAAGAATTGTTCTCTAGAGATTTAGTCACACATGAAGTTTTATCATTGGCTCACTTCTGTTTCTGTCTTCCTGAAATTTACTAGTGCTTCAGTTTCCAGCCATGATCAAGTAACAAAACCAGCTGGAAACTTGTGTTTGAACTCAATGTGCAAGAACAACCCAGTGGAACTGAGTTGCAGATAAAATTTCATGGTGGAACCTAGAAAAATTAACAGCAAATCTAATAGAACCTAACTCTCCATGTTGCGCTTGGAAATACATTAGAGATATATCAGTACCACCTTGACGAAGATCCGGTTTGGTTGGTCAACTTGCCCTGTACCATGCAATACATCAGACGAATCCTGCACATAACCATACGGAGGACTCTGATAATCGGATGCTGACCCTAATGGCATAGAAGGCATATCAGTGTGCACTGAAGATGTAACAACAGTGGACACAGTTGTCGGAAGACGGAGACCAGATGAATCGTTGCTAGAACCATAAAGAGTGTGATTCTGCAAATCCAAGCCGCACGTTCCCAGTTCACTAGAAGCCTCGTTACCTGGATATGGAGGTAGGGATGTCGAATTAGAACAATTTCCCACCCAGGACTGTTGGGATGACTGTCCATTGTGCATTGCCTGACCAGCTCTTGGATATTGTAACAGATTGCCGCTCCCTTCAGGGCAAAGTGAACCCAGCAAATTTTGCATACTAGGATTAGCGTTGGATGCTGAAAGATTACTGCTTAAGTTCGTAAATTCAGACTTTGAGAATGAAGAGGAGGGAACATCAGATGGCTGCCTTTGTTGAAGGTGCTCCTGCTGGACTAGAAATGCTTCCTGATAGTTATGATCACTGGGTTGACTGTTAATTTGCTGTTGTACTTGCCTCTGTATGTTCTCCGGTGGCATTTGGGCTTGTGCAGAAAGTATGTGCGGCGAAACTGGTCCTTGCTGCTGCGGTAGTGGATTATGGCTGCTCGTGTAATGAGCAGGCTGCTGGAACTGCATTAGCTGGTGTTTTAGTAAGTCTCCACCACTTCCAAAGTTATGCATTCCAGCAGCTATCATTGCCTGGTACTGCTGACTGAGATCGTTTCTCAAGGTTGATGGGTCAAACCTCTGCTGCTGCATCCATGGGAGCATGCCAACGGACAGAAAGCTCATTCCTTGCTCACCAGCTTCTCCTCCGAACCATGACATTCCATTCATTGCTTCGGTACTACCATCTGAAATAAGTGCATATAGGACTTAAAAAAACTTATCATAGGAAGCAGAAGGTGAAAATAAGATTTAAATTTTTTTAACCAATACGCTTTACCAAATAATAAAAGGGAAATGGCAAAACGCAGAGCGGGATTTGGAGGGACTCAAACCTTGAAAAGATGATGCCCCTGGATACCATGGTCGTTTTAGCCTGTGGGGAAACAATGATGGATACATAGGAAATGTTGTCAAAGGTTCGATTTCCCATAAAGAAACCCTTGGCTGCCTCTCTCCTGCTGTGGATTCATCCCAACCAACCTACAAAATATGAAACCAGTATGAAAAGTGAGAGATTAGTCAGCCTCATAACTCATAAGGTGTTCACCGTCCCATGTAATGGGCATGAATAAATAAGCAGGACAACAAATGCCAGAATACACCACTGATACTCTACATGATCTCATTAAAATCCCTCTTTATGAGTAACTAAGAGCAGTATGACAAATTTACTTGCATGAACTGCATAAGACGACATACGCTCAATTATATATAGACATAATCTTGCAACTCATGTTCTGGGAATAATCATTCTGACATTTGTTTAAAGAAAAGAATATCGCCATATCTTTGGCTCCAATATTTAATCACCCAAGGGTGAGTAAAAAAAATAGGACGTCTATGGAAATAAGATGTTATGCAACATATTGTAGTGTAAGATATACAAGCAGAATTGGAGTGAAGGAGCAGCACTATGTCATGATTGAGCGGGGGCTCTATTGATAGGTGAATTACGGTTGGTCTTGTACCTTCTTAACCTTATAATAGAATTATACATAGGAATTTGTAACTCAGAAAAGAGAGAGACACTACATTGCTGTACCTCTAAAAGAACAGTGGAACTCAACCAAGGGATTTTTGCAAGCTTTTGCAATTAAGTGGATTGATGATCTGAAATAAGTTACATGAATAACTTTTTTGTCATGAACTGATTAGTATGAACCTACTAAATGTTTAATCAAAAGAGCTGATATGGGAATGTGCCCATTTTACAAAGAATGACTAAAATGTGGTAAATAAAGGAATGTAGACCAACTTCAACATGATTAAACCAAATTCATTTGTGAAGTTGTTGAAGGAAGAACCAATTTAGTATTTAATTGGTCCGGTAGTTGGACCCTTAATACGGAAAATCTATGTAGACAGACTTTTTTTTTCTTTCTTTTTTGAGATATTACATGTAGATAGACATTTTACTCTTAATTATACGTACAAAATACCAAGTCTTTTGAGTAACCTAGAATTAAAAAGTAGATATGCTCTACTTTAAAACATTAAATAAGCTACTTAATTTCTATAGCAGGAGCTTTATGATGTGGAATGGCATTATCATGGACAGGTTTCAGCCTATTTGGAAAATGGATTCCTCAAATGAACTACTTTTAGTTTCAACTACAATCCTTGTCCCTCAGATACCATACTTAAGAACGGGAAGATAAAAGGAGAATAATGAGGAGAAAATTGGGAGAGAAAAAGAAACTGTGCTTGCATCTTTAAGAAGCATAGAACTTCCAATTTACCTTCACGGAACGCCAGTGAGACTTTGGCCAACGGACTGGATCTAAGTCGCCAATACCAGTGATTGTGCCCATGTATCTTGAAGAAAGAAAAAGAAGGACCAAGACTTTAGAAAACAAAAGGTTATGAAAGATTGCTTTCCAAAGTGTTCAATTGACAAGATTAAGTCTCCACGAGTGCAAGATGTGGTACACAATGTTGTGCTTGCAGTAATGCTTTATGAAGATCAAATACATAAAAGAATTTTCAAAGAAATTATCTAATGGCAACGCATGATTTTAACGGAACTCTGATAGGATATTAATAATTAATCGGATTAATCCTAATTTGACTCCTGCTGAATGCCATCAAATGTTAATCCAACAGCACAAGGCTTTTACAAAACGTGGTCTATGGATATCAGTAACTTAAGCATGCTTGTATTTTTTATCTTTACATGCAAAATATTGCATACATGTATATCCAGACGATAAACAGTAAGTTAATTTATTGATAGAAAGAGTTGTCTTGGTGATAAAGTGTTAGAATACCTGCGGACAGTAGATTCTTCAGTTTCAAATAACATCCGGAAACGCATTCCGACTGAAACACGTGTATGATATACAGCTTTGACATACTTTGAAAGGGCTATGACAAACTCAGATGGACTAGCCCTGATGTAACAAGTAATAATCAGTAGATGCAATCAAAAGTACGCCGATGATTTAAGGTCATTTAACAGAGTAACAATTAGCACCTAGGGTTATAAAAGACAGTAAAGCAGCTATTCGTAGCAGCAGCATGAGCAGCGGCGGCAAGCAGTCCAATGTGCATGCTGTCACTTGAAAGAACAGATGACGGCATCACAGTTTGTGGCCGACTAGCTCGGCGGATCCCCAGAAGAAGCTGGTTTTTCTCATTCCTGAAATCAAAGGATATCTTAAGTAAAATGGAATATAAAGTGCTTTTAGTAGATTGGGATTTAAAAAAAAATCAGGTGAACCAACCAGATAAACAGAACAGAATCTCCAGCTACAAGTCTTTTGGCACTGACAAAGACACTCCAGCCAGTAGTTAACAGATGACGCTTGGGCTGACCTGCGTGAAGTTGATAGAAATGCCAGTGTGATTCATTTGTGTGGCTAACACACATGTATAGGGTTTTAGTACTATCCAAGTTGTAGGCATTATATTGTGCAGCATTAAACTGATACCAATACATGAACATTGTGTCTTGTACATGATAACGATAATTGTATTCATAATTGTTCGCTTCTGACCTGTCTCTATTTTCACTGACAATGTCATATCATACAATACTGAAATCTAGAATAAATGGTCTAACCCCAGCTACCAACTATAAGAACCAAAAGAGCGATATCATCCACAACATAATATGTAATACAAGCAATTGTTATCCAACTAAGTTTAAACATAAATCTAATTTCTGGAGATCACATAGCATTCCATTCAAAACATTTTTTTCTCTATAAGAATGTGGTGTTCACATCAGAACCTACCATTCCATCCTAATGAACAATCAATCGCAAGTGAAAAGTTTCATGTAGATCCATCAGGCTTCTGCTACAGAATCTACTTAAAAGAGTACTGCAGGTGGAGCTATGACAATACATTTGTCCTAAAACCAATAGTCGAACTTGGAAGATTACACGTAAGCTTTGCCAAACCCAAAATACCTCAACGTGAATTCTTGATGGAAGGATTATCATATGCTACTAATTCCTAAAGGAACATTGGGGGCAGGCCAAAAAGTAGTTCCTCTGTCATTTTGTTGACAATAATGATTGAACTAGAAATCATAAAAAGCATCATAACCGTACAGTGCACATGTAACCTGACAAAAATTTCAAACCAGCCTAACATATTCCCATAATGCTGGCTCAAAATCCCAGGACCACAAGCAGGTCCATTTTCTCAAATCATGGGCTTAAGTCCCCTATCCTAGAGTGGTTGCCATGAATTGGTACTTAAGGAACCAATTCTATTCAAGCCCCTAGGTTTTTTCAGTTTATATGCAGGCAATTTTGGTGTCATCGCTATTAGCAGGGACTCGTGTATTTTGGTTGATCTTTGCTATGATTAATTGTTATCAGTTCAGGCCTTTTACATAGACATAGCATGCTAAAATATCAAGGACAGATCATGAGGGAGAAGTTCGGGAGCAGGAGTTAACAAAAGTCAGTTACAGTGAGGGTTCTGACATGGATCAATACAATAGTGATGCATATATCGCTACCTAAGCAACCATTGCACGTACGGGAAAAAAAATTGAAAATAATTATAATAGCAACAAACATATTTGTTGATACAAGAAAGAAAATATATCTTCTAGTATCTACTTGCCTATACTATATACAATATCTGAATGAAAAGAATATGCAGTGTAAAACCGTAAGTTGAAACTTACCCCGAAAAATATGCCTAAATTTCCATTCGACGTCATGGAGATCCCTGGCAATGAGTTCCTGCGCAGGTGGTGTTTGCGAGAAATCCTGAGGTACATCAAAGAGAATTTTAAGAAAAAAAAAGACCAGGTTCAGCCAGATTATCTGATAATTGATTCGGATAATAAGAGTTCTAGTACCAAAGGTGGGAAAACTTTTTCAGCAGCACGACGAGGAACAGAGAAGCCTCCATGCGTGCTAGTATCGCTTGCAGTCAGAGTCTTGCAGAAGTAATTAGTCGGTTGCCTGCTGGGAATCCCCAGCTCCACAGGAAGGTACGTATCCTTTTGTTCTTGCTGCATCCACACATGCGGTATAAGACATGTAACAGCAAATATAAAACACTGTATCAGCAAAAAGTGTAAGATTAAATCGAAATTACTGGGGTCAAAGGCTGCAGTGTCATCTGAGCATACACTTCGTCCGTTTCAACATCAGCCTGAAACACAACAAACAGAAGGAACTACTTTTGAGAAACTAAACCCTACATAAAAAGTAAATTTACTTAAAAAGAGCTAACAAGCAGCAAAAACCCACATGCATTGTAACATTGTGAAGCTGGCAGATCAACTGGGGCGACAAGCTCGGGTAATTGGGAATATGGGCATCAACTTCTTTATTAGTTGTTGCTGCAACCTACCAAACATTTCCAGCGAATAATCCAATCCATTCTTATCTCATAAAAGTTCAAAAAGATGAAAGACTGGAGAATATCAATAAAACAGTATGAAGGAAACCTGCTCACTGTGGCCCTGAGGAAGGTAAACCACACGGCTCCCAACCGTTGGCAAGGAAACCAACGGGCCAGCACAGGCGTGCCAAAGCTCCGAATTCAAGCACTGCTTCTCCCCTTCCATATAACCCACAAGAACAAGTAACCAAACATCCATCAGATAGCTAATTTCACCAGCCAAGTCACTCAAAGAAATTGTCTTCTTTTAAGCAACAGAGACAAGTTCCCAATGGTAGGACAGAATACATACAGATAACAACATAAACAGTTTTTTGAGGCTTTTGTTTTAATCACAGAGCAAGTAAGTATATATATAAACCACAAAAACAAACAGGAATGTAAACAGAAAAGAAGAGAGACTAATAGACACACCTTCATGAGGCTGCTGATTCTGACTCATCCCTGATGTTGAAAGCTTCATTCTTTAATTATCTCACACTTCCCTCCTCAACTATATATATATAAAAATACACTGAATACTTATTATAGCTATCAATCAGTAATACTAATAGCATCAGCTTAAACCCAGCTCCAGTAACTTCCAATCCACCATATCTCCAAAACCCTCAAACATCTTCATTTTCACCTAAACCAACACTCAACACCATCACCAAAACCACCCGATTTCACCTCACCAAAAACCCTATTTCCCAAAAACCAAGAAACCCACTTCTCATCTTGAATTATAACAGTTAACCCAGCTCAAACATCTCATCTTCTTCCTCTATCAAAACCCCCATGGACAATCAATCAATCAAAGGACAGACAGAACAAGAAAATGCTCGTCCTACTTACTATAGCTACTTTGTGGGTTTTGAAGTAGTAGATGAAACAACAACTTTCCTGGGCCAATGAATTGAAATGTCTCTCCCCAAACTTTTTATTTCCAAGGTAAGAAAAACAGCAAGTAAAGTGACAGCAAAATTTTGAAAGGCAGTGGTTTTCTTCTCTTTTATAGTCCACCCGACCAAGGTCGACCTGATAACAGTCGCACACAAGTAGAGAGAGAAAGTGATGATGCAGAAAAAAAAAAAAGAGAGAAAATGGAATAGTAGTATTGCAAAAAATGCTCCTCAGTGAGTGTCTCTCTCTCTCTCTCTCTGGTGGAAGAAAGATGGAAACTTTGGGCCGTAGATGGCACCGTACTGGGAAATCTTGGCCGTTGAATGGTAAAAATGATATGACAGCAAGCATGTGCCACCATCCCTCAGTGGTCGTTGTCAGAGTACGGACGTCAAATATATTTTATTTCCCACATGCAGTGAAGAAAAAACAGAGAGATGAGGTGAGAAGATGATTCACACCACTTTTCTTTTTTTATTTCATTAATTTAATAATAATAATAATAGAGTAATAGTTTTGAACTGCATTGGGTTATTGTACCTAGTGCCTCCTGTATTGTACCTTTCTGAGATTTTTTTTTATAATGCACAAGTGTGAAAATCTTTTTGGTAGATTTGTAGAGATAGAGAGGAGATATAATTTTTATAAATAAAAATTAATTATAATCCATCTATTTGTATCTAAATTATTCATTTTGACTTTTTTCAAGTCAACTCATTTTGAGTTTAACTCTTCTTGTGTTAATTATAAAACACTTAACAAAATTATATAATGAAAATATTGATCATAGAATTTTATTAGATATTTTATTATTATAATATAAAATTAATTTATAATCAAAGTCGAACATTATTAAAAAAAAAGTGAAGAGAGTACTCCATCCGTTTTAGTATAAATTTTTTCATTTTGACTATTTCGATCGACATATTTCAAATTTAACTAAAAAATAATTTTAAACTATAATAATTAAATATTTAGCAAATTGCATTATGAAAATTTAGGATTTAAATTTTATAATATAGTTTCATTATTATTTTGTTATTATAATTTAGGAGTATTTTGCTTTTTGAAAAAAAATAAAAAAATTTAGGAGTATTTTAGTAATTAAAGTGAAGATATTAGGAAAAAAAAACTAAAAGTAGTAATTTATAATGGGACCGAATGTTTCATGGGAGGAGCTTTTTGGCCATACCGGAAACTGGACCTTTTAACCGGCTGAAATATTTAAAATGGTTAGGTATAGGCTTAGAAGAAATAATGATATTAAGTTATAAAATAAAAGAATGAGATAATGAATGAATATAGAATTAAGTAGGTGGACCGTGTGGGTATGGTCAAATGGTCCATGCCTGACACCCCTTGGACTCCTGAGTCACCCGGGGTACTATATGTCCGGTGGGTGACTAGTTATGTAACGATAAAATGTGGTCTCCTCTCTCTTAGCGCGGGCCTCATGTTAATAATATTATAGTGGTTTTATATCATTTACGTGGCACAATCTTATTTATCACCTTATTAAACATTTTATGTGACTGCTTTAGTGGTTTTTCATATATATATCAGTTACCTATAGTAATCTTACTATTTTGTTTTGCTAAAAATACACTCCATACTACTATAACATTACATGTTATAGCTCTCAAATCATCACAACTCACATGTACTATGTTGTACTATCTCACATTACCTATGAGAAAATTTTATGTTGGACATGTAGATTGAATAACAAAAAACAATCTAAAATAAAATAATGTTAGTGGATGCGTAATGACATCCTAGTCATTAACTTCACTGGCTATTTGGACCCTTTTAAATACTTGAGTCTTTGTGATACACATTGTGTCATATTGGGTATACCCCTTTTACTCTTGTATGTTACGTTGGGTTTAATGAACTTACTTTTTTTTTTTTTTATGTTAAAAGAAAACACTTTACATTCTAAATAGAAGTTTACACTTTACACATTATCTTATTTGGTGCTCCATTGTTACTTATGAGCTTGGCATGTAAGGTGGATAACACCGTCTCTATATTTCACATTTTCACTCTAATAGACGAAAGTGATTTTCCTTATTTGCATAAAGTGCTTGCAAATACTTAACGAAACTGTTTTAACTGCTTTTTTATCACTAAAACTACTTTTTTAAAACTAATATTGGTTTGCGTTTGTTTCTCTAAATTTAAGCAAAGAGTACATTCATACCTCCTGATATACTTTTGGTGCTCTGCACATCTTTAAAGGGGAAAATTCTTACCCACATTGTACATGCATTGTTTTTTTCTACCATTCTCAAACTTTTTCTTCTATTTTTATTGCACATAAGTGATTATTATCAATTTTAACTAAATATTAAAATATTATGCTTTTTTTCTGTGCATACCAAAAAGTAAAAAACAACCCCCTAATTGTGTTTAAAATATTCAATTAGGCAAAATCAATTTAAAAAATACTTATAATAAACATTTGCTTTAAATTCAATTTTTTTCTTTTTTTTTCTTTTTGAAAACAGCTTTAAATTCAATTTCATACCGATGTTATCCCTAATCTTGCTAAAATACATGAAGAGTATGTAAGCAACAGAAAGCATTGTAAATTGGACAAGTAATTGTTTCATGTACTTGAAAATTTACTTTAGATCTTGGGATGAACGTACGAAATTGAAGCATAATTAACGTGGTGGATATTTCTGAGAAGGGATCATCATATCATATGCCTACGTGAAAAGGAATTTGGTGTTGTTTGGGAGATGCTAAAAACTAAAAGCGTGTTGTTCTTGGAACGGTAATGGTGATATAATATGGACCATGAATACATGATACGTGCTATCTAATTTCATATGGGAATTTTGAAAAATGACATCTTTGATGATAAAGAGGCACGCTTAAAAGGTGTCTTGGTCCTGTAAGGTAGTTTTAGTTAGGCATTTCAATGTGTTTATCAAGTAGTATTTAGAATATATGATCTGTCATTTTTGTTGGGTTTATTTCCGCTTTCTAGTTGTCAAAGGTAGGCGGGGCAGTTCGTCCACATCGGACGGGTCACCACTGGATCAGATCCTGGATACATTTCATTTTGAATGTTCCGGACTTGTTCGGGTCGAAATTTATCCTGAAAAATGCGAAATTCCTATGGCTTTTTGTATTTGGTCCATTCGGATCGGATCCGGCCAAGTAAATTATGTTTTATCGAATTCGGTCCGGAAGACCAACATGGGATAGGTTAGGGCCGACGTTCATGACTTCGTCCCAAATTGCCAGGCCTAGTCAATGATGTATAGATGCGCTATAACACTATGGATTTGCAAGACACACACACACACACATATATATATATATATATCGATGCCATTTTAATTAAAGGCAACGCACGAGAGATTTATATTTTTGAAACAACATATATAACAACCCTACTCATACTCATACACTATTTCTCACCTTATAACTCTAAATACACCTTTACTAACCTTACGTTTCCGTCGGATTTTGAATCTATGGCATCTCCTTGTTAATTCAGCACCCTAACCATCAGATTACCTTATCATTATCATTTAGGAAATGTGTAGAAGTTAAAAAGGAAGAATCACATGAGGGCATAAAGAGTACAAAATGATAGTGTCGAAATTGCACATAAACCAGAGCTATGTTAGTTTATAACTAGCAGTGCTCTTGCTAGTTGCTACTACCATAGCCACCACCCACCGACAATGATGTATTACTCATCTGTTTTTTTAATTATATATGTTTGTTTTGTTGATTTTTTAATCTAGTTTGACCTTAGATAAATTCTAAATCGAACCGTAAAAACCGTTAATAAAATTATATATATTATGAAAATAGAGTGACTACACTTTCATAATATCATTTACATTTTATTTTTACGGTTTAATTTAAAATTTATTGAAGGTCAAAGTGGACTAAAAAATTCAACTAAACAAATGAATAGAATAAAAAAGCAGATGAGTACTACACAATAGTATACTCGGTAGTACTTTATTTGTCTGTTTGACTAAGTTGGGTATAAATATTAGTAAAATTTATAGCAAAGAGTGGACACAAAAGTCTAATACTAACAAATTCCGGGGGCGTAACATAATTTTACTTGGTCAAATTGAAATCCGGCTCAAACAGAGGTTAATTATGGTGTTCAGCCTTTTCCAATGTGTGAAGAATCAAAGCGTTACTAGTGAGTGGCCTCGAATTCGATAACACTGAACACAGAGACGAGAAAATCGAAAGCACTGGGCGGCCCATTTGAAGCGACACGTAAATGGAAGCTATAGACTCGATTTAGAGGCGACATTTTAGATTTAGACTTGACACTGTTGTAAATTAGCAAAAAAAATTATCGAAGAAGCAGCAGCAGCATTAGCAAGAAAATGGGAGTACTGTCCAACAAAATCAACAAGGATGAGCTGAAACCAGGCGACCACATCTATTCTTGGAGACGGTTATACATCTATGCTCACCACGGTATACAAATACAACACTGCATTTGTATCTTAGTATCTACTTTCCTCCTCTAATTTTGCCTGTTTCTAATTATTCTTAATTATTGCTCTCTTAATTGTTGTTCATCTCAGATTCTTTTGCTGCTTTATGCATATTTTCATTCTTCATATGCTGGTGTAGTCACTAGTGTTAGTGTAGATTAGCTTTAGAATTTTTATAGTAAATATTTGTGATTTGTCAAGTTTTGGCCCTATGGAGTATCAAATAAAGAGGTATGAGTAGAACAGGTAGATTTGACTTTTAAAAAAAAAAGTTTTGGCCCTCTGAACTATTGAAATGATCACTTGTATATTTATTTTCACCCCTTAACATTGATTGCTGAGTCCGCCCCGGTGAATGGTGCTCCCAAAATTTGTTGTCTACACAATGCATGTACCGGACAAATGGTGCTCCCATTTTTCAGTCTCACAGATAGTGTTATGCTGCCTCTGTGTAGACTGTACATTGGGTGATCAAGAAACTAGGATGTAATAGTAGAATATCAAATGTTCAGCTGGAGATGTTAGGCATCAACGCAATGATTGTATGCGTGTACTCGTTGGTATTTGGATGCTTAGATAATAGCTGAATCCACATCGGATTAATTAGATCTCAAGCATGAATACGTTATGCGTTTCCATAGGTGTATAGAATCTCTAAATAAGTTTTGATAATAATTAGTGGTAGAATATGCTGTTATTCTGTCAAAGTAGTACAAGAGTTCATATGCCATAAGGTTGGATTCAGAAATTTTATAGAATAGTGTATCAAAATGCTGCAATCTGAAAATTCTGTAGTGTGAGTACCCAAGCAGAAGGCCCTGGAGGTGCTTGATCACCTATCATCTTGTTTTGTTTTTTGACGATTCATTTTAGTTCTTCGTTGTACTATTGTTTGATTTCCCTCTCTCCCTCTCTATATCAAGAGTTAAAACACATACACTTTATATGGCTGAGACATGAGCAATGTTCACAAGCATTATGAATGCCCGCTTTCTGCAAGTAACATGGGTCTTGACCGTCCCGTTCAAGAATAGTGATGAGGTTTATACTGCCTCTGTGTCATTTTGTTTGGTGTAGCTTCTGTTTTTGGAGATACCATTTAGTACTATCATTTTGCTAACCTGCTCCATCTACAATCAGGAATATATGTCGGCGATGGGAATGTGATTCACTTCACTAGGGGAGCAGGACAAGAGATAGGAACTGGGACAAGGTTTGATGACTTCATTTCCAGCTCAGTTCCATCCAATCCATACAGATTCCCGTGCCTAAGATGTGATGATCAATCTGAATCGAGCGGTGTCATATCTTTCTGCCTTGATTGTTTTCTTTTGGGTGACGACTTGTATCGATTTGAGTATGGTGTGACAACTGCATACTTTCTTGCTAAGGCTCGAGGAGGAACATGCACTCTTGCCGTTTCTGATCCAACTAATGAAGTACTTCACCGTGCTGAATATCTACTCAAGAATGGCTTTGGTGATTACGACTTATTTTCTAACAACTGCGAAGACTTTGCTATCTACTGTAAAACAGGTCTGCGCGTATTCATTATATTTTCTCTCTTCATCTCGCACTCGCACACTTGCTGAATATAAAAGTTGTTCGAGAATTAAGTCGTGAATGAGTAAATCTTTAGCTACGGATGGAAATGGCACATTTCCAGGAAATGTAAACAATTGCAACATTTTTATAGCCATGAGAAGATGAACACAGTTAACTCCTAAAATAGAGAAACACGCACTTAATTGGTGCATGAATAACTCTATATTACAGTGTTCCAAAAAAAAAAGACTAAACCAAATCTTGCTATACATCTATTGCTGAAACAGGTTTGATTGTCACTGGAGGACGGAGTGGACAAGCATTGTCGTTTTTGGCTGCTGTTGGAAGTGCCTGTGGGACGGGTATCCGATACATGGTTCCTGCCGCTGGTGGTGTAACACTTGTTGTTTCCTGCGGAATCAGTTATTGCACCAGTCGAATTGCCACAGATATTGGAAGGCGTAAGGACGTGAAGAAAGTTCCGGTAGAAAGGCTCATTGATTATATTGGATCTAGACGTTCCTGAAGCAGCAGGAAGCTGACAGTGTTGAAAGGAAGAATAGCTGTATGAGAAATTTATCTCATTACTATGTATGAGAATTTGCATGACTTCACTCGATTTAAGTAGGCTAACATCATTTGCGTCTTGCACGAGGCAATTCATGAAGAAGACATAAGAAGTCACCTCTTTCACGTCAACCGGATGGAGTCTCTCGAAAGCCACCATATTGGCTAATATCGATACGGTATCTGGTGAGATCACAATTGGTGGAATTTTAAGGGTACTTCGACCAAAGGAGATGTCTTTTAGGTGTGTAGATGAGCTTCTCTGCACAAGATTCCAGACTCATAAAGCTTTGAGGCGGATGGCAAGTCTATTGTATCTGCACCTGTGGAAACATATCCATGCTTGCTTCTTGCTTTGCGTGATACAGGAATGTCCTGAATCATGATTTCCCGGTACATGCCTAATAGGTGTCGATAAGATGGACTTTGTAATGTTATGGCCAAGAGATACCAACTGAGGCTCGTAGAGCTTATAATCATCCTGGATCCGTTGCCCAAGTCTACTACTGTATTATCATCTCCAATTTCCTCCAGACCCCTTTCAACATCTCTAACCCAAACGTCCATTTTGACTTGTAAAGCATATGTTTCCAGTATCCTGAGCTGATCGATCGAGGCACTTAATTAGATACCTGGGAGCGAAAGTACGTAGTAACTGTAATAAATTATATAGGGATCGAAACGATGTTGAAGTGTTGAACACAATTTAATTTCCAGGTGTACGTGGTTACAAGTGATGCATGGAAAGGAATTAACAATAAATACCACCATCATCATCTGTTTGTTTCAGCTTATCATGGAGGACCGAAATTAGTTATTTTGAATATTTATGTTAGAGTAAGAATGATGGTGGGTTAGGTTTTAGGAATTCGCTTAGAGTTTGTAAACGCAATCGATGCTTGAAATTGGAAGTTGCCAAGAAGTGAACGAAATTAAAGTTAAGCATGAGAAAACTTACTTGTTTTGGTTGATGCTAGCTGAGATGCGAGATGAAAATGGAGCAGCCGGCGTTGATTTGAGTCTGAGTTGATAGTTGAAAGCTAACAATTGGATGATCCAGTTTCGATCCTTAATTTGGGCTGAGTTGATGATGCGGGAGTCGGAGTAATAAATTCGAAGATGGATCAGTTTTAATAATTTAGGTTTCTTTTCCTTTTCTAGCAACAGATAGGAACTGGGACAAGGTTTGATGGCTTCATTTCCAGCTCAGTTCCATCCAGTTCGTACAGATTCCCGTGCCTAAGATGTGGTGATCAATCTGGATCGAGCGGTGTCATATCTTCCTGCCTTGATTGTTTTCTTTTGGGTGACGACTTGTATCGATTTGAGTATGGTGTGACAACTGCATACTTTCTTGCTAAGGCTCGAGGAGGAACATGCACTCTTGCTGTTTCTGATCCAACTAATGAAGTGCTTCACCGTGCTGAATGGCTTTGGTGATTACGACTTATTTTCCAACAACTGCGGAGACTTTGCTATCTACTGCAAAACAGGTATTTATTATATTTTCCTTCCCTTCATCTCACACTCACACACTTGCTGCATATATAAGTTGTTCGAGAATTAAGTCGTGAATGAGTATTGAGTTCTCTGGCCTACGGATGGAAATGGCATAATACCAACAATTGCAACATTTTTATAGCCAATTAGCCATGAGAAGTGAGCACAGTTAACTCCTAAAATAGAGAAACACTTGGTGCATGAATAACTCTATATGACAGTGTTGCAAAAACAAACACTAATCCAATCTTGCCATACATCTATCGGTGAAACAGGTTTGATACTTTGATTGTCACTGGAGGATCAAGTGTCCGCATTGTCGTTTTTGGCTGCTGTTGGAAGTGCATGTGGAATGGGTACCCGATAACATGGTTCCTGTTATTGGTGGTGTAACACTTGCTGTTTCCTACGGAATCAGTTATTGCACCAATCGAATTACCACAGATATTGGAAGGCGTAAGGACGTGAAGAAAGTTCCTGTGGAAAGGCTCGTTGCTTCTATTGGATTTAGACATTCCTGAAGCAGCAGGAATAAAGGTGACAGTGTTGAAAGGAAGAATAGCTGTATGAGAATTTTATCACATTACTTTGTAGGAAATTGTTTCTTTTTTAGACTCCGTCCGGGATCGAACCCTGCACCTCCTAAAACCATGCTTCCAGTTTCATTCACCTCCACCACCTTATAACTTGTGATGATGTTTGCGTCTGATTAAATGCGAGTTGTGACTTTTTGGCCTTGGATTTAAAATTTATTTTTCCGGAACAAATAAAAGAAAATAAAATGTATACAGAATTACAATACATAATTAAAGAGCATTGATCACAGTCTGACAGTCTGGTAACATCAATACAAGTATAGACTTTGGAAGCAAGGTCCCTTATTTTGTTAACATACCACTTGGGCCATCTCCAACAGTTAAAGAACTTGAACTGGCTTATTTTGGATGGGTGTAACTTCAGATGGTGTACACAGTTTGGAGTGTGGTCAATGTGAAAAGAATGATGCCAGCAAATTTCAATGATTCGAAGCTTCAGCATACTGACATAATCTTGAGACACGAATGCAATAGATAATAATCTTTCAAGGCAGCCAAGAAAGGGAAAATACTCTTGCCAAGTACAATCTTGAGGCAGCCAAGAATTTTACACAGTAAAAGCAATTCAATAACTCTGAGAAAGTAACCTTAGAAGAAACCAAATCCTAAATATTTATAATCAATTCAAGATGAATTTGTATCTGAATTGGTGCTTAACAAGATGAATTTGTATCTGAATTGGTGCTTAAAATAAAATAACGCTTAAAATAAAATAACGCCAAAAGCTCCTATATACAAATTTATTCACATAGTAAATGAATTAAGAACAAGATTCCACAACTGTAAAAATCGACCCACCCATCTCAAACAAAAGAAAGAAAATAGAGAAGAAGATGAATGGAAAAAACTACTGGAAGTCGATATCTTACTTAAATTTACATCAGTCACAAGGAGAATGGCTTCGAGTATACATCAAAAGGTTGAAAAGAAGTCAGCTGTGGTTCCTGGTATATGAACAAAAATACAAAGGTCATCAGAACAGTTAATCCTCAACATGCTCCAAGTAATATTGATCAGAAGTTCAGATCTCTCCAAGTAAGTTTCAATCCAACGGCCGAAATGAATTTTAAATAATAAGCTACATCAACTAATATAGTGTAGCTTTTTCTATATGAAAGTATGAAGTATCTGTATCCACATTTTTATGATAAAAACTAAAAATCACACCTGAGCGAAGTAATAAGACTATGTATATTAATTATGCCTACTTCCCAGTACAAATAATGGACTGCAGTATTTGTTATGACTTCTGTTTTCACTTGCCTTTCTTCTAGCACTGAAGACCAAGTTAAAGAGGTTGGACCTTTTGTTCTCTCTTAAAACACAAGCGAGTGAGCTAAAGTGGACCAAATACTGTTTCAGAAACTCTTGTGTACATCTATAACTGGTGGAAATGCAGGTTTCACATAATTATTGGAGGAGGAAAACAGTACCTGACTGAAGCCACCAGCACTTAGACTGCCTCCTGATACAAGCATAGTTAGAAGGGACGTGACCATACCACCCCCAATGTTAGGAACTGAACCCCCAGATCCTCCAGCATCTCGAATTGCCGTACGCATTGCTGTTAGAACACCCCCATATGTCGTTCCAGGATTACGCTCAATAGCTTGAATAAAACAGAATGTCATGGCACCAGTTGAAGTGATTTTTGATAGAGCCTGTTCAAAAAATAAAAATGATGAAAAGCTTAATTTATATTTTCACATTTAAGAAAATGTCAATGTTTTATCAACTAATCTGAACACATACAGAGGTGTCAGCAGAGGTTTGATTATCATCGCAGCCACTGAAAGAAAAGACTTCACCACCACTTGGTCCTTTCCATACACCAGATCGAGGGCGATGGTCCTCCCATATATATTGTCCACTCCTATTTTCAAAATGGCCATGTTATAATAAAAGGTAGTTTGTGAAGCAAAGGATTTCTATCAATTACCTGACAATGAGAAAATCATAGTAGAACCAGCAATATCATAGTAGAACCAGCAATTTTAATTATTAGCAGTTACGACAATATATCATTATGCATAAAAACCAAAAAATAAAAAAATAAAAAAACCTAAGCAAATCCTATTAGAAAGGACGGAAAACATGCTGATAGAGTATAGACTATCTATCACATCATAAGAAGTCATACATAGCTTTAGAGAGCTTCATACTTTTGCTTTCACCTCTATCATTCTTCTTTTGTAAATCACGGATTTGTGGACAAGAATTAACAATAGATTATGAGTCATAGATTAATGGGGAAACAAAGTTCATCATCGTGGGTTACCGCATGACAAATGCATTGGCCCAAACGAAAATATGGCAAACAAATACCCAGTACAAGGGGCTGTAGCTTCCCAACCTCAACAAACAATAATCCTGGAACTAATTTTTTGTGTAAAAAAAATAATTCTAGACTGCAAACTTTTGCTCTTTCTAGCTCTTTATACTTTTGGCTCACTTAGATATAAGAGTTACATAGATGCTTAAAAACACAACAAACATACAATAAAATCTCAAACAAAATTCTAGATACAAAAAGATTGGAAAATGTGAAACAGATTTCAGTTTTCAAGTTTTCTATTGCTGTTAAAATCTGCATTTTCGACATTTATGTGTCTCAGCATGTAAAACTCATTTTGTCCATTTTCAGTAATATCATGAGATAATTTTTGTCAATTTTCAGATATATCATGAGATAATTTCAAATGTTTGTGTTCTTTGTTACTTTAGCAATTGGAAACATATGATTCCAGTAGGTCTTGTCCCTTGTATCTCTCTTCCTTTAGTCACACTGACTATTAGGGACTTTCATGTTTGTTGAGAATACTGCTTGATATTGTTGCATGTATATTGGGGTATGCCCCACTTATGTACAAACCTTGGGCCTTTAATGGATTTAATCTTTCAAAAAATAAATAAATAAAATAAAAAATTATCAAACAAATTTCAATAGTAAAATACCTGCTCATTCTACAAAGAAATGGTAAATCGAGCACCGTTCCACTATGGCAAGCATCAATTATGGCATGAAGCTTCACACCAGTTGGGATAGGTCTGACAATGGCTGCATTAATCTCATCATCTACAATCATGCCCTGTGTTTCGAAGTCAAGCGGACATAAGGTTTCATCATATCCGTCAACTTCATCTCCATTGTAGTTTCGCTGTCGTGAACCATGGCCAGAATAATGAAACACCAAAGAGTCTCCGGGTTGACATCCTTGTACTAACCAATACATTGCCATCCGAATATTACTCTTGGTTGGAATTCTGTAAGGATCAGTTTCTTCTTCTGCACAAGAATTCACAAAAATAAAGTTGTCATCAGATTCCTTTATGCTCATCATAAATCACAATGGCCCAATCCAAACAGAAAAGTAACTTTTCATGTAACTTTTCATACTCAAATGCAAATGAAGCAACCTTGATTCCGAACGCTTGGTAAAAGAAACAAAGAATAAAATTCAAAAAGTAAAATGCATATTCAAAACGCAGTGATGAGGATTGGACACTTATCAAGGGAACTAATGGAGCTGCCACAAAATAGCAAGAGGATGGAAACGTATGGCTGGTTGTAAATCATTTGAAATAAGGAGTTACTCTGCACAAGTGCCAGAGTTTTACTAACACCGTAGAAAATGGCTAGAGAATGTTCGAGCAATAGCACTGACTACCACAATAAAACAACTTTACACCATGAAATAGACAAAGAATGCACAGAATTTCTGACTATCAACACAATGCGAGGGTAAATACTTAGACTTATCATGTATATCTACTAACGAGAAACGAATAACTAATTACTCTTAACATCAGACAAATATCCGAGACGCACGTCATGTGTCAAAATAGATATTTATGTCTACTCGTTAGTCAAAAGTAGTATTGGATTTCCCTTCCCCAATGCACACACCACCACTCATCCAGAAGTGGTTCTGAGTTTCACCGCATATAGCTAATCTAGTGCCGATCACATTATAACCATGAAGAAGTCATAAGAATCAGGTAATCGCGACTATAACAAACATTAAACAATCACGAATGTCAACTAGAATTAAACATGTAAGGCAGCTAATTATACTTTACAAAACACAGTAACTTAACATTTATTCAATGAAGCAGCATAAGTCGGTAACACATAATTAAGCAATACTATACACATAGAACATACCAAAACAATAACAGCACATAATAGTATAATATAAGAGGTAGCAATTTCCTTATATCTCAAGAGCCTTACCGGTGAGCATAAGAATAGAAGCTTCTGGAAACCTAAACTTAGACATCAACATATGCTTCATACACTTTGCATCATTAATACACCCTTTCAGCTCATGCCTAGAAAATCTATACGATATCCCCACGATCACGGCTTTCTTCCCGCCGTGAGGATTGGGCGGGGCGCCAGGGTTGTGAGGCACCGGCGGCGGTGGAGCGCCGTAATTAGACGGAGGTGGCGCGTGATTAGGGGGAGCAGCAGCAGCACGTGGATCGCCTATCTGAGTTACGGCTTGGCAGATAGCGCAGCGGATGGATCGAGCGCCACCTGGAGGTAGCTGTAACGGTGTACGGCAGCCGGAGCAGTTGATGAGCATGTACATGGCGGAGTCGGAATTTGATTGCTAGGGTTTGGAATTGCTGGCTTGGAAAAGAAGACCTGGTGGGACGGATCGGAGAAAATTATTGGTGTGAGAATTTGGGGGAAGCGAATTGAATATTGTGAATTGAATTTGGAGGGTACGAAATTTTGTCTAATTTTCGAGTGAGAAAATAAATCTAGTGGGCCCGTATATTAATATATATATATAATAAAAATCTTAGTGACGACGCAATCGTATTTCCTTCCTTTCCTTGTATTGTCGCGAATAAACGCGTCAACACTCTGGAATATCCCTCTTCGTTGGATTTGGAACAAAACGAAGAGTAATTGATTTGGGCCAAGAAGAAGCGAAGCAGCAGCAGCCGCCATGGGAGTACTGTCGAACAAAATCGAGAAAGACGAGTTGAAACAAGGCGATCACATCTATTCTTGGAGGCAGTTGCACATCTACTCCCACCACGGTACATTCATTCATTCCCTTTGTTGCTCAAATTTTTAAAATTCCCAATTTCAGTTCTTGTTAATGTTTTTTAACCTACCCTTTAAATTACTTTCTGTTTCATCTCTAGGAATGGATTGATTTAACAATTTATTATGCACCCTGGTGTTGATTGATTAGGGCAAGAAAACCTGGGAAATTGGAGTGCTATATGAATTGCTTGTACCTTAATGCTTCATTTTTTATTTTTTTTGTTTTTTAGTAACAGCAAAATTTTATTAATGCTTCATTGTTTGATTGAATGGAAATTTTCAAGTATTGAGGTCAATTGAACATTGTTGTGTGTCTATCATTGTATTTGTGGTTTGTGAATATACTTACGTCTTATCTGTTGATTTCAGAAAATTATTCTATGGACCTGGTCTATGAGTAAGTTCATAGCCATGTCCCATGTGGTTCAAGTGATGTGGTTGATTTTGGACCACGTTGTCCAGGACTTATTTGATTTCGTATGGAAAGTTACGACCCGATTCTGCTGCTGACTACCAGTGTTGATGTTTCTTACTTGAAGTTTTAGTTCACATGTCTAAGTTTTCAAAATTAGGATGCTTAGTTGGATCAGCTAACTGAAGTAGTCTGATGGGATCATTAGAGACAGTACGTGGTCTTGAACGAACTTTGCATGTTCACCTAGGAGGCTAGGAGAGTGAATGTTGTCTCTGGGACTAAAATCTAGGTAGCAAGGTAACTATTTAGCACACTGGATGGAAATGTTGAAATGGTTCATTTGCTGATCTCTCAACCCATTGCGCGAAATTGTAGGGGTCAAGGTTCTATAGAGGAAACTAATGGATTTATGATCTTGCTTTTCGTAATGCATAAATTCGAAGTGTGTGAAGGAGTTCTTAATATATTTGGTACAGTTGAATCACACTTTTGAGGCTATTGTTATAGATAGATAGTGTTATGGGATTAAGTCGGTGTGGTAGGAACTACCTGTTTCTCTGAAGGTAGATGCAGAGTGGGTAGTTTGTTCTTTCATCTTTGTAAATGGCTGTTTCGGTGCTTTGATCCGTGATAAAAAGGTTTATTATAAAGACTATCTTTTTAATTCTTATGTTTGAGAATGATGAGTTGTTGCAATAGGTGAAGCCAAGCTTTGCCTATTTATAACCCATGTCACAAAGACTCAGCTTTAGATACCCAACTCAAGTGCATTACAGCCTACAGATTCTCCAGATTAGCCTAAAATGAAATGCTCAATAGTCAAGTGCCATACGGCCCATACCCATGTTGGAGTGTCTGGTGTCTGACACGGGTATGTAAGTGGAACTGAAGAATCCGGATTCCGGGTAACATATTTTATAAGTTTATAACAGTGAGCAACTCATGGACTCATGGTTATTTGTCAAGTGTACTAGATACTTGCCGTACTCCTTGATAAGTGTATAGTCCAATTATGTAACTCAACTAATGGTTGTTTCACAAGTATCTAGACACTTGTCTAACTCATTTGACACTTTCAGTTTTATCAAATGTGTTTGACAACTATCTAGATACTTGTCGAGCAGCCAATGAAGTTGTCAGATAATTTGACACTTTCAAAAGAGTTTGGCTCTCGAATCTTGACGAGTGTGTAGGCCACATTTCAAATAACCATGTGGGTATAAATAGGTGAGCTTGGCTTGATCTAATATGACGAATGAATCCTTACCTTGACTGAACGACCACCACCTTGTGTTTCGTGTTGTGTCCAATACTTGTCATGTGTGCCCCTGTCAGAGTGCAGGCAATGGTCATTCTCAAAGGTCATAACAGAGTAATAATACAATATCCTATGAATTTATACTTACGTTGACATGTAAATAGAGTATATCAACTGGTTGCAGCTACTTGTAGCTGTGAGAACTATTACGTCCTCTGAGTGTATGATCCAATTAACTTGCCAATCTTTGTGTGTAAGGCATCATTGACACCCGGGTCTCGATGAATATTGATTGGGGGCCATTTCAAGACTTACATTCTGTCAATATTTCATGATAAAACTAATATGTGATCCGGAAATAGTGTAGCTTTATGTGGTGGCTGACTGGTGTGCTTCAGCCTTCAAGCTTTTTTTTCCTCGCAGGGTAGATTAGGTTGAATACCCCAGTAGTTTGATGTGGTTCTCAAACTGTGCTGTTACTGTATGGTTTCGAAATTTTTTGTTCCCCTTTTTCTTGGGAAATAGTATAATTTGGTGTTGATGTGGGTGACGGGAATCTACTTGATCTTATTCTTATGGTTATTATTTAAGCCATTAGGATTTTGAGATACTATGAAATATCATGTTGCTTATGCTTGGAGTTTGCAATCATTGCTCTGTCCACCATCAGGAATATATATTGGTGACGGGAGTGTGATTCATTTCACTAGGGGAGCAGGCCAAGAGATAGGAACCGGGACTGCATTGGATAACTACATTTTCAGCTCATCTCCAGCTAATCCCTCTGACTCCCCATGTCCGAGATGTGGTGATCTATCTCAATCCGACGGTGTCATCTCTTCTTGCCTGGAATGCTTTCTTTCCGGTGGCGATTTGTATCGATTCGAATATGGTGTCTCGCCTGCATTCTTTCTCGCTAAAGCTCGAGGAGGAACATGCACGCTTGCTCGGCCTGATCCAACTGAAGATGTTCTTTACCGTGCTGAATTTCTACTCCAGAATGGTTTTGGCGCGTACCACTTATTCAAAAACAACTGTGAAGACTTCGCTATCTACTGTAAAACAGGTTTGCGTGCATCTATTTCATGCTTTTTGTCTTTGAACACGCACCTTTGCACTCACATGCGACAAGGGTGTTGTCTGTGAAATTCATGCAAACCAATAAAAACTAATAACTTCTTTGCCATGTACTGTCAAAACAGGTCTGCTCGTATTCACGACTGTGAGTGTAGGGCGGAGCGGACAAGCATCATCGTATCTGGCTGCTGTTAGTGCCCTGGTGTCATCACCTCTCCGATTCATGACCACTGGGTTTGGTGGTCTAGCGGCTGTTGGTTGTGGGATATACTGCATGAGTCGAATTGTCTCAGATATTGGAATGCGTCGTGATGTGATGAAAATTCCTGTTGAGAGGCTCGTTGTTGCCCCTCCGTCTGGGTTAGATGAGCCTGAAGCCATGGAAATAGAGTCCACAAAGGAAGAATAATCTTACAAATTTGTTGACACTATTGGCGAGCCCTATGAACCATACTACTACTATATATTATTGAAGTTGTGTTTTTTATGTTATTAAAGTTTGGAATTATGGTTTATGAAGAACATTCAACAGCTTTTCTGTACATGTGTTGCCTTTTTGATTCCTTGTGCTGTGATCAGAAGTTTAGAACCCTTTGAAACCAACTTGGGATGGGGATGTTTAGGATTTGGTAAGTTTGCCCAATCAAACTTTGAAATATCTTCCTAGGGTGTCAATGTCAAGTTAATATATACTTTGTATATCTTTATAAAAAAGAAAACTTGGTGTTCCTTTGACCAAAATTAACTGATTGATACTTGCCATAGTAATAAGGTTGATATCTGGTAAGGTTACGGAAAATTGAATATCATTCACTTTAATATTTTTATGTTATGTATAGTTAAAATCAGTCACCTTATTTAAACATACTATCATACTCCCTCCCTCTAGAATTTTATGTTTTCTATTTTGCACGTTCGGATAAAAATTTCTCATTTCAAAAATGTCAATATTTAGTATAATCATTATCCCCACCATACAACTATATTTACAATTTTTTTTTTTTTTTTAAACTATGCGAGATCTACTCATTACGACTTCAAAAAACAATTAAGTACAATAGGTCGACACAAAGTCCAGTCCATCCAAGAACATCAAAATAGAACCAATAGCAAATCAAACAGATCATAATAGAAAAGAAACAAAGAAATGCAGCAACTGTTCAAGCAATCATCCAAAAATTAGTTGATGGACAGGTTCTCAGCAATCGGGGAAACAGGTTGCTTCGGTGTATGATCTTTTCTTTTCAATGGCTCGTGTTCCCACCTCATTCAAGTCGACAGTTTTTTGTTGGAAGATAATTTCGTTACGGGCTGTCCAAATCCCATAGACACACTCCGCCACAAGGCCCTTTAACAGTTTGCTTTTCCACCCCTTTCCTCGAGCTCTGCGGTTTAATTCCTTCATGCCTTTGTCCCAATCGATCCAAGGCAGAACTGTATTGATCCATTGCAGCGCCCGGTTTAACACTTCACTCACCATTTTCTATTAATTCTTTACTACAATAATATCTCAATCACCATATGTTTCTAATACTTTTTTAAACAATACCCCACTCACAATAATTTTTTCATTTTTTACTTATATAATATCCCAATTATACTCATTTTCCTTAAAAGTTGTGTCTCCGATAGAAATGATAAACTTTTTAAAGGAACGAAGAGAATACTTAGTATAGTTAAATTGTCAAATTTAAAATCATCTTATTATAAGGTGACCAATAAGATGAATTATGCTTGTGTAAAGAATGTCATGATATAATAATGAATTATAATATCACCAAAAATCTGATAACATAAAAAATTATCCGAAATTTATCCTATTCCTCCAATGACATTTGTCCGTTTCGAAATAAAATTCCTATGACATTTGCGGGAGACGTTCCAGTCTCTACGGCACTATAGTAGGCACAAAGTGGAGACTTGGATGCACTGCAAAGTCTGCAATGCAGCAAGTCAAGAAGACAGCAATTTCTAATTTCTAATAGAGTTGATCAAATTAATTAAAAACTATATTATTTTGAATTACATTTAAACTATTGTATTGATAAAAATATTTAACGAAATTATATTATAAAAAGTTATGATCTGTATTTTTATGATATAATTTGTTAAACATTTTACATTATAGTTTAAAAGTAACTTAGAGTTAAAGTCGAAATCTGTTGAGTCTTGACCGAAAAAAATTCGAAGGGATAATTCATAACTACGCATAGGGAGTACTTTTATTTGAATTAAACTGAACATAACATCTCAATCAATGATGTATATAGTTTAACACAATATTCTTTATATATTAAACGAAAAATCTATCTCGTTTTCACAAACTATCTCTCATCTCTCTTACGTAGTTTTTTTTAATCGGCAAAGCGAGATCAGTTACTTAGATCATATTTACATTATCTTCGTCTAAAAAAAAATTGAATTATATTTAATGATTTTAAATTTAACCGTGTCCGGGAGAGCTATATCCATAAACTTTCGTCACATGGTAGTCGGTAGATTCCAGTTGTTATACTCACTCCGTTCCGATAATATTTCTACATTTGTTTTCTGCACAATTTGTAATGAATGGTTTTGTTTAGTAGTGTTATATTAAAAGAGTGACATGTGATTTGAGATAAAGAAGTGTAAAATTGAGTTTCACATTTAAAAAATACATATGGGGTGTGATGTACTTTCCAAAAATAGAAGCGTAAATAATTAATTGAAACGTAAAAAAAAAAAAAATTAAAGATTGGATCGGAACAAAGATGAGTATTTCTCAAAATATACTAGTCGTAAGAAGGTACGTACCGCCAGGTGTTGTGCTTATCAGTCAGCACATGCTCTACACCACGGTCACCACTCACCACCTACCTCCAAGTTTGGATTACATTAGCGACTCTTGATAATTATTTACCATACATAACTGTAGACTTTAGTCATATTTAATTATCAAGGTTTCTTGAACAGTCCACATGTAAAAACAGAGACATGCGGAGCATTTAACAGTGCAATGAAAAAAACGTGTTCTCCTTCTTTTTTGTTTTAATGCTTCTTTTTTAGTGAATGGCAATCGAATTTATATGTCCAATGTTCACCTGAATTAGTAGGTTAATAAAAATGGAGTACATCACGAAATGAAACTTCTAGTACTATGGCCCCACTGTTCTTCTGAAAGGTACTGTTTGATTCATTCGAAAAAGGTATGAATTGAATTAATTTAAATTGCATTAAATTTATTTGTAGTTTAATTTTTATTAAATAAATTTGAAATGAATAAAAGAAATGATAGTACTATGTCAAATGAATAAAATTGAACCTTAACGGACCACACTAACCCAGCGTTAACTTGTTAGGGTATGTGGATAAATTTGTGAGATTTGTTTGGTGCAGTAGAGGAGAGTGACATTATTAAGAAAAACTGTTATTACACATCAACTTTATCATGCAATAACACCAATATTGATTGTCAAATGTCTACAACTCTACATTAGTTTTTGCTTGCTTCCCTGTTTTTGCTGAACTTTTCACTCTTATGATTCGCCCAAAACGTGATGCATGATGATATTATTATGATAATGAAATGATTACTATATTCACCCTCCACCTCAGTTTTTGTCCTTGTTATCTATCTACTGTGTACATAATCCTACACTCCGTCTCAAATCAGTTCCACCATTTAACTTTTAGACACAAAAATAAAAATAGTAGTTAAATATTAATTTATATTGTTAGTAGAGTTGGTTTTATTTTGTTGGGTGATTTGTGGCCATTCAAATAGATTAATAGAATATAAAAGTATTTATAACCATATTCAAATATAACAAAAAAATAAAATGGTACAACTCTAACGGGAAGCCAAAAATAATAAAATTGTGCAACTGTTCTGGAACAGAGAGAGTATTCATAAATATTTCAATTGTTGAATTTAATTCTCAAAATTGAAATCAATTGAATTTAACTGATATGTTTATTGTCTACTATCCCAATAATCTTTATCTTAATTTTATTAATTTTTTTAGTCTTTTTCATCCGCTATAAATTTATATAATATAATTTTATTAAATATATTTTTGTACGATTTGAAATTTATTAACAGGTGAAGCAGTTATTTTAATAAGTCAATACTTCTCCCTTCATTTTCTCGTAAGTTTTTCTTAACATGTGAGAATACAAATTTTAAAGAATATAAATAAAAGTGAGGTATTATTTAAAAAAAAAAAAAAGATTGTGGATGAGGTATTATTTGAATAAAAAATGAGCAAAGTATTCTGAGTAAAGAATTATTTTGAAAATTGATTCAGTACGTAGTATTATTGTAATAAATAAAATAATAGTGAGTGAAGTGATAAAATTGTAAATATAGTTGTATAGTGTTAATGATAATTATAAAATATTTTTTCATTTTTAAAATTAGAGGTTTCTAACCAAGTCTAAAATGGAAAAATAGAAAATTTTAGAGGGAACATAATATAGTATGAGGGAGTATAATGCAAATTAGAGTTGAGCATTAAACCCACCCGCTATAACCCGCCTGCGACGGCTTACTCCGTGTTATGCCCGCCCGCGGTTGGAAAATATTTAAACCGCGATGGGTCGGGTGTGTGGTCGCTTGACCGTTGTAAACCGCCATCACACACCCGCCCCATATAGTATATAAGTTTTTTATATATATTTATTACTACTAAAAAATAAGTTAAGTTACCCGTGCTGACTATGGCCTGTTACGATTTAGGTTTTTGAAGATTAAGGTTTGGGTTTTAGGTTATGATGTCCGTTACGGTTTGGTTGAAGGTGTTGGTCTCGTTTGTATTGTAATTGTTTCGAGCATTACTTATGCTCTTTTAATTAATGAATTTTTTAGCCATTTCAAAACAAAACAAAAAAAAGCTACCCGTAGTATATAACGTCTTTTTAGTATTTATTACTATTTTTGGTTTGCCGGTTGGATGTGAGCATGAAATTTCGAGGTAGCTTTCGTAATCTTGTTTGTTGATTCCAATTCAAAGACTATTGTAATCTCTATGTTTATAACTTGTTTTCATTTTGAACATGTACAATTGATGAATATTGTATATATTGTTTACATTTTGAACTTCGTTATTTCTAGTTTGTTTGTTAAAGTTTGGATATTATTTAACCACCAGTCTTTCGCCCGCCATCCACTTTTGCGCATTTTTACAACCCATCTGTGACAGTTTGAGTATTTTCTCACCCGCCGTGATTTGTAAATAAATTCATTCACATATGATGGCTCGGATTAATTTTTATTAGAAACCCCGGCTACATCCGCACACGCTCACCCTAATGCAAATAATTCATGAGGACACAAGGTGACAAGGACTGATCTAGTCTAGTATATTCCGATTAATTAAAAATACACCGCGATCCATCTAGATAGATGCGTACAAGTGTACAACGAACGAATCCAAAACCCAAAACCAAACAAACCCTTTCATCATCATCATCATCATTTTCATCTTCAACACAAACTCAACCAACCAACAACAATGGAAGACCTCAAGCCAACACCTCCAAACTCCACCCCTTTAACCCCACTCCGCTTCCTCGAACGCTCCGCCACCGTCTACTCCGACTGCCCCTCCATCATCTACAACTCCACCACCTACACCTGGTCACAAACCTACACGCGCTGCCGCAAACTCGCCTCCTCAATATCCTCCCTCGGCATAACCAAGCACGACGTAGTTTCCGTCCTCGCCCCGAACATCCCCGCCATGTACGAGCTCCACTTCGCCATCCCAATGTCCGGCGCCGTCCTCAACACCATCAATCTCCGCCTCGACCACCGTACCATCTCCATCCTCCTCCGCCACGCCAACTCCAAGCTCGTTTTCGTCGATTTCGAGTCCGAATCCTTAATCCGCCACGCTCTGTCCCTCTTCCCGCCAAATTCTCCACTTCCTCTATTAGTCCTCATAACAGAAGATAATCATGATCATTCTCATTCTGTTTCTCCTCAATTCGGCCGGACTTACAACGAAATGGTATCCACTGGAGATCCGGATTTCAACTGGATTCAACCGGATTCGGAGTACGATCCGTTGACACTCAACTACACCTCCGGCACAACTTCCTCACCGAAAGGAGTCGTTCACAGTCACAGAGGAACGTTCGTGGTGTCAATCGATTCGTTGATCGAATGGTCCGTGCCGAAGGAGCCTGTTTACCTGTGGACTCTGCCTATGTTCCATGCGAACGGGTGGAGCTACACCTGGGGCATGGCTGCCGCCGGTGGAACCAACATCTGCCTCCGGAAATTCGACGCTGCCACGATTTACGCAGCTATTAAAAAACACGGCGTTACGCACATGTGCGGTGCGCCGGTTGTGCTCAACATGCTTTGCAATGTTCCAGAGGGGTTCGGTTTGAAGAAGCCGGTGTATATACTGACGGCAGGGGCGCCCCCACCTGCCGCGATTCTGTTGCGAACGGAGTCGCTCGGGTTTGTGGTCAGTCATGGTTATGGGTTGACTGAGACTGGAGGGCTGGTTGTTTGTTGTACTTGGAAGGATAAGTGGAATCGGTTACCGGCTACGGATAAGGCGAGGATTAAGGCTAGGCAAGGAGTTAGGACTATTGGAATGGCGGAAGTGGACGTGATTGAGGCGGAGTCGGGGAAGAGTGTGGTTCGAGACGGGAAGAGTTTAGGGGAGGTTGTGTTGAGAGGGGGGTGTGTGATGCTTGGGTATTTGAAAGACGTGGAAGGGACCGCGAAATGTATGAGGAACGGGTGGTTTTATACCGGGGATGTGGGTGTGATGCACCCTGATGGGTACTTGGAGATTAAGGATAGGTCTAAGGATGTGATTATTAGTGGCGGGGAGAATTTGAGTAGTGTGGAGGTGGAGTCGGTTTTGTATACGCACCCTGCGGTGAATGAGGCTGCGGTTGTGGCAAGGCCGGATGAGTTTTGGGGGAGACGCCGTGTGCGTTCTTGAGTTTGAGGGATGGTGCGGTGAGGCCGACGGAGAAGGAGGTTATCGAGTTTTGTAGGGCGAAAATGCCACGGTATATGGTGCCGAAGACGGTGGTGTTTAAGGATGAGCTGCCGAAGACATCGACCGGGAAGATACAGAAGTTTGTGCTCCGGGAAGTGGCTAAGGGGATGGGGAGTTCTAAGGTGAGTAGGTTGTGAGTTGAGTTGACTCGGGGAGAAACGAACAGACCGGTTCTTCTTGGTCAATGGCTCATGCCATGCGTTTATATTATGTACTTTTATTTTATGTATTTTATGTAATTGGTTGATATTCTCTCATACAACGTAGGACTGTTCAAGATGATTAATTAATTTGTATGTGTACCTACTTGTGTTGTACTTTATTTGTGAATAATATTTGGACCATAAATGAACTAACGTCAATTGAAAATGAGATTGTTGGAGCTTAATCACTTTTCTTGTTTGCAAATTACATTTGTCCTGACTTAGTCAACTATTTAAACCCGGAGTATATCATAGGCTCCCATGGGAATTTTCAACTGAATCAAACAAAACAAGATGACTAGTGAAAATTACACACCACCAAGGTCCAATTATAATTCATACTACATATTGTTAGAAAATAAATTACTTCGTCTTATTCACAATTGTATTGTATCCATTCTCTCGAAATCTTTCTGTTTTTCCATTTTGGACATTTCATTAGAACCTTCTCATTCTATAAATGAAAATATTTTTTATAATCAATACCCCAACAAGATATATTTGCAACTTTATCACTTCAATCACTATTCTATATTCATTCTTTACTACTTCCTCCGTCCACACTTAAATTTCTCATTTGATTTCGTTGATTTCTTTTAGCCTCCGTTTGACTTCGAATTAATCTTAAATCGTATCAGAAAAAAATATTTGAACTTCTTTTATAAAAGTGGAAAATCTTATATTTTCATAAAATAAGTTCAAATATTTTTTTCGGATGCGATTTAGGATTAATTAGGAGTCAAGTGGGAGCTAAAAAAAGTCAACGAAACCAAATGAGAAGTTTAAGGGTGGACGGAAGAAGTACAATAATACCTTACTCACCATACTTTTCTCATTATTTATTCTAACAATACCCCACTCGCCATATTGTTTTCATTCTTTACTCCAACTATACCTATTTTTCTTAAAAGCCGCGCTCATGCTTGAAGTAGGAAGCTTCAAGTGGAATGGAGGGAGTATAACACAAAAAGTTTGCGAGGATGGCATCGATTTCCCTAGTTGTCCCTGTGTTTTTTCGTTATACGTACGCACATATAATCGATAATAAAAAAAGGTGCGAAAAAGTCTCGAACCCACAATTGCAACCTATGGGTAATACATAATCGGGGATACTATCGGTTTTGATTTTACATATTATTGATATTCACTCACCACAAATTAGATACAGAAAAGGAATTTAAAACATTTTCCTCATAATTTAACCCAAAATATTATTATTTGCTATTTTTTGTTTACTAAGGGACTGTTTGATTCTTTAAAAAAAAAAAACTTTTTAGTATAATTTAAATTGAATTTATTATTATTATTTTTTTCTTTTTGTAACACAAAATTTTATTAAATACCATCACCGCTGCTCTAGATGATCTCACCAAAACTCCCAAAAAACACCACAATTTTTTTTTCTGTTGTAGGTTATTGTGACTCAGCGGATACACCACAGAATTCCGTAGAACTTGAATGAGATAACACAACATGGCAGTGTTGCAATCTCGATACACTTGCGTGCTGCGTGTGATGCGTATACCAAAGCAACATAATGCATATGGATACAGGAGATCAACACGAACCACAACATAAGCTAAAGATACAATAAAACTCAAATTGTTAAATCCAACAGTTAATTACACCTAGGTCCCATCAATTTTCGCCTCGCCAATTCTCTACGCCTTATGCCGCGAAGACAAGTTAAAAATATTTAAAATTTAAAAATATGTTCGTTGTACAACCAACCCTCAGAACAGAACTTAATTAATACTACTTTGATTAGTTAGTCCAACCTTCAATTGTTATTTGTTAACCATGTTCTTCACTAATTAATTTGTTGTTACAGACTTACATTCGGCAAACGGAAAGACCCACGAACTTTCCACTTAGACAGAGATAGAAAATACTATACTATATTCTGATTAGGTTGTTTACAAGGTCACATTTCCTTTCCACTTCATTTGATGGAACGTTTTTCCTCTTACATCTACGTTGAAATTTTTATTTTAGGTTCAATCACAAACAATTTCAAACGCTGTTTATAAAAAATGGTTATATATATATATATATATATATATATATGTATATATATATATATATATATATATATATATATATATATATATGTGTGTGTGTGTGTGGACAAAAACAACAACTAATTGCATAAAAAGTCAACTTCAAACAACAAATACAAAAGTGTCGCTACTTACTAAACTTCTAGACCTCAAAATCTCGCTAAATCAGATTTAATGAAAAATTTTGAAATCCACCCGCACAAATGGACCTCAAAATCTCGCTCAACTGGATTTAATAGCAAATTTGACATCCGAAAGCTAGTTAAAAATGACTGAAACAAGTTGGAAACTAACTGTTAATTTTATATTTTTCCTGAAATTAACCTTTAAAACTAGTTGTTAATTTTATAAAATGATTAAATTAACTCTAAAAATTATTTATACTAAATTAAATAAATTAGAAAAATATGGAAACTATAATTACAAAAATATAATCATTATTTTAACTGAAAAATCATAGTTTAAAATTAATTTCAATACATTAAAGCTAGTTTCAGACAAAAAACTAGTTTCAGAAACTAGTTTCAAACAAAAACTAGTTTTATAAACTAGCTGAAACTAGCTAAATCTAGTTGAAACTAACTATTAATGCTAGTTTCAACATCATAAAATGTTAATTTCATTAATTTCAATAATAAAAATGCTATTTTCGTTATTTTCAGCATCATAAGTGCTAGTTTCAGCAACAAAAAAAAAAATCTAGTTTGAGCAACACAAATGCTAGTTTCAACAACTAAATGCTAGTATTATTAGTTTAAACATCATAAGTGCTAGTTTCAGCCACAAAAATGCTAGTTTCAGCAACACGAATGCTAATTTAATTTGTTTCAGCATCACAAGTGAACACAAAAAATGTTAGTTTAATTAGATTCAACAACAGAGATGTTAGTTTCATTAGTTTCAGCAATAAAAGTGCTAGTTTCATTAATTTATGTGTATAAATATTAATTAGTTAGAAAAAAAATAGTTAAATATAATTAGCTAGTAATTAATTAACACTAATGGTGTCAAAAACATCACCAAAATCCATTTTAGCGAGAAAAATGGAGTCCAACAAGGCAATTGAGATCCAAATTGATTAGATTTTAAGGCACAAAAAAAGAATGACCTTTTTTGTAAGAGGTTTTTAGATTTTAGGGCACCAAAAAATAGAATGGCCTTTTTTGTAAGGGATCTTTTAAGGTGGTTGTTTTAGTAATTAGGTGTTCTGGAGTGGTTTCTTTATATAATTTTCTGTATAAAAAAAATCAAGGTTGAAGTACACAAATTATATTGTTCTCCTCTTAAGCTCTACAAAAATTATTCGTATAAAATTCAATTATTTTTTTTACGATTTATAAATAATTTGAGGATAGATTGAGACACAGAAAAAGTCAACAATTTATAGTAATTTGTTTATGGATTTGTGCAACATTACCGAGTTACCCAGCCTAAGATGAAAGATACGGGCCTGTACCACCTTTAAAGATACTTGGGCGCATCTTCACTTGAAAATCAGTAGGCCCAGTCGTCATTCTGCTGGACGTTGTTATATCCAATAATGGATGTGTATTTTGATAACAGAAAATGTTGCCCAAGTCTCCTCTTTATGGGCAATTTCCCTCTTCTGAGAGACACTGACATATTTGCGAACTTCATGAGGCAAATCGCATCGAATTTCAAATTCAGAGGAAAATGCAAAAATAAAAGTTGATGCAATATGGGTTAGAACTTAGAAGGCAAAACAATAAAATTCAAAGACAGACCAATTTATGATGCAACGTGTGTGTGGACAGATAAGGAGGAACGATAACTCAAAATTTCGCACAATACCGAAGAATTGACAAATTTGAGGAAAAAGCTCAATTTTTTTATTCAATAACCATCATATCTGTCTATAACAAAATAACAAATGACTAAGACAAGTATATTTAATAAAAACTATAGAAACCATAATGCACTAACTAGCTAAGATACTGAAATGAATCAAATAAGCACAAAAGTGGATTAAAATGAAAAATTGGTCCGTCTTCTTCATTCACCTTCTAAGTTTTGACCGTCACCCATACCACGTAGTAGTAATTAATTTGGCATCAAACTTCAATCTTTAGGCCCAATCATTCTAACAAACCCAGCCCATGATTGAGCTCGATTATTTCCAATAAAATGTACAGTACTTCAAATACTCGTAATTGTTGCTTCAAAATAAGATTCATTTTTACCCGTCTTATTTGGGCAGAATCTGAGCACGTACTAGTGAATCTTGTGAGCGTATGCCCGCACACACAGGGGACGGGTGGCTGGAGGAGGCGACCGCCACCACTAAACTTTCGAATTTTTTAATTATGTACATTTTTGCAAAATTTACATTTCGCCACTCCTAAAAAATTTTATTACTCTATTTTTTTAATCAAATTTCTTAACTTTCGAATAAGTATTTTGTTATAATATATCTCGTCAACCCCACTTTTCATTGCTAGCTCCGTCCCCGCTTACACAATTTGCTGCATACTTGCATCCCTTTGGTTGATTTGTTAACTTCTGACGTTTAAGTAAATTTACTTTATAGCGATCTATTTCTTGCTACCTCTTATGCTTGTTCATTATTCGTACTATTTCGTTCTATCTTTATCTCTTGTTTTCTGTTTCTCGTATTTCTTTGCCCATCACTCGTATAATCGTAACAGGAAATAACACTTCGAACTTTTATGAAATGGATTTCAATCGGATGAGTGTGCCCAGACAGATTATTGTCTAATACCAATAAGGCAATAAGTGAATTATATGGCAACCACCAACGTGAGGAGTCCCGAGTCCTGGGCCATTCTTTAGTCGATTAATCCCAAGTACCACAAGTTAGGACTAAAGAATAAATATATGCAATGATGATCTCGGTTCTTCCCATCTTGTGTTTAAAATTTTAGGAATAAATAATCGCCCATGATTAAACGAAGTACTGGGCCATGTCCCTATCCCTCCTACGGTAACAAAAATATCAAACTTTTGAATCAAGTCGTACAGTCGTACTAACCTCTTTTAGGAAAATTCTGATTTCAGATTTAATTAATTATTTTTATAATACAAATAAATTTAGTTCAATTGAAAATTAAAATTTGTTTACATACTTTTTATATTATAAAAATAAATTCAGTTCAATTTTATTCTGTTCGGACAAAAAGGATATAGTCTAAGTTTTGTACTCGTATGAATGAATGAAGAATCGTAGTCCCCACTGTATATATATTTTTTAATTTGAAGTTTTAACAAAGTTGAATCTATCTTTTATATTCGAATTTGTTAGGTATTTTAGATATGTTTTACTTTGTCAAACATTACATTTTCACTATATTCACTGTAGGTTTTGTTTGTAATGGTTTTGGGCTCGATTGTTTCGTTTTTTCTTTTTGTAAGATGTGCAATTCTATGCACCTCTTTATACATTGTTATTAAGTATCAATGAAATTTTGTTGTTTCCAAAGAAAAAAAAACCTTACATTTGCACTTGAAAGTTTGAATCATATATGACAATAATTCAAATAATATGTGTAAAACAAGGTGCCATTTGAAGTCTCTCTTCATTTTGACTGGAGTAGATTCATTCCATTGTTGAGTCATGTCATGTGTTTCTGGCTAACTTTCCATGTTTAATAAATGGGTTGGTTGGAAGATTTCCATGAAAATGAGAAACTGGCAATTCTGCAGCTCACAATAAAGGCTAGCACCTCTAGGAGATGTAGGAAAACAATAAATGATCACGTTATCATTTAAGTCCTGAACTTGTCTACATCGAGAGCAATTAACTGTGAAACCAATTTAGCAACTGTTGTTGACTAATGTGGATAGGGGATTAGATTCACTTAATCAAGATTTTCTGAATACACCGCTGGAAAATCAAACAAACTATGATACTAATTTGTTAAATTAAAATGTCACAACATTAGGGAGGTCATGATCGATAAGATCGAAATGGTGATGTAGTCTTTGCCAAAAAAATAAAATAAATGGTGATGTAGTAGTAAAATTCATTTATACTACAAGATGCCCAACTTGTAAGATTATTTTACCCAATCATTATGAAGCATTGCGGTTTTTCAATTGTCCGATATGAAATTAACATATACGAAAATTTAGGAACTCGAAAATACAACTGTTTTCAAACATTTTGCTACTACTACAGTTTCATCACCACTCCAAATATTCTTATGACCCTATATCCTAACAATGTTTAGTTTCATTACAGCTTGACCAAGTTTATGAATCTGTCACGGTTTGTTACTAGAACGTAGAAGTACAAGTACATGCCATATAAGATGAATATGCATTGAATGGTAGTAAAAATGAAAGCATCCTCGAGTTCCTTCTGAACTAGGGAGGGCCAGAGTGAAAACTTTACCCCCACAAGTAGCTTTTTTCTTTGCGTATTTAAGATCCATTTTACATTTAATGAATACATTCGTTTGTTGGTTGTTGTCAAATTGATTTTTTAACTCATCTATGATGTGACTTTCGATCATAATGATGACTAGTAGTAACATTTTTCCCCTAAAACTTTAATCACTTCATTTTTTAATTGATCGTAAAATTATTTTTAACTATTGAAATAATAAAATATTCATTTAACTTAAATTGTCATTATTTTTCATTGTCATCCTAATAAAATAAGGGATTTTACCAAATGGTCAAATAAATTGAACTTATTTACCATTTGAATCACACCACAAAATATTTTACAATTCATTCTTATTAATTACAATTTGGTCTCATATTTAGATTGATTGGTAAAAAAAAAAGTACCCGGGTACTAAAATATAAGTAACGGATACTAAAACTAATGGGATATTAAGTGTCGGGAACTAAAAATTTAGTACCCGGGACCAAAATTAGGAGATACTAAATTGTTGGCTACCTAATTATAAGTATTTTGGTACTAAAACTAGCGGGGTACTAAAATTGAAGTACTCGGGTACTAAAACTAATGAGACCAAATGGTAAAAAAAATTATGATAGTATTTAAATGGTAAACTAATGAGACTAAATGGTAAACTATGGGAGTCCAATAAAATAACGAGCCAAATATTTTTTTACATTATCTAATTTTTGAAAATAATTCTGTCAATAATATGTCAATACTAAATGATTAAAGTTTTCTAAAACATACTCCACATAGAAGTTTACTTTTATGGGTAGTAAAATTCAGTCAGGGTAAGGAAAAAACAGTTTAAATTCGAGCAGATGTGGCTTAGGGCGAGTGATTGTGTGGAGACAGTGGAGCAGTTGTGGTCTGAATCTGGGGATTTGTTCGAGAATCTTGAGAATTGTAGAGTCGGTTTAGGCAATTGGGAGCGGTGTAGCTTTGGGTTTGTGAAACGGAAGATTCGACAGTATAAGGAGGAGCTTAGTCGATTGGAGAAGCAGCCGCCTAGCAGTACACGTCGAGAGCAGATACGGACAGTGAAGTTGGCCTTAGAGGAGGAATTAGATCGAGAAGAGGTCATGTGGAAGCAGAGATCACGGAATCAGTGGTTGAGAGAGGGGGATAGAAATACAAAGTTCTTTCATTCTCAAGCCTCATAGCGGGCTCAGATTAATGAAATTCACAGTTTGAAAGGTACTGATAATGTGGTGCGTACAGATAGAGAAGGTATGGCAGAGTTGGTCAATGGTTATTTTGGGGGAATTTTCCAGTCTCGACGACCAATCGATGCAGAAATTGAAGATGTGATTGAGACAATGGAAGCAAAGGTGACTCAACAAATGAACCGGACGTTGTGATGTGAATTTTCGGCATATGTTTCCTTCTAAAGCACCTGGTCCTGATGGTATGCCTGTTTTTTTCTTTCAAAAGTTTTGGCCTTTAGTTGGTAGTAATGTGGTAGATTGTGCTTTGAATGTGTTGAATAATCGTTCCTTGAATGCTGATTTGAATCATTCCCACATAGTTCTTATCCCTAAATGCAAAAGTCCTGAGTTTGTGGCCCAATTCCGTCCAATAAGTTTGAGTAATGTCATGTTTAAGGTAGTGTCCAAAGCTATTACTAACCGCTTAAAGCCTCACATGATTGAAATTATAGCCGAAACACAATCTGCTTTTGTCCCCAATCGCCTTATTACTGATAATGTGCTTGTTTCTTATGAAATTAATCATTTTCTGAAACGTAAGACTAAGGGGAAGGAGGTTTTTATGGCTTTAAAGTTAGATATGAGTAAGGCCTATGATCGAGTTGAATGGACTTTCCTTGAGCGAGTCTTATTTCAATTAGGGTTCCATGAGAGTTTTGTTCATTAGATAATGCATTGTGTTTCCACGGTTTCTTATTCGGTTTTATTGAATGGTGAACCGTTAAACAATATCCAGCCAGAAAGGGGGATTCGCCAAGAGGATCCTCTTTCGCCTTATCTTTTCTTATTTGTTACTGAAGCCTTTAGTTCGTGGATTCGAGATGCTGAGGAGAGGGAGGTGTTGAAGGGGGTTGTTGTTGCTCCTTCAGCCCCAAGGATCTCTCATCTTTATTTGCTGATGACACTTTGCTGTTTTGTCAAGCTACTACTGAGGCAGCAAGAGAAATTGTCTCTTTGTTGCATCGGTATAGTTTGGCATTTGGTCAGGAGATAAATTTGAAAAAATCAACTGTTGTCTTTAGTAGGAATATTGGGGAGGAGAGGGTGGAGGAGATAAGGGGTTGTCTTCCAGTCCGGGTGGTAGAAAAACATGATAAATACTTGGGACTTCCGACAGAGATGGGTAGGTCTAAGAGGGAGGTTTTTGGGTGGTTGAGGGTGTGCGTGTGGAGTAAGGTTCAGGGGTATGACAACAAATTATTGTCAAAGGCGGGGAAAGAGATTCTGATCAAGTCGGTTCTTCAAGCTATTCCTACATACGTTATGAGTTGCTTCAAATTACCTGATTATTTACTCCATGAGATTGAGTCGATCGTGGGGAGATTTTGGTGGGGCAACGGTGGTAATAAAAAGATTCGTTGGGTAGCTTGGCATAGGTTGTGTGATAGCAAGAGAGATGGTGGGATGGGGTTCCGGGACTTAAAGTCTTTTAATCTAGCGATGTTAGGAAAGCAAGTTTGGAGAATTATTCATTATCCTGATTCTTTGTTGAGTCTTAAAAGCAAAGTATTTTCCGGATTGTGATGTTCTTGAGGCCCGAGCTAAACCTTGTTCTTCATTTTCTTGGAAGAGTTTATGTGGTGCTTTAGGTTTAGTGCAGGCTGGGGTTCGGTGGAGGGTTGGAAATGGGTTGCAAATTGACATTTGGAGGGACAATTGGATTCCTCGAGACTTTAGTTTCAAGCCCGTCACACCAGATTATTTAGAGATGGGTGAGACCTGTGTGGTGAATTTGTTGCGTGCTGATGGGGGAGGGTGGGATGTGCCGTTAGTGTCGTCGTTATTTTGGGAGGAGCACGTGGTAGCAATTCTGCAAATTCCAGTTTCGCAGCGCAATAGGGATGATATTAGAGTTTGGCACTTTACTAAGAATGGGATGTATTCAGTGAATTCTGCTTATCACCTTGCTAGGGAGTTTTCTGTTCGGGAGCGGCGGTTACGGATTGGGAGTTCAGGTACTGTGGGGTTAGAAAATTGGAACTGGGTGTGGCGTTTAAATGTGCCCAATAAAATTAGAATTTTTCTTTGGCGCTTATTACATGATGCATTACTGGTGTCTGTTTGTTTGAACCAACGCGGGATGAATGTTGATACTAATTGCAGATTATGTCATAGTGGCACGGAGACACTTCTCCATGTCTTTTGCGATTGCCCGTTTGCCCGGTGTTATTGGGCCTGTCACCCATTGGTTAACATTTGTTCATTATCTCCAGGTCTCCACCGTGTTAGTGACTGGATTCATCATATTCGATGGAGTACAAATGCAACGGCAATGGAACAGATTGTGGTTTCTTTGTGGGTTGTATGGAGCTGCAGGGACATTTTGGTGTATGAGCCTACCGTTAATCATTGTGACCCGCAGAATATGGCGGTGTATGCAGTGGAATACTTACAGGAGTACTGGGCAGCACAGGCACGTGCACATCCTCGTCAGACGCAGGACGCTCAACAACGTTGGCAGGTACCACAGACGCACAGATTTAAAGTTAATACAGATGCGGCTATTGCTGCTGATGTGGGTGCACAACTGGGCGTAGTGATTCGAGATGATCAGGGGAGTATCAAGGCATGGAGTCGTCAGATTGTTCCGTACATTACCACGCCAGAGATTGGGAGGCACTAGCAGTACGGGAGGGGCTGAAGCTTGCTCTGCAACATGGTTTTTCACAGGTACAATTGGAAACGGACTGCCTCAGTTTGGTGCAGAAGTTGCATAGCCGAACCCCTTCTTTGTCATGTGTTGGTATTTTAGTTGACGACATTTTAGAACTAGCTTCGAACTTTTCCTTTATTACTTTTTCTTTCGTCCCTAGAACGTGTAATAAGGTGACTCACATGCCATCGAGTAGTGCCTCTGAGAACAGTGGCGGTGTTGATGGGTTGCCTTTTGCAAACCTAGATTTGTTGCTTGATTGATTATTAATGAAAGCGATTTTCATCTAAAAAAAAATAAAAAATTCAAACATAGAAAAAGCACACAAATATATTAATAATATCGTACAGCTATTATAAAGTAGTACAAATGACCACAGAAAGAATTTCACCTGGCACAATCAGACTAGTTTTAATTTATTAAGATACAGACAAGATCATATTATGACTTATTACACAATGAAAACTAGCAAACCATGCATAAAGCAATTTAACTTAACACTAGTTTAATTAGAACATTGCCCTAATTTTATTAAACTGGTACTTGAGATGTATTCAAAGCCTTAGCCATGTCCCTTAGCAAAAACTTCTGCAGTTTACCTGTAGAGGTCTTGGGAAGTTCCTCTTTGAACACCACAGTTCTAGGCACCATATAGAGAGGCAGCCTCTCCTTGCAAAATTCCCTTATATCTTTCTCCGTCGGCTTGGTCATTGAATCCGCCTTCAAGCTTACAAACGCACATGGCGTCTCTCCCCAATACCTATCAGGCCGTGCCACAACCGCGGCCTCATTAATTGCTGGGTGCGTGTACAAAACCGCCTCGACTTCCACACTACTCAAATTCTCGCCTCCGTAAATAATCACGTCCTTTGACCTATCTTTTACTTCTATGTACCCGTCCGGGTGCATAACCCCGACATCACCCGAGTAAAACCACCCGTTTGACCTCATACTTTGCGCAGTCCCAACTGGATCTTTGAAATACCCTAGCATCACACTCCCACCTCTCAACACAATCTCTCCCATTGTCGCACCATCCCTTTGGACACTCGCCCCCGTAAATGGATCAACCACGTCAGCCTCCGCAAACCCCACGACACTCACGCCTTGTCTCGCCTTTAGCCTAGACCTCTCTAAAGCGGATAAATTATCCCATTCTTTCTTCCATGCACAAGTCACCACCAACCCTCCCGTCTCGGTCAACCCGTAACCGTGACTAACCACAAACCCCATCGCCTCAGCACGCCCGAGAACTGCAGCCGGGGGTGGGGCCCCGGCCGTCATAAGGTGAACCGGCCGGTCAAGTGGTTTGCTTCCAGGATGGTTAGTCAACATGTTCAAAACCACCGGTGCACCACACATATGTGTCACATTATATTTCTCCAAAGCCTGCCAAACCGAAGGCGCATCAACACGGCGTAAACACACGTTAACCCCGCCTACGGCCGCCATGCCCCATGCGTAACTCCACCCGTTCGCGTGGAACATCGGTAATGTCCACAAGTACACTGGTTGCTTTGGAACCGACCAATCAAACAGCGAATTCACCGATTCAAGGAACGCTCCGCGGTGACTATGGAGCACACCTTTCGGGGACGAAGTGGTCCCGGAAGTGTAGTTTAACGTAATGGGGTCCCATTCGCTCTCCGGCCGAATCCACTCAAACCCCAGATCACCACTCTCAACCACATGCTCGTAATTAATAATCGCATTGTACTGCTTCTCCTTCATCAGCCTGTCCGACAAATCGACAAATTCCTCATCCTCGTCATCTTTAATAATGACCAAAACAGGGCATTCTGTATTAGCTGGAAACAGAGAAATCGCTTCCAGAACAAGCGAAGTCGACTGGTAGTCAACGAAAACCAGCCTTGAACCAGAATGCTGCAACAAGTTACAAACCGCACGAGCGTCCAGGCGGAGATTGACCGTGTTCAGGACCGCTCCAGCCATCGGAACTGCAAAATGCAGCTCACACATGGCAGGAACGTTCGGTGCAAACACGGAGACAACATCACCTTTCATTACACCAAGCGAGACTATAGAAGACGCCAGCTTTCGGCATCTCGTGTACATCTCGGACCATGTTCGAGACATCTCGTCGTAAACAATGGCAAGACAGTTAGAGTACACGACAGCGGCTCGTTCCAGAAAGTCGACTGGAGTAAGAGGGCATGCGTTCGCAGGGGGTTTCGGTTTAGTTTCCGTGGTGGTTCGGATTTTTTCAGTGTGTAAGGAGTTGTTGTTTGAGGAGACGGGGGAGGATACCGGAACGGGTTTTATCGTGGCCCGTTTTGTTCCTACCGATTGGAGCCATTTGAGTCCGAGTGTTTTTTGGTGTTTTGAGAGTGGAGAAGGGAGAAATGGGCTAGTGTTTGGTGCTGGCTTGAGTAGACAGTACATGTTTTGGTTTGGTTTGAGCAAGAATTGGTGAAGTTGTTACTTTGCTTGTCTGTCATTCTTATAGAGGATCATTTACGTTCGTACGTCTATCCTATAGAATCCCAACTCTAACAATAACAAAAGAATTCCAACTCTAATAAAAGTCAGAATCTGGTGTGGTTTCGTATTGAATGCAAGTTGTTACTCTGTGTGTGTTAGGTGTAGATTTTTATTTGTTGTTGGTTTCAATTGAGTATGTGTAATTTATTTCTCGGCTAGGCATATTTTGGTCTCTGGTTACGAGGATCATACAGCAGAGTAAAGCTATTTGTACTAGTACTAGTAATATACAGTATCTGTAAGGTTTCTTTCATTGTATACTATGTGCTTCAAGAACAGTGCAAGGACAGTATTGAATTTGAACACAGGTTTTATGATTTCTGGATCTGACTTGTGAGCTTTATGAAATGAGTCCTCATCTGACTAGCATACGTACTGATCAAAATATTAAATGTTGGGGGTCATCCTGATGAACCTTAATGTTAGGAATTGCTGTATTATGGTAAACTTTGAACATATTCATTTCATTTTGTTTGTTGATTTTTTTATGTCAAATTTAACTTCGGTCTAACTAATTAATTAAAGATGAAAAACATTTAAAAAACAATCTAGTATTGCGAGACTTATCTATATGGTATATAAAGAGTCTTACCACCAAGCCTACCGAGTATCATAGAATCGAGCTCATTAGTAATATCAGCTAAAGAAGAAGAAACTGGCTGAGCCGAGACTACTCTTTAAATCTCTCTTTTTCATATATAGATTGGTCACATGGATGATTGATCTTGTCTTGTGTTAATGGCCATAATCTTGGTTACGTAATTAGAGTAATTTCAGAGTTTTCAAACAATTTTTGAGTACACGTATCTGAAGGAGCATCCAATGAGTAAACATTTGATTAATCGGGTTAACTACGCAATCTACCTTACTTGTGATAAATTCTAGTCCTAGTATATACTCCCAAAAGTTAAATTCACTTCTGGGACGACTGGTATTGAATATAGAAATGATTAAAATGATATTTATATTTACAAATACACATAACACATAAACAATATTACATCCCTATATGTTGTTACAGTGAGTATAGACGAAAGAGTTAAGAATTTGCATATATTGTAAGTTTGTCAAAGTGATCATATACGTACTATGTGTCAAAGCAGTTACACTGTCTTAATTTTTTATGTCAATAATAGTTTTAGATTTTGATTACATATTAATTTTAAATTGTAATGTCAAATCATTTAACGAAATTACATATTAAAAATTTACAAGGTAGAGTTTCATAGTATAATTTTGATAAATATTTTACTATTTTAGTTTAATAGTATAATTAAACTTGAAAATTATTAATTAACTGTAAAATATTAAAATATTGCAACTACGATGGGAACAACATGCATAATTTAAGTGAACATCGTACATGTCTTATAAAATGGTTCCGGTTAGAGATATGAAAATCACAAAATTGCTAAAATTGCTCTGTAGGACGATTGGTGATTTGGTCTAACTCTCAAACGTGTCGATTTGTTTAGTTACTACTCCAGTAGTATTTGTTTAGGGAGTATTTATTTAATTACTTAGTAGATTAGTAGAGTAGGAGTACTTTTTAAGAAATGAACTGAAATTATTGACTTCGTATTTATTTAATTACTTAGTAGAGTACTTTGTAAGAAATGAGCTTGAATTATTGATTTCGTATTTATTTAATTACTCAGTAGAGTACTTTTCAAGAAATGAACTGCAATTAATTAATTATTTATTAATTTATTTATTTTTGTTTTAGTCATTTGTGCTGGGTGGCTTCAATTTCAGTCTATGTATATTACAAGTTCATACTTCATACCCAAAAATAATCGAAATGTTACGCTATATAGTATAAAGTTTTAATTTTGACCCGGACTATTAATGAATTTTTGTTCATCTTTTTTACATTTACTAGTAGTAGTAACTTTCACATGTAGTACAACCTTCTTGCTAGTTTAAAATTAAATACATATTTCATCATAGAATTTCAATTTTTTCAAAAGTTCGAATTGTTGTGAAGAAAATGAAATCTAATCATTTATATTAATTCTTAAACGCTCTCCGCACTCGTGGTCGATTTCAATCTATTAAAGTTTGAAGGGAGGGGGTGGGGCAATCGAGTCAAAATTTAATATTGGACAGAATTTGTCTCCTATGAGATTTGAACTTAGATTTGCATGAGTCAGATAATTCTAATACCATGATAAAATTCAAACGCTAAAAAAAAGCTCAAATTGTTAGGACGTGCACGTAATGGAATCTAGTATAGTAATTCAATTCTCCAACAATGTTCTACCCCCGCCAACCATGATGTGGGAAAGGATTAAGTTTTGAGGGAGTTGGACGGCTAGACAAAAAAATATACTCCTTCATACGTAAATCATCGATATGGAAAAATGTACACCCACCATCTATGAATCTACTCGTACACTACACGTGTGAAACGTTCTACTTGTTATTTTTTTTTAATATTCACTTTATAATTTATTCCTATATTGTTAGTGTGGTTATACGTTTTTTGTGACGCTACATGTGCAAAACGTTCTCCTTGTTAAATTTTTTGTTTTGTTAATGTTCACTGAGTAACTCAATAATTTTTCCTATATTTTTATTGTGGTTATAATTTTTTTTTTTTACTAATAAAAGGATTAACAAAAAAAAAAGGGCCAAAATTATTATTATTATTTTTTAAATAAAGGAGCAAAGATTCTAAATTGGAGAAAAATTAAGAATTGGGAGAGTGAAGTACAGCCTCTCCTTATTCGGCTATTATTAGATGCTAGTGAGCAACCTTCACATTAATATTAATTTGATTTCCTTGAATTTTTAATATTTCAAATACAAATTGGTGATGTTCCTAATACTTTCTATCTAATTAGTGTTACATGTTAAATTTATTCTAAATTAGTGTCTAAATATATTATGACTAAATTAACCTTACATAGTTTAAGGAACTAATTTAATTTATTATAATATGTTTCTATTATTAGTTAATTTGTTAACATGCATCCCAAATTTAAATTGAAACTTTCTCAACTTCATTTGTGGAATCATCCGTCCATACAAACTAATTGGAACATGGTGAGACTTTCACCCCCCGTTTCACTCAATTTCAATTTTTTTTTTTTTCATATCCTTTTCGCCACACCATGCATTGGAGATCATTTCTATTTCTTTAATTCAATATTCTTGTTATTACGGTATCCAAGCATCACATCTAATTTATTGTTAAAGTTAGCAAGTTTCACTCATATAACACATTTTCAAGCATCAACATAACCCAAATTGCAAGCATCTAACAAGCATCCTAACATAATTAGTACGACAAGTCTCTATTTCATCACCAATTTACAAGCATCTCAAATAACAAGCAACCTAACCACCAATCTACAATTATCCCACATTACAAGTAACAACACCAATTTACAAGCATCTGACGACCGGCTCTTCTTCAATTGGCTAGTAACAAGGATCATCCCCAAATTGCAAGCATATCGGAAGGAAGCATCACCGGAAAGCATCCAGATCGATTGGAAGCATTATATACAATTGATTCTTCGTGAAAATGGAGATGATGCCACTGTAACTGAAATTGATGATGCCAATGGAAACAATGAAATGAGATTGTAGGATATAAAACGCCATTTGGGTTAATTTCATATCTCAATTAATGTTGATCTCCTTCCATATATAGGCCTGTTGTTAATTAATTCATATATATAAGGCTGCCCCCAACTGTTTGAAATTGACGCTTCTTGTAATTTATGATAATGTAGTTAATTAGAGTAAATTTAGGAAGATTATTAACCTTATTAGTAAAATCATCAATTTGTAAAAAAGTATTCACCAAATTGATATAAAATTTTTAGGTCACACTAATTTGATAGAAAGTTTTAAAAGTATCACCAATTTGAAATTATTTATATTCAAATTTATTTCATATAAATTTTTAATCATATTGAAAATAATAAATAACGAAGTTAAATTATAAAAGGATACTCCCTCCGTCTCAGACTCAGTCATTTCTTTACGTTTGCTTTGTTGACTTTTTCGTAGCTTCGTTGACCTCTAATAAATTCTAAATCTTATAAAAAAATTAATAAAATTATATAATGAAAGTATAGACACTATATTTTCATAATATACTTTCATAATTTAATTTTTCGTTACAATTTAGGAGTAAACGGAGGTCAAACGGAGTAAAAAAAACAAACGTAAAAAAATGATTGGAACTTATGAGTAATTATTACTAAGAAAGTATAATTATTGTATTTTTATAATATAAATTCACTATTTATTTTTTTCGATATAATTTATAATTTATATGAGATTAAATGAAACCTTGAAAATGTTAATAAAATTAATTGAGAAGTTCGATCGTGTAGATGGAGTGAGCTAGGGAGTGAATAGTGTACTACGTGTGATAGAAGAGTCGGTCGAGCAAGTTATTGCGAGGGTAAACAAAATGATCAGAGGGTTTCTACAAGACTACAACTACGAGGCTAGACCCCCACAAAAGTCAATATACTGTACCAATCCTTTCATTACATATCTAGCCTGTAGTAGATGAGATTCTTGTCGAAATAAGTTTGTCATATCATATGAATGCAGTCAGCTGCTGATACTTTTATAAGTTAGTTAATTTAAGAAGTTAGTTATGGTGGTTTTGTAAACAAATAAACTAGCTAATTTGTACTTATATATATATGCAAATTACCGATAAAATTGTAAGGTTAATTTCAAAATTGTAAAAGTTGCAAGGTTATCATGCATTTAAGGTGAACTTGTGGGAAGACTCTGGAATTTTTGTTTTTTCGAAAACGACAAAAATATATTAAAAAAAAAAGGTTCGATAAACTACACTTTAATTGATAAATGCGTTTAGCAATAAATATACTACTATTAATTTGTTTAAAATAAAACGTTTTGGGAAAACTTGAAACGGGACTGGGAGGATTCGGAGGAGGGGAGTATCATACCGCTTGATGAATTCCTTTGCCACAATATTTCATAATTAGCAAATGCCATAACACCTCAAAATTTTAAAGGATTAAGGAATTGATTATTACGCTAATCATACCAACAAATTGCATCTTTCTATTCGAAAATCCATCAATTTTTTTTTTTTCAGAGTTAAGCGTAGAGTAATTTTAGGATGGATGACCTATTGGGATGCTTCCGGTGCGCGTACGAGTGAGGACAAAGTGCGCAGATCAGAATACATGTTAGTATGTGGGGCCAACATATCACCCCGTAGAGCAGTCCATAAGTAACCGCGCCGCCACAAAGGGTCGGAACTTCGGTCGATTAGTTGCAGGGCGTTACATATACATTCTATCTTCTCTTCGTGTTTAGTAGGATGTAATTGGCCAAATAAAGCCATATACTGATTTGTATTAGTGAGTTTTTGCAAATGCTTTTAAAATGTACTTTTGACCTACTTTCACTAGAATTTAAAAAAATTGATTTTAATAAAAAATGTTGGGTGTTTGATATTTTAGTTTAAAATCAATTTAAAATCACAGAAGTAGAAACTAGTGTTTGGTAAATTCAATTAAAACACTTATTTTTAGTTAAAAAGAATTGCGAACTGGTAAAAGTATCATTTACATGCTTTTCAGCTTCTTACGGTTACCTGCTTTTTTCAGGAGAAGTTGCAACAGAAGTTGTAAGATAAAACACTGAAAAACTACTTTTACTACTCCAAAATCACAAATTGTTTTTCTAAATATTTGCAAACATTCACTTAATCTTTAATCTATGTTTAGTAAATCAGAACTCTATGTATACAACTTACAAGCCTACCAGGCACCTAAAAATTTCTAGCATGTTGATCGTGGCCTAATTTCCTCAAGTCCAACATCATATTAGGCTAATGGGCGATGCTCGAGATTCAGGCCCATAAAGGCCAGATTCTTCCCAACCAGGCCGATCCCAACCGCTTTTGCCTATGCTTTAATCAATCTAGGTTTCACATGTACAAATACGACGATACATATATAGACTACGATATGGTACGGGTATATAGGAGTTTTAGAAAATTAAAAATATGATACTGCACGGATATGGCTGTGATTTACTTTATATGATTACTTCATATACATTAAAATGTATAATAAACTAACTTAACATTAAAACAGTTATATATATATTGAAAAATAAAACAAAAAATATGATTATATATCACAATTATGAAAATTACAAACACAATCAAAATCACTAAGAACTTATATAAAACGAATATCGTGATTCGATGTCAACCAGATAAATAGGAAATAAATATTACAAACAAATAAACAATACAGTATGAAAATGGCATATAGTAATCCTTGCATTTAAAAAATCATACAAGTTGATAACTTTTGCATGTAAATTTGACTCCAACTCACTCATCCAAGGTAAGATTTGAAATCCCCAGTAGACCAACTGACCAATAACATTCATATCATCATATCCATCTCCACAAGGGAGGATCTTATGCAGTATTGGGGTAGGCTAAATCCCACCCTAATTTAAAAAAACAAATTTACTACCTATGTAAGTGTAATTATTGTATTAAACTTCATTTGGTCCAGTTTGTTCAATTGGTTTTCAAGTATTTGGTTTTAATTAATGTTTCATTTCTTCGTATTCATATGAGTTTAATTTTTTATTTTTAGAATAATACTTCGTATTATGTTTCATTTATTTATATGTATTTTCTTTTGATTGGGCTGACTATCTCGAATTAGCTCGTTCCTTCGCTTGTATAATTCGTCTGTTCATCTGATGTTGCTTGCTCAGACTGCATAAGAAATGAACAATCCACCACCAAACCACCATTAGAAATGATAGTAGTATAAGCGGTCAAAACCGCATAAACGTTACCATCGCAACTAAGCGTAATATAATTGTTGAGTACAGTGCCCAAATTAAATGCCAAGCCTTCAATGCTGGTCCTTTTTATAGGTGAAGTTTTTCAATTCTTTAACAGTTAGGTGAACATTTCCGATTAACCGGCGTTAAACAATATCACATAACAACTTCTAGATTTCATTAAAAGTACAAATGTAGTATTAACTTTCCCAATATACCTGCCTTCCATTGTACAATTGTAATGACTAATTAAAATAACAACAATTCCACTCTTTTTTCCGAATTAAAGAATTGGGTAAATGGACCATGACTAAACTAAAACAAAATAAACTTGCCTCACAACATATATAGCCTGACTGGCTGCTTAAACATAAGGCCCCCTTCCCTATCTACATCCGGCTTGCAGATGCCAATGACCCCATCTTGTGAGCAATGTCCCTAAGGGCAAACTTCTTCACCTTCCCGGTTGCCGTTTTTGGAAGCTCCGGCATGAAAACAACTGTCTTCGGCACCATGTAATGCGGTAACCGCGCCCTACAAAACTCGATCATCTCCCATTCCGGTGGCTTTTGGTTCACGCCTTCTTTGACGCTCAAGAATGCACATGGTGTCTCCCCCCAATACTCATCCGGCCGAGCCACCACTGCTGCCTCGTTCACCACCGGGTTCAAATACAAAACCGACTCGACCTCCACACTACTCACATTCTCCCCTCCTGTGATGATTATATCCTTCGACCGGTCCTTGATTTCCAAGTACCCATCCGGGTGCATTACGCCCACATCTCCCGTGTAGAGCCAACCACCCCTCATACATTTCGCGGTGGCCTCCGGGTTTTTCAAATAGCCCAACATTAAACACCCTCCTCTTAACACAATCTCTCCCATTGTCAACCCATCTCTCTTTACACTTACCCCGCTTCTCGGGTCGACAACATCTGCTTCCGTCAGGCCTAGTGTTCGAACCCCTTGCCGTGCCTTAAGCCTGGCACGCTCCATAGCAGGTAAAGCATTCCACTTCGATTTCCAAGCACACGAAACTACGACCCCCGCCACCTCCGTCATCCCAAATCCATGGCTCACTATGAATCCCAAAGACTCGGTCCTCAAGACGACTGCTGCTGGAGGTGGGGCCCCTCCTGTCATGAACTGGACCGGGGCCTTAAGGGGCCCAGCAGCTGGATAATTAGCCATCATATTTAGTATCACAGGCGCACCGCACATATGCGTGACCTTATGCCTACTTATTGCCTCGTAAATGACACGCGCATCGAATTTCTGTAGACACACATTGGTCCCACCAACTGCTGCCATCCCCCAGGTGTAGCTCCACCCGTTCGAATGAAACATTGGCAGCGTCCAGAGATAGGTCGGCTGCTTCGGAACCGACCAATTGGTTAACGAATCGAACGTGATGATAAAGATCGATCGGTGCGAATGTACACATCCCTTGGGTGATGAGGTTGTGCCAGATGTGTAGTTCAGAGTCATCGGGTCCCACTCGTTCTTCGGCCAGATCCACTGGAATTCTGGATTCCCGTCCTGAACCATCCGTTCGTAATTCTTTCCAGGCCATTCGCGAGCAATTCCAGGCCCTGATTCTCCCTGATCGATGAGAACCACTCCAGGACGCCGAACATCAGGCGGGAACATAGAAATTGCCTGGAGAACAACTGAATAAAGACTGGAATGAGCGAAAACAAGCTTCGATTCGCTGTGGGAGAGGATAAGAGAGACAGTCCTGGAATCCAGCCTGGTATTGATGTTATTAAGAACGCAACCAGCCATCGGAACCGCGAACTGAAGCTCGTACATAGCAGGCACGTTCGGCGCAATAACCGAAATCACCGTACCTTTCTCGATCCCTAAAGAAACAATAGACGAAGCGACCCTGAGGCATCGAGCGTTTGTCTGCGACCAAGTATAAGTCTTGGAGCCGAAGATGACCGAGACACAATCCCCGTAAACGAGTGCAGCCCGGTCGAGGAAAGTGAGTGGGGTCAAGGGACAAGAATTGGAAGGGATTGGTTTGAGCTGGTCCATGAAAGTACAGAGAGAGGACTGAAACAAACAGGGAAATGGTTTTCTTGTGTTGTCTGTTACGACTTACACAGATATTGTGGATGGCAGTAGAAATAGGCGTCCTGCTAGTTTTGGTTTTATATACATGAATGGTTTGGTGCTTGCTTTCAACCACTAGTTAATGCTGCCAGTGAGCTAAATTCTGTTCTGATTGGGCGTTTGGAAGTGGAAAGAAAACAAGGTGGCATTAATGGCAAAGAGGCCTGTGCCAGCGAAAAAGCAGGCGGTGGCATTACTGCTAAAGGACGAATATGCATTAACTTTTGTTATGGCTTCGAAAGTCTCTGTGCTGTGTGTAGTTTTAAAAACTTCTCTGGCAATATCGCTAGGTAGCCGATTAGGTGATAGGAGCATTATCATAACTATGGTCACGAGGTTATGGAAGCTGCAGTTGTTATACATCGAAATGGGAAATGGGATTTAATGATATCTGCTTACGGTCCGGTTATAGGTATGATCAGTTACACTATCACTTTTTTTTTTTAATATCAGTTACAATATCACTTATCTGTGCAAGATACAGAAATCATAACTAAGGTATTTGGGAGTTGACTCGTGGGGATAATCTTCGATATTCATCGTTCAAAATCAATATGTTAGCTTTGGCATCGGATTTTTGTCCCAAAATAAACGATCATTACTATTACTAGTATTTCGAAATCACATCTATATGTTTCTCTCCTTCTAGAGTATTCTTATTAAGTGCCAAGGGCGTAAACACCGTGACACCCAATAATAAATAATGTAAGGTCCACATATTATGAGGTGCACCATTTATATTAGTAGGTGTTGTGATGATTACCCCATATCATCTAAAAAAATGTTCTAATTACAAACTTTGCATTAATCTATTACAGGTATCAGAGTGGTTATTATATTTTATTTTTTTGAAAAAGTAACTTGAAATGCATTACACTCGAACAATATTTACATTTATATAGATCTAACATATCACTGTGGTTATTATGTTTCTAACCAACTTTGCATTAGACCAATTATTGGAAATAATTACCAAAAAAAAAATTAGACTAATTATAGGAAATAATTACCAAAAGAAAAAAAAACATATATTCTCGATTAATCTATTACATGTATCACATTGGTTATTATGTTTCTAACAAACTTTGCATTAGACCAATTATAGGAAATAATTACCAAAAAACAAAAATTATAGGAAATAATTAAGGACCAATTCCCCTTCGATGCAAATCATCAACTTTCTAAGTCTTGCGGACCCTTACGCCCTAGCATAATTGGTTAGTCAAAGGGACTAATAATTGGTGTGATATTTTAGCATAGGAACAGTAGTACTAATAATAATGATAGTAACCTAAAGATTTTTATTTTGAAGAATCAGTTCATAATTTTTTAAAATTACACGTATTTGTTTTGAAATATTTTTACTATCGGTGACCGACGTCTCCCGGTAAAGGGATGGACAAATTAAGTACGTTTGTGAAAGACATGTATTAGTTTATGAAAATATCATATCGTAACCTATAGGGAGAGAAGTCCTCGTTTGACAGAGTCGGTAGAAAGATTTAAATTCCTTGCTTCATACGACACATTCTAAGAGACTAACAGTTCTGTTGGTTAATTTCCAATCATGGTGACTGGGTACGATGGGGCTTATTACCTTGTCCTCTGCCTTTTCATTCTAAGGGATTGAATGTTTTTAGTCACGGTGTGTCTGTACTGGTGTAGGACCCAAGTTAGCATTGTTTTTCACTCTAAAAAGTGGTGTAAGCTTGTTGTTTATTGGCTGTCCGGTTCTAATTGTTTCCCATCTTAATTGTATAACATGTTGTATCAGGCTCTGTTTCAGGTGTGGTTTAATTCAATTGGTTGGGATCCTTGTTAAGGTTAAACATTGGAGTAACTAACATTGTGAAGCGCTGGTATGATTATTATTATAGGTGTGGGTCTCATGTTTATGTAACTGTCCTCCTTGGCTTTATGAAGTTCTTGATTTTGGTCGTTGTGTTTTTAATCTATATAGAGGTGACTTGGGGTTTGTAATCGGTGATGGTAGTTGTTGAGGAGTTATGTTAAGTATCTCAAGGTCATCCGGAGGCTTGTCTTAGTGTACTTCAGTTGTATCATTGGTTGAGCACTTCTTATGCTCGGTGATCAATAAAATTATTTTGCCGTTTCAAAAAAAAAAAAAGATAGTCCAAATAACCAACATGGTCTTCTAGAAACTTTAGCAAGCTAGCTTGGTAGTTTAAAACAGTGCATTAAAATGTTATAGGAAATGAATTTAAAATGGATTTAGAAAATATTTATTGAAAAACTTATGTGAATGTTCAATGCGAATGATCCGTTAACCACCATAATAATTAAGGACCACCATTGTCCAACCCTAAGGAACGTGGGTTGCACCCCGCCTACAAAGTTCATATATAATAGCACATGTAGGAACCGATTAGTTAGATTAGATTAGGCGCACCACAATTCACAACATATATGATAATGATGATTTAGACGTATCGCTCCAAATATCTTGGTATTTTTATTACATAATAACAACAATAATTCACATGAATAATTAATTGATTATTAACCCTCCAACTTCAATTTAATTAATTGGTAGCTGTTTGTAATTTCGTACTTCATCTTTCCGGCCCCAGTTAAGTGCACAATTTCATACTCAAATTCACACGCCGGCCTAACTCGTTGTGGCAATTAGTAGCTGGACGATTTAGGTAAACTGGTTTGCTCAAATTTCATTATTTAGCTTATGGGCCCTAAACTATAACGTTTACGGACTGGAAGATCTGGGACTGAACATGGATCGATCTCGATCAGATTGGGGCAAAGTCTATGAATCGGGTTCAAATTTTTAGGCCTAAATTTATTACTGGTATTTGATGGAAAGAAAGAATATAGTAGAAATGTAAAAACGAGGAAATAAAATGTGACCAAACCCATTGTCAACTTAATCTTTTTTATAGTTTTATTATTTACTTTATGCTCCCTAGCTCCGGTATGTGAAAATGCCTCAATTCGATGGGGGGTGGGGGGAGGCTAATGTGCCTCACCATTGATTTGTTCCGTAAACTTTGCTCAGTTGTAACGTGTTTCCTGAACTTGTATATGGGAATGTGGTCTTTTTAAGTAATTTCCGACCGCGCATTTGTACCACACGCTTCATTCAAGAAGTATACCGCTACTCATATAAAAGTTTAAGGGGCAAGCCGCAATCGACTAAAGTCTAGAGGGAAAATCACGAATGATGCAAACTTTAGTGAAAAAACACTATTTCACTTTTTTTTTTTTTTTAATAAAAAAAGAAGAAATATTATTTTATCTTTTATGGGTTGGTCAAACAACACTATCAAACTAGTAGCACTACAATTTATCAAGAATTGTGATATATTTATATCTACATTTTTTATGCCTAAACCTGTGCATGGTTTTTCGTGATGTGTTAAGAATTGTGATGCCTAGCATTATCCACGGTTATTAATGATATTTAATGTGAAAACTCTCGAAAAACTCTTCGAGTTTATGTTTTATGGTGTTTGGTAATAATAGGAACTTTATAGTTATCGTGTGTGTATGTTTTCATAAATGTTTAAAGTTTCAGGTGGTCCAATAGAATTTTTGCCCCCCCCAAAAAAACTTTGTATGTTTGTGCGATTCCCCATCCTTGCGCCGAACTTCCATAGTTGTTATTTTCTTCGTCAAATTGCATTACTCACGCATGTTCTATACTTACCACCGAAAAAGGCAAAAGGCACAAAGTATATAATTGGGGGGGGGGGGCACATTGCAACCTAAAATATAAATGTTCAGGGGTAAGTCACAACCGAGGGAAGTTTCAGGAGAGGGGTGGGGGAACAAATTGCACAAACGGGCTTTTCTTTTTTTTTCTTCCCAAAGTAGGAAGATGTCTAATGTTATTTACGTGCAGATTGAATACAAAATGCTTATGTGAGGTGTGTAAACCTTTTATATAGTATTTTATTTGTAAATTTATGTATTGTGAATAAAATTTATGCAGTATTAATTATTTATTTATTATTTAAAAAAGTAGTTCGTTTATTTATTACACCAATTTGTACATTGCTTGTGAGCGAGGCGTACCCACTATCCGAGTGGAGCCTGCTATTACATCGACAAAATTACAAGTCAAAAGCCATGGTGGTTCAGTGTCCCAGGCACGCGACCAAACTCTATGTGAGTGGGTGTCGGAAAGTGGTGGAACTACTTCTGTCTTAAACATACTACTAGCTAGTTTGGCAAGGAAGTCTGCCGTGGTGTTGGCTTCCCTGTAAACTCCGATAAGCTGGATGTCCAGAAAATTTGTTGTTAAATGCTGAATGTCTCTAATCAAGCTGCTGGCATGAAGAAGTAGAGCCTTGCTGGCATGAAGAAGTGGAGCCTTCTTCCTGCATAAACAATGAAGCACATATTAAGAATTAGTTTGTAGGGTTTATATCACTTTAGGGGCTAGTTAGGACACCTAATAACAGAATAGGCCCCATTAGACCAACAATTACATATGGCCATAATATGGGTTTTTTGTGTTGACCAACACATATTTACAACAATGTCATCAGCTCATTTTGGACAAAACAAACAAGGTCTTAACTCAATAGTAAGGTGAGACCTAAAATGTAATTGTATTTGAACACTAACTTTATTATTTTCCGATTATATTTTTCTTTTCTTTCTTTTCCTTTATTCTTTTTTTTTTTCTTCTTTTTGTCAACAATAACTTGTTTCCTACAAAATGTTATTTAAAAAATATAAAATTTTAAATGTAGAATTATTGTAAATACTAAATTATTGTAAATCATACACCAACAAAATTTATATTTCAAAACATGTCCTAACATTATTTTCAAAAAAAAGATCAATTTTTTTTCTTTTTCCTTTTTCCTTTTTCCTTTTAATTTTTTTTTTAATTTCTTTTTCTTTTTTCTCTTCTTCTTCTCCAAAAGCTCCGGTAGCGGAGCTTTGCGAAACTCCGATTATAGTTATAAGCTCCAGATCGAAGTTGTGCAAGCTCCGATCTGGAGCTTACACGCTCCAACTCCTATAGTCGAAGCATTGCAAGCTCCGAGCTGGAGTTGTGCATGCTCTAGTCGAAGCCTTGCAAAGCTCCGGTGTCGGAGGTTTTGAAGAAAGAAAAAGGAAAAAAAAAGAAAAAAGAAAAAAGAAAAATATAAAAGGAAAAAGAATAAAGAACAAATATTGATTTTGTTTAAAAAATAATGTTGGGACATGTTTTGAAATATAAATTTTATTAGGGTTTGATTTAGAATAATTTTGTATTTATAATATATTTATATTCCAAAATTTTCATTTGTGTTTTAAAATAAAATTTGGTAGGAAAAAAATAGCTTTATTGTTGATAAAAAAAGAAAAAGAAAAAAAAAAGAACGCAAAAATAAAATGAAAATGTGTGTTGAAATACAATTACATTTTGGGCCTCTTGGTAAGGCTTGTTTGGTTGTTCACAAATGAAAATTTGGATAGGCGAATTAAGCCTGGTTTGGTCAAATTCGACCCCTAATCTGTAATTAAAAAACTAATGGGGTCTATTCTGTTATTAGGTGTTCTAATTGACCCCTAAAAAGAAATGGGCCCTAGTTTGTATTATGACATTTTTATAGTTCAATCTAAAAGTTGCTAGCAAACCACTTCGAACAACCCAAATTTCCGCCGTATTGTTGTCACTTAGACCTAAAAATTAAGCACCTGCTTGTAAGAATTTTCCATTGTGGTCTCTTAACACCCATCCTAGTCTCGTGTGCTTTGTGTTTTGTAAAGTGGATCCATCTGTGGATAGGGTAACATAACCAGGGTGTGGTGGTGGCCATTTACAAGTGATTTGATGTTTCTCAGTAGGTTATTGTTCCTGTGGTGTGACTTTAAGTGCTCTAAATTTGTGTATCATACCATGTTGATTTATTGTTGTATTTCTGAACACAAAACTGTTCATCTCTTTCCACATAATATAACAACCATGAACAAAAGAAAGTTGTTTAAATGAGTTAAGACAACAGAGAGAAAAAGATTTGCGCAAAAACTTGTCATAGTGAATTATGCATGGAAGGGAAAGAAAAGCTCCTGAAAAATTAAAATTTAGAACATGTGAAAAAAAATGCTCTTGTGTTTCATATTCTATTCCACATAAAGGGCAAAGGGGGTTAGGTTGACAATGTTGTGAAAAAATTCTAAATTTGGTAGGAAGTCTACCATATACTATACAAAAATTTAACCCTAGGCAAAGTTTGTAACTTCCAGATTCTATGCCAAGGCCAAGTGGGATGAGTAGTGAGTTTATTTTGAAGTGACAAATATGCAGACTTCACTGTGAAAACTCCATGTGCATTTCCTTTCCAAAGTAAGCTATCTTCTTGTGGGGGAAGTGATATTGGTACTTTTGATGGAAAGGATAATGTGTTCAAGTAATATTTCATTTAAATGTGTCACTTCCCAAGTACCAGTAGCTGAAATACAATCAGATACTTTTTAAGTGTTCTAAATGTGGAGGGATACATGACACATATTCTCTAAGGGGACAATTCATGATCCAATGATCATGCTAGAATGATATACTTTGTCCAGAGCCTATTTGCCAAATTAAGTGTGTGCGAAAAGATGCTCCGAGCTTGGCTAAGTTCTTCCGAAGCTAGCTAGCTGAAGAAGGAGCTGACCATAATGTAGTGTGTGGAAAATATTTTGATTTATAAAGTGCAGCCCATAAAGAATTTTGATCATTGAACAGTCTCCATAAAAGTTTATAAAGAAAAGTCGCGTTTAAAGTGGAGAGGTCCCTGATACCTAGTCCTTCTTGTGCTATTGGAGTGCATACAACTTGCCCTTTAATTTTAGGACTACTGTGAGTATCTTTTGTGGGGTTCCATAAGAAAGATCTGTTTATGGCATCAATTTTGTAAATAATTGAGCTTGGTATTTTAAGCACTTGCATATTATAGGAGGGTATAATGCTAGTATGACTTTGTATTAACACTAACCTTCCATCATAGGATAAGAATCTTGTACCATATATCTATTCTTTCCATTATCCTATCAAACAAATCATTAAAATAAATATGCTTTTTTCTTCCAAAAATGAAGGGTACTCCTATATACTTGTCATGTGGTTTATTCAAAGTAACTCCTAGTTGCTGATGTAATTTGGATTTCTTTGGCTGAGGTGTGTTCGGGGAAAAAATTACTCTTGATTTATCCCAACACACTCCATGTCCAACCTGACCTCATACTGTTGGAGAGTGTTCAAAAGTGAGGTGATGGATCTAATGCCCCAAATTTTAGAGGCTTAAAAGGGTTAGAGAACGCTATTCATACCAACAAGGTACACCTTTCTTTTCAGGGAATCCACCTAGAAAAACTTCAAAGTTAAGCGTGCTTGCTCTGGGACATATCACCTCAGAGAGCTGCCCAGGAGTAACCTGGCCGGCCCGTTGGGCCGAGTCTCGGCCCATTAGTGGGTAGGGTCGTTACAATGGAGGTTTTGTATGTTCTGCAGAAGACCATACAGTCATCTGCAAAATAAAGTATAGGTATTCTTCGAGCTCTTCTAGAAGCCAGTAGACATTCAATCCTTTTTTATTCAACTTGTTGAAGGATAGAATGTATCAACATCTCTTGACAGAGAATGAAGATATATGGGACAATGGGTCCCCTTATCTAATGCCCCTAGCTGGTTTCTAAGGTTCAGAAAGAAATTCATTTACTTTGACTCTGAAGCTACTTGTAGTTATACATGTCATGATCCTTTGAATCCAGATGTCAGGAAATTTAAAATTTTCAAGTGCAGCTTTGATAAAGGACCATTCTAATCTATCATAGGCTTTAGCTATATCTAACTTGAGTGCCATAAAGTGTTGTCTTGAATTCTTCTTTTGTAAGAATTAATTTATGTGCTATCATTATGTTATCACCTATGTGCCTATTAGGGACAAACGCATTTTGGAAAGGTGAAACAAGCTTATTCAGCATAGGCCTAATTCTTTGTACCATAAGTTTAGTGATGATCTTATAGCTTACATTACAAAGAATTATAGGCCTATAGTGTGCAGATATTTGTGGTTCATTGTTTTTTAGAAGAACAATGATCTGAGTTTCATTAAGTGTCCTGTGTAATAACACTTTCTGACATAGGACTTGACTCTGTCTTTAATCTGAGGCCAGAAGGAGTGATAGAAGTGTCCTGTCATTCCATCTGGCCCAAGGACTTTATCAGGCCCAATACTTTGTGCAACCTGCCAAATCTCTAAGTCTGTGATAGGAGCCAAAAGCTGGAATTGTTCAGTTTGTGTTAAAGAAGGAGTAGTGAGGTGGACTACATGGGATTATGATTTATGCAGTTGCCAAAAAGTAATTGGAGTTGATGATCCACTTGCAAAACAATATATGTGGGAGACTCTCTTTCACTTGAAAACGAGAAATAAAAATCTCTTCGAAATTCGGAGAATGTAAATACACACTTCCTAGCCCCTTCTTGAAAAAAAAAAAAGAAAAGAAAAAAAAAACACACACTTCCTAGCTAGATGATGGGAACATTCCAACCATTTTATACTTTCAACAATCTCATACTACAAAATTACAAAAACCGGCCTTCTAGCCCAAACCTCAATTGAAAAATATTCAATTCATAATGTACTTTGCAGGTTTTGGAGTTCCGCATTGGAACTAGAATCGACCTTTAAAAAAAAATATCGCCCTTCCAATGGAACTAGATTCAGATTTCAATGAAGACCCGTTTATGCTCCAAAAGAAAATGCATTAATATATGTTATGAAGGAGAAATTCAAACAGATGAATGTATGAAGAAGGAGAAAATATCGAACACTCAAGGAAACAAAAGGGAGTACTTGCACAAAATTATTACACCAATATTTATAGTCATTACATCAGTTAATTTTATATTCTTAAGAGTGGGTGGGATCAAACTCGATCCAATCCAAAACTAAAAACTAAACCCAAACCATTGTGTCAATTGTTCTTTACCTCGTTACGGAAAGGACTACACAAATTTCATAATTTTATAGTTAAAGAAAAATGGTCCATACTTGTTATCCCAGATTGTTTAGAAGTAAAAAAATTAATAATCAAGCGAAATAGTTCACTCCACAAATAAACCTTATCACAATTCTCGAGTGTAATTTTAAATTCAAAATCACTTACCAAATTAATTTGGAATGATAATTTGACTTTTAAAATCTCTCATGTTTAAAACCCTCTGTAAAACATTAGGGTTACTTTGATATTCAAAGGCAAACTGATATGAACATTTGTCATGCCGCATGCGGTCTTTATAAAGATTCTCAAATTCTACTAAAGTGGGGTGTGGGGGGGGGGGGGAGGCAAATAAATGAGTGAAAGCAAGCAAAGCATAGTTGCAGAAATGTCAAAATACCGGGTGACCAACTTGGCAACCATGATTTTGGAATTGACTAACTGTTTCACGGATTCGATTCATCATTGATATAGCTAGTAAAACTTTTCGGCATATGTTCATAATCATAGATGGTGATGTATACCAACCGAGATAACCGGAGTGTTTTACACCTTAAATCGAGATTGGTGCAACATTTGAGCCGAGTCAAGATTTAATTTGTTAATGATACACTAATATCCATGTCTGTGCTAAATCATTATTTAAACTTGAGTTCGATTTATTTGGTCAGAAATAGATTTAAGTTGTAAAATGAGTTAAAAATACAATGTTAGACTAAAAGATTTGGATCGAATGTTATGGTATGAATTTATTGGCGAGATAATTGAGCACATGCGAGTATCACCGAGCTGAACTACATACTCCGTTGGTTAATATAACGAACTACTACGTACAAGTTAAATTTGAGCACGACTCAAACAAACTTAATTTAAACCTTAGGGAACCTTGAACCGAGACCTATGTAAGACCTCACTTTCATAACATCACTTTTGAAATTGTGATAGAGGAAATATTCTCCATTTGAGAGGGGGAGAAATATAAATGCATTATGTATCACTCTATAAAAAGAAAGATCAATTCTATCATAGGAGATGTTACATTTTATATTTATTCGTGAGTTTAAATGCACAATAGATTAAACAATTTGGACGCAAGGTTCGTATCTCCGCTCTTAGACTCCTAGGGAAGATACTATTTTGACATAACGGTTTAGTGTCACATCGGAATTGTATCAATATTGACGCCTAAAGTTTAGCCCACCCAAGTAGTATTGCTCTTCTAATCGTGTCCTTATAGTGCGGTAGCGGTAGTAGGTACACTAAACAGTCTTTCTCAACTTATGGGTTGGCTCTCCTTTTAAAGATTGCCTTGTTGTATTATTGTTCGCGTCTAATCACGTACTGTAATATTATTAAGCGCAGTAGATTAAGGATAACCAAAGAATCTAACGATAAAAATGGATCCAACTGACAAAGATTCAAATCGAAAGAACCGGATCTAACCCAAGAAAAGGACCTTTTTTGAAAAGTTCAACTCCAAAATTCAATCCAATTACAGATACTGCACGCCTGCTACTCATTAGTCAATAAGCTGTGCCGGTCCCCCTCTATCCTTTTGTTCATCATTTCGAGGTCAGTCAATCTGGTCAGCAATAATTCCCGTTATTAGTTGACCAATTGCTACTCCCTCATACTTTCAATAATTAACCTTTTAAGCATTGCACAACAATTAATGAATACAATCATTATCCCTTATTATAGGCTACATCATACCTATTAATAGTAAATTAAGTATAAAACACTCTCACATACACACCTATTAATAGTTAAACAAACCTATTAATAGTATAGGTCAAATATGCTAGCATCCTAAAATGTCAATTATTTTGCAAATTGGAATTTTTTTAAAACGTCAAGTATTGAAGATAAGAGGGAGTAATAGGATTACAATAGTGCACCAAACAATTACAGTACAGTCAAACAGTTTAAATTATTTACATTTGATTTTAAAATATTATCGTATAATATAATATGTATAGTGTATTGTTGGTGTTAGAATCCACGATAAACTTGTGAAATAAAATTTTACCCAAAAGTAAAATGTAAATAATCTATTGAAATATTGAAACAAATGAAAAATAATACGTAAAGATTTAAAAAAAGATGAGTAATGTTATATCATTTTCGTCTAAAAGAATCTAAATTGAACTGAAATGATCTGAATATAATTAAACTGAATAGATCGAACTGAACTAAATTTATTTATATTATAAAAAATAATTAAACAAGTTTGAAAAAATGAAATGAAATGAAATTGATTGAATTTATTGAATTTCAACTGAATTAATTTGAATGGAGTGAATGGTTTTTCAATTGAAAGGAACAAAGTTTAAGAAGTGACATATAAAGAAAATTAAAAAATAAATGACTATGTTGGGATATTGAGATTATAGCTCAAGATCGCGCTGGGATAATTCATTTTGACACGCACAAACTGGAGGATGTCATCCGGGCTTTGCCGGTTCATAAAGAAGCATTGATCATCAGAAGAAGAGGAGAATGACACCATTCACTAGAAAAAGAAATTAAAAATTTCGAGAAGTAACTTTATTCATCAACAAAAACGTAAATAACGGGCATTACCACTGCGGTGCTTATAATCATAAATTTACTTGACTTTATTTCCATAGATAATCTATTGGAAGAACATTCCGTGTTTATCCATAAAAATACCGGTAAACTGAATCAGACATTTATTCTAGATATACTATTCGACATAATCTTAAATTTTTGCGAACTAGTCACGACTTGTACGGGATGGAATTCCTACGAACTAAGATAGAATCAACTTGTTGTACAAAATAATTGACAAAACCAGAGAGTTCGTGACTCGTGAGAATAAAGAATTTAAAAACAGATGATGAGTAAAAACGAATCGAATTATAAAATGACTAATAAAGCCCGTACTCACTAGATACGCACTATAAAAATTAAAAACTCATAGTGGTAATAATAATTTGTTCCGAAACTAAATATATACTGTACCATCCATTCAAATAGAGTGATTATTACAGTTCAATAATTCCACTGCAGAAACCCCACTATATATAATACTTGCACAGTTACATACACAACAAAAATTTCATCTATAAACAAAACAATAATAACAGAATTAATCGAACAAAATTCCGTTAATGGATCGGTCACCGAGCATCACGAAGAAAACGGACGGCGACGAGGAGGACGAGAAGAGCGCGTCGATAGAGAGGATCTTCGAGAGCAAGGAGGTTCCTCCATGGCAGAAGCAGCTCACGTTCAGAGCGTTCTTCGTGGCCTTCATTTTGGGGATTCTGTTCACTTTCATCGTCATGAAGCTCAATCTCACTACTGGAATCATCCCCTCGCTCAATGTTTCGGCTGGTCTGTTAGGATTCTTCTTCGTGAAGACGTGGACGAAGTTTCTCGACAAGTCTGGGCTTCTCCAGCAGCCGTTTACCAGGCAGGAGAATACTGTCATTCAGACCTGTGTTGTTGCTACTTCCGGCATTGCATTCAGCGGTTAGTTCCGTTTCCGTATCCTTTTTCGCTTCCGTTTTTCAATTTTACAGTACTACTATAAATTAGTACAGTATATTATTTGAACTTTTCAAATGGTTGAAAAAGGCAAAAGGTAATTTCATAATAATATATGATTGATTAAATTACTCATGAGAGTTAAATAATGAAAAATTGTTTCCTAATCTGTGTTTAGGTGTATGAAGCTGACCTAATTCTTACTCAGCTAAATTGCCTAATATGAATTCATTTCCAGCTACTGTATATAGGTATATGGTATAAATTGTTATGATCTAAGATAATTCATTGATTTGTGAGTGATTTGCAAACTTCACTTGATGTCAGTATATATGATGATGGTAGAAGAGACTTTGAATTTGAATCTATGGCCGTATAGGCCAGAGATATTGAATTTTGTTCCATTTGTAGCTTACTCTGGCTGATTCTTTATCTTCAAGTTGGGACAAATGGCCATGTGTTTGTAGTTATCCATCCTATTCATATTCTAATCTGATTCTTATATTTACAAGTAACGTTTATTTTAGCATAAATGTCGGCAATTTGTCCATATACATACACAATTTCATCAATCCTGCCCACTTTACCTTTTTTTCCGTTTTCTTTTAGCACCGGCTCTGCTAGACTCTGTCACTCACAGACCAAGACTATTACTGTAAATCATATATGGAGATGGCTTTTCTTAGCCCAAGTAATCTTTACTTTCAACACAGCCTTACCAAACTCAAGCTTATTAGTTTTTTGTTAGTAGTAGTTATCATGTTCCATCTATGATAATCTCCACATGATAGTTTTCAAGAAACAACCCACTTATACTGTCGTAGTCAATTATAATAGGCCAAAGACTAAAGAGTCATCATCACCGAATTGGAGCCATATGGTGTGCTTCTTTCTTTTCACACCCTTAGGTTGGACTTGTAGCTAGCTATTATAACCAATGAGCTGCGGGCTGTTTGTTCTCAAAGTCAATAGGTAAAGACCTCAAGTCATGTGGGATTAATTTTAGTATAATGGTTTGTTACAAGTTAGTCTTATAGTGCATATAAATGAAGTGATAGATGAATCTTGAAAATGGAATCCCTTATTGATGGGAACTACTGTTATTTATTGACTTTGACATTGCTTTCATGTGATGCGTGTGATTCTGGTATATTATTTAATTCAACTGAAGTTGGCCACGGTATTGTTGTGAGTGCATGGTATCTGGAGGATATTGCGGGTAATGATACAGTAGCATTCTTGATATAATATTTAATTTCCCTTAAAAGGAAAGCAAAGCCATCTCTTTAAAAGATAAGTAGGTCATAATCATCACAAGATACAGATAATGACATCCACGATGAAAGTTATTAACTCCAACTAGTGTCCTTCCTTCAATATTCATGAAAATTTTCACAGAATTTTTTTAGCCATAATTATTTCTGAAGATTGTTTGGATTTAACATGTAAAATCAGCAACAAAATCAAGTTAGAAACGATGCTTACATGCGTCTAAGATTGACTTGGTATAGATCTGCATAAATCATTAACAGAAAAGGTTAATCTCTACTATAGCAAGCATGTAGTATGATTAGCCAAGTTTATTTGGTTATTAGAGTTCTATCTATGATCTGAATATTAAAGAATTTGAAATAAAACTAACATGAGAAAACTTGAGTGTTTGGTTAAAGGACTACTAGTATATACTTATCCGTGCCTCTTTCCAGTTAAGTACTATAAGAATCTCACATTCAATAAATTATCAGGAGGCTTTGGAAGTTACCTGTTTGGAATGAGTGAAGTGGTTGCTAGACAATCTACTGAAGGTAATGATGCGCTAAATGTCAAGAATCCTCACTTGGCATGGATGATCGGATTCCTCTTTGTAGTTAGCTTTTTGGGTCTCTTTTCCGTGGTCCCCCTGCGGAAGGTACATATTTTTCCTCGAAGATTCTCCTTTGCAATTGAAATGAAAAGTGTGGGTGTCATAGAAATTGTAATAAAAATGCATAAGCACTAAGATACCAAAATATGAAGTATGCAACAACTCTTGAATTGTGAAATGGCTGTTAAAGTTATGGAGAAAATGTTGGTTCTAGGCTTCAGAAATATCAATCTTCAGGAAGTAATGTATTGTAAAAAGAGAGGAGTCACATTGTTATCTTCCTGATTTTTCTTTTTTGTTTTATTGAGGTTCTGCATTGATATGATCCTTTTTGACATGGTTTCAGATAATGATCATAGACTTCAGACTAATTTATCCAAGTGGCACTGCAACTGCTCATCTGATCAATAGCTTTCACACTCCTCAGGGTGCCAAACTAGCTAAGTGAGTTATTCATAAGTGTTATTTAGCCTGTATCCAACTATGTATTTCAGTTTGAATCTCTTAGTATCTATCTTCTCTCTGCTTCCTTCCAGGAAACAAGTAAGAACCTTGGGGAAGTTCTTCTCTTTCAGCTTCCTTTGGGGTTTCTTTCAATGGTTTTTCACTGGAGGAGATGACTGTGGATTTGCAAGTTTTCCTACCTTTGGTCTTGAAGCCTACAAAAACAGGTGAGTGACTGATGATAGTCTTGGACTATCGTCTCATTTTGACTACCCACATATTTACAGGCATTATCCGTCATGGATTCTAGCCATTTCGTTTAGCTAATTTCTTATTTTCATGTTGATTGTGAAACCAGGTTTTACTTCGACTTCTCAGCAACATATGTTGGTGTTGGCATGATATGTCCTTATCTCATAAACATATCTTTGCTTGTTGGAGCTATCCTTTCATGGGGTGTAATGTGGCCCCTCATAGAGCAAAGAAGGGGCCACTGGTACCCTGCAGAAGAACCAACCAGCAGTCTCCATGGCATACAAGGATACAGGGTACATCTCTGAATGTTTGGAAACTCCCGAAATTCTGCAGCATCCTCTTAAAGCTGTTATTTATCAATTTAATTTTTATTTTCTGTGCAGGTGTTCATAGCAATAGCCATGATCCTTGGTGATGGACTGTACAACTTCTTCAAAGTCCTTGGCCGTACCTTACTGGGATTATACCAACAATATCGTGAAAAAAACGCAGGCCTAGTGCTACCAATGTCTGGCAATTCTTCTTCTGCTGCTCCCCCTGCATTATCTTACGACGATCAAATACGGACGCAACTTTTTCTGAAAGATCAAATCCCCAATTGGATTGCCATAGCCGGCTATGTTACCATTGCAATAATCTCGACTGTGATTCTTCCACACCTCTTCCCCCCACTGAGATGGTATTTCATCGTTGTCATATACATATTTGCACCAACACTTGCCTTCTGCAATGCATATGGGTGTGGGCTCACTGACTGGTCACTTGCATCTACTTATGGAAAGCTAGCTATCTTTGTTATTGGTGCTTGGGCTGGAGCTGCTCATGGTGGTATTCTTGCAGGTTTAGCAGCCTGTGGTGTGATGATGAATATTGTTTCCACTGCATCCGACCTGACCCAGGATTTCAAGACCGGTTACATGACACTGGCATCTCCCAGGTCCATGTTTGTGAGCCAGATCATTGGGACAGCCATGGGCTGTATCATTTCACCTTGTGTGTTTTGGCTATTTCTCAAGGCCTTTCATGATTTGGGTGTACCGGATTCACAATATTCAGCACCATATGCTCTTGTCTATCGTAACATGGCTATTTTGGGGGTTGAGGGATTTTCAGCTCTGCCCAAGAACTGCCTTACACTATGCTATATATTCTTTTTCGCTGCCATTGTCATCAATGGTATTCGGGATGCGGTGGGACCCAAATGGGCCAAGTTCATTCCACTTCCCATGGCAATGGCGATTCCATTCTATCTCGGATCTTACTTTGCCATTGACATGTGCGTAGGAAGCTTAATATTGTTTGTTATGGAGAAGATTGACAAGGCTAAAGCTGATGCTTTTGGACCTGCTATAGCATCTGGGTTGATCTGTGGAGATGGGATTTGGACCTTGCCTAGTTCAATCTTAGCTTTGGCAGGTGTAAATCCACCAATCTGCATGAAGTTTCTTTCAAGAAGTGTGAATTCCAGAGTCGATACCTTTTTACGGTCTTCTTAATTGCTACGAATCTGAATCAGAGATCCTTCTGTTTCCAGGTTTCATCAAGCAACTTTATTCTCTGCTGTTCCTATTGTTATAGGTATCTGCTTCTATAAAGTGTTGCATATCAGAGTTTCATGGAGGCATAACCTTTTATGTAAATTGTTGGCTAGTAATTGTGTCTCCGTTGTATTTTACACGGAACTTTGATGTGGTGATTATGCGATTCGCGTGTTCTGTTATCAAATGTGGCCTCGTCAATTTCTCGCACTTTATCATTTACTCCCTGAGACGTTAGCTTTATATTAACAGAATCAGGAAAAGCATGCTTGACTATAAAGTATTGGTCCTATAAAGCTTCTCTTATTCTAGAATGTTACTATTGTGCAACAGAATAGTTCCTGTGCATGAATTAACTTCTTAAGCCTCAATCAACTCTCTAATAGGCTTTCTATTTACATTCTCTGAAGGGATTTGTGTGAACTTTGAGAGTATCGCCATAAACTCCTCCCCTGGGATGGTTTCCTTCTCCATCAGCACCTCGACTAACTTATCAATAGCCTCCCTGTGGTTCCTTATGTGGTTCTTTGCAATTGCATATGCATCGTCAACTATCTTCCTCACTGAGTTATCAATGTCTTCTGCTAGTTTCTCGGACATTTGATTCCGTGCTAACATCCTGAATACAATGTCACTGCTCTGTGTTGCTTGATCAATCAATGCCCATGGTCCGATCTCTGACATTCCATAGGTTATCACCATCTGAGGAGCAAAACAAGAAAAAAGCTTTTATCATTGTTTTTTACACTAGAATTTTAATTATCTCATGTTCTGTTTATATTACCTGTCTGGCTAGTTGAGTTATTTGTTGCAGGTCTCCTGCTGCTCCAGTAGTGATTTCTGGTTCTCCAAAGATCACTTCCTCCGCTGCTCGACCTCCAAGACCTCCCACTAATCTGGCAAATAGCTGCTTCTTAGAGACTAGTGTCGGATCTTCGCCTGGTAAGAACCATGTTAATCCACGAGCTTGACCTCGAGGAATCAAACTAACCTTCTGGACAGGATCATGACCCGGAATCAATGCCCTGAAATTAGAAACCAAACTAATAAGCTCTTCTGGCCTTGGTTCGTGTAGCCTACCCAATTTTATTGGGATAAAAGGCTTTATTTGTCTGGTTTGGTTGCGAAAGCATGAATCATAACATCCTAGTAGTAATTTTCAAATACTTACGCGCAAATTGCATGCCCAACTTCATGATATGCCACCAAGGTCTTGCTTTTCCCATCTGTCATCTGCGTTCCTTCCATTCCTGCTATGATCCGGTCAATCGAGTCATCAATCTCCTTGAGCGTTATTCTGTCTTTGCCTCGTCTCCCAGCAAGAATCGCAGCTTCATTCATGAGATTTGCTAAATCTGCCCCACTAAACCCTGGAGTTCTCATTGCAATAACACTGAGATCAACGTCTTTGTCCAACACCTTATTCTTACTATGAACCTTCAGTACTTCTCCCCTTCCTCTAACATCTGGCAGGCCTACTGAAACCTGCTTCATACATAACATTAGTTATGAATCTCCTAGCTACAACTATACTAACCAAAATACCAAATTGTCCTATAAGCTTAATCTGTCTAGAATGATCTAAGTGACACTACTAACCTGTCTATCAAACCTTCCTGGCCTAAGCAAGGCTGCATCAAGAATGTCAGGCCGATTAGTTGCTGCAATGACTATAACCCCAGTGTTTTCAGTGAAGCCATCCATTTCTGTTAACAACTGGTTAAGCGTTTGCTCCCTCTCATCGTTCCCTCCACCAATCCCGGTACCCCTCTGCCTCCCAACGGCATCTATCTCATCAATGAAAACCAAACAGGGCGAATTTGCTTTAGCTTTGTTGAACAAGTCCCTCACTCTTGAAGCTCCAACTCCTACAAACATTTCAATGAACTCTGATCCTGATAGTGAAAGGAACAGGACTTCGGCTTCTCCAGCTATGGCCTTGGCCAGCAACGTCTTTCCGGTTCCTGGTGGACCAACTAGAAGGATTCCTTTTGGTATTCTTGCTCCAACTGCAGCAAATTTCTCTGGGGTCTTCAGAAACTCAACAATCTCTTGAAAATCTTGCTTGGCTTCATCGACTCCAGCTACGTCTTCAAATGTAATTCCCGTGTTTGGCTCCATCTGGAACTTAGCTTTACTCCTGCACGATAATTAGTGTCAAGGAATTGAGAAACAGAACCTTGTAAGATGACAAGTACTATGTTTTCGGAGCATATTACTTTTCGAGGTCTTGCGATGGAAACGTATGGAAACTCGAATTCAAAGATATTTTACCTTCCTAGTCCGAATGGTAGGTTAGGCCCTCCAGGATTGCCAGAAGAAGAACTTCTCAAAAGCAGAGAGCCTAACAGGATCAACGGGAACGCTAAGTTCCCCAACAAATCAAGAATAATTCCTGTAACATCCGGTTCTATCGGGTGTGCTGCGAAATCTACCTCCTTCTCTTTGAGCTTCCTCAAGAGTTCTTGAGGCAATCCAGGTAACTGAACTTTAACTCTCTGAATTTTACTCAGTACAGGATTGTACACCTCAGCAATTGCTACTATCCCATTCTGAAACAGATCCACTTTCTTCACAGCACCTTGATCCAAGTACTCCAAAAACGTAGAATACGACATTCTACTAGACGTAGCCTCCGTCGGGCTCTCTGGTTCGCCTTTGGCAGGCTGCGGTACAGCTGCGCTTAATAAGGTAAGACCGGTCATACTCATTAGCTTTCGCCTGTTAAGTTTGGTTTCTTGTGGTGAAGTGTGACATGGGTTGGTTTTAGGAAGGTGATCAAAGTTGTGCGATTTGCAGATTGGTAGGTTTGGAGATGATAAAGACACAGTAGGTGACATTTTTCTAAACTTGGCAAGAAACTATGAAATGTGTAGTTATGTTAGAAGTTTTGAGGCTGTTTTGTTTAGCTGTTGATGGATTTATTATTATTTTTTCCTTGGAGGGAATGTGATGAATGAGGTTGGTTTAAATAGGAGATGAGTGAGATGTTTCTAGTGGCATTTTCATTTGGAGTTTTATGCAGTGGATATTTGATAATTTTGGTCTTCTTGAAGAGTCTAGAGTTTGATGATGAATGTTGTCACTTGTCATAATATATTATCCAACAGTTTTAGTGAGCTAATTGGATGGGGAAATTGTGTTTTGTTTAGAACCACACACTGGGAAAAGGCTTACTTTCAATTCCAGATGCGTTTAATGTACCCGTGTGGACTGTGAATTGTGTTAACATTTCAAACTTTGATATGACAGAGTAAATGTTATTTTCAAAGATAATCAGTCCAGTGCAGTTCGGACTCATGATCGGTAATTATGAATTTAATTTTGAACCCACAGTCGATACCCTTTGGGTGTGCACTCTTAGTGATTCACTACAAATCATGTGAACCAAGTTAAACTGCACAAGTGCGACATGCTCCGGTCCAAATTGATGCAATCACATATTTTCCTCCCGTGAATTTTAAATTTGTGATTAAAAGGAAGATATACTTCTTCTTTTTTTTCTTAAAACCAACTGCGTCACCCTTTGTGTCAATCCTTTTTTTTTTTTTTTTTTTAAGTTCTGGAAGATGACGCTGCAAATAAATGTCACTTTGAGATTTGAATAGATATGATGCATTATATGAATGAATGACACTAATCACACCAAAACAAAAAACACGACCATGTGTGATTCTTGTGTGTTATTAGTTTAATTTTTACCATTATTTTGTGACTTGTGTCCTTGTTGCTTGGTTTGTGTGATTTGCAAGGTGCAAACATGTATATGAGTTGGGAGTTCACCCAATAATACAATCCAATTTTGCACAAATCATTTTGAACCTATCTTCAAGTTCAAGCAACCAAATGATCAATTTACTGTGGGAAGTTCTAAAGTAGGCCTGTTCTTGAGTTCTTTGTGGGATCTTTGTACTTAAAATGCCCCGCATCATCTTATTATTGTGGACTACACTTAGTTTATGGTAGTTCATTTGACACAAGATCTATGATATACTGGAATTAACTATAAAAAAGTGTTTTACTAAGGAGATTTATTTGAAGCGAAGTTGATTATGTTAGATTATTAGAGAATTTAATGTGCATTTGTGAAAACTACTTAAAATTTAATGAAATAGTAAAACTAGTGTTTGCAAACTCTACTTATTTAATAAAAAATATTAAAATTCAGCTTAATTAAAAAAAAGTTGTATAAAGAAACTCAATTTCTCCAGTTTAATTCAAGAGAATATGTCAACTTGTAAGTTGTTCAAACCGTAAAAAATCATCTCCTCTTAAAATAATTGACAACCTGCACAAGTAAATTTGTGCAAACACCCCATAGACCAGGTTAAGAATTTTCCATTTACTGCAGTGTAGTTGCTTGCAGCCAAATCCATGTAGGCATGTAGTACTAAAAAACATGTGCAGGAGTAGAACATTACACAACACATTTTTTCTTGAAAACAATAAAATACTATTCCTATTATTGTTAAGCCAAATGAAAAGGAACACAAACTTGACTTGAACCATGCAAGATCTTTATTAATGCCTTGAGAACTTGATCAATCCTTGTTTGAATTGGAGTTGTTCGAAATTTTGGAATACCACCATTTACAGAGGTCAAGACAAGAAAAACCGACAGGTAGAGGAAATTCTGGTGGAGAGTGCAAATGCGAGACTTCAGAAAATTAATTTGTTTTGACACATCCCAAAAAGCAGCACTCTTTTTGGGGAGATTGAAAGACAGATATGTTATGACACAAATCAACTTTTATTGACAACCGCTATTTAAACCCCAAACAGACAATCAGTCAGGGGATATGTTAATGCATTTACTCCATTCCATTAAACCTCTCAACTTCCCATTTCTCATAATCTCATTATTATACATATAGCATACAATTACAAAAGCAACACACACATTGATACATACACTTTTCTTTCCATGTTAGTGCTTGAATGTATGTAACCATGAATGTCAACACTTCAGGTGTGATAGAATGTGCAAAGGAAGAACTTGAAATCTTGGAGATGCAGTATCCAAACAGGTTTGAGTATTTGAAGAAGGACCTCAAAGATTTCATTTCAGATTTTCAGTCCAACAACAACCCACCTTCCATCTCCACTTGCCCCTCTCTTCACACTCAAGGTGACAAGTCCCTAAACAAATGCTTATGAGCTAGTATCTGTTTTCAGTCTTTGTTAGGTTAATAAATGGTTTTTTTGTGCTACTCATGATTGACAGAGTCATCAAACAGAAAGAAGAGGAAGAAAGGCAGTTCTGGTGGTGAAGAGGAAGTGGGGCATGCTAATGGTTTCGGCAAGAAGAGGAGCAAGACGGATGCAATCCTTCACAGGGCTCAACAATGTCTACGCAAAATTCAACAGTTCAAAACCAGTTTTTAGTTCTTGTACTAGGATGATTATAACAGGTCATGTTAGGCAAAGGTTGGGGTTATTTTGGTAGAAGAACTGCAGCTTGACAAACGAAAATTCAGGAACAAAGTTGTACTTATTGTAGCGTGGTTATCAATGCAAATCTTGAAACCTTGGTAACACTTGCAACTTGACAAACTTAGACTTAGGCAGAAACTAATAATACTACTTCTTAGGGTGAAAGCAACTATTTCAATCACAAGCATTAGATCTTTGCGAGTCGCCACATGAAATCAAATGTGTTATCACATATTCAAGGTTTCCAGTTTTTATACTGTGGCATCAAAATGTAAGTGCAGAACTGGGAGAATTTTGTAACAAGAACTACTGGGATGCCAAAATGGAAAAAGTAACACATGTTACCTTTTGTGACCTTTCCACTGCATTGTTAGAGCTAACCATGAAACGAAGCTCCTTCCGAAAGAAAGTCGTCTTGCCAACGCCTCCCAAAATATTTTTTCTCAGCAGAAGAATGAAGAGTTTCATCCAACTATATCACTTAAGGTCGCTCGCTCATTTCTTCTGCTTCACTCACTTCACCCGAATCCACATCTTCTAACTTATTATCAGGTCTATCCATTCCACGACGGCCCATAGAGACAAGATAAAGAAGCTTCCTTCGAACCTCATAAACTGGGTTTGGCTCGACCAGGCACCCCCTCTCATAAGCTTCCCTTAGAAACACTGTATGCCTTTTCCCTTTGGTTGACAAATAGAATATTCCAGGATGGTCCAGGAACAAATCACGCATATTAAGATCAATCCCGAACCACTGTCTAAAATGACTAACCTTCTCCACCTCCACCATCTTCTCCACTGTCAAGCTCAAGAACTCGTGCATTATCCCCACCGCCCTTTTCTCCATTCTTCGCATACCATGCTTGCTTCTCCTTGTTTCCGCCTTACCCATCTCCTCATACGGCCCAACATATGGTAAAGTTTGCCACTCCCTCACTTTGGCCTTAAAAGTTTTCTTCAACAGCATCCCCGGTGGAAACACTTGCTTAAATCTGTACTTCATCTCAGTCCTATCTATATTAGAATCCTCCTTGCAACACTCCACCACTCTCCAGTTCTCAACAGAAGGAACCAAACAGTCTTTAAACCCTTCACAAGAGTTAAGTTTCAAAATATGAGTATTCGGTTCATTTCCATCTCCTAGTTCAAAAACGTCACCATTTCTCGATATAACAGAGTCCTCAAAGTCATCAGGAAGTCCCAGTTCTCTCCACACTTTGAAAACAGCACGTAGTGGCAGCATTTTCGTCAGCGACATTGACAGAAGCTTGATCAATCGAAGTTTAACAAGAGGCAACGAGTCGTTAACAGCCTCGGATTCTTGTCGAATAATTTGGTGGGCCTTCGGTGTAAGCGCGCAAAATGGTAGTTGCTTGGTTGGGTGGTTGAAAATGTGGAAAATGTGAGGGTAGTTACGTAGGAACGCAGTAGGACCGAAGTTGAGGCGGAGTTTCTGAGAAAGGCGATGAAGGAACTCCACCGAGACTGATGGAGGATTGGAGCTGGAAGCAAGGATCAGGTCCTGAATGGCAATGACTTTGAGGAGATTCTTGTATTTCTCCATGAGCTTCTCGAACGTGGGGTCTCGTGCTCTCGAAGCTACATACTCTGCCGAGGTGGTTTTCGTCCGGTGGAGGAAGAAACTGGCTGTGTTCATGGTGGTGGAGCTTAGATTCTTGAATATTTGTGTCGCCATAAAAGAGTCTGTATTTTCAAGAATTAAGCTGATGAAAATCAAACTACTACCAGAAAATATTGTGAAGGCAGCTTGTAGAGTTGGAATCCTGTTCCCAGTAGACCCTCTTACAGGTATGTATTCATACTCAGGCCTAAAGGAGATATGAAACAGAGTGTTCCTCGTTGAGGAATTTCAACGAACACTTGGTGGGCATTCAACGACAGGGATTGAAATGTAGCCAAATATCGATGGAGGAGGTTTCAATGATCACGTTAGAGCAACCTGCAATTACTTTCACTGAGAACGGAAAACGGAGAACGGAAATGTGTGGATCTCATTGAACTGAACTGCAGCAAAGTTAAGAGACTTGGGGGTTGAAGAGGACGAAAGGATAAAAATTACGAATACAATAAATAAATAAAGGGTAAATTTCATATAATACCTGTAATAAATTTCTTTATTACACCTAAGTCTATATGCTTTAAAATAATCACATGTAGGTCCATTTTGATTTTGAGTTTAGGAAAATTAGTTAGACACACATTTTATACACCCATGGTGGACACTGGCCTGCGAGTATCAGGTTATCTTTTTCTCCCGCTTCTGTATCTCATGGTGTGCCCGCGTGTGTGTTAGCGTGATCATGATGCATAGTTTTCAACTATGAACTGAGGAAGTAGCTTAAATAGCTCAATGTAATGATGAGCAAATAGACTACATTCAAGATAGGGTAACAGAGAAGAGGGAAGTTAAGAAGATATAAAGAAAGGGAAAGAGCCCGCTCAGGTTTACAACTCTTACAAAATTTCTGAACTCTGTATGATTCCCATTTCATTACTTATATATAGCTACGGTCGATTTTTCAGGTTGCATATAGGATGAAGCAGATAAGCACATAATGGGGACCGGTCCCATCTAACTTTCATCCATAAACCCTAAATCAGTATATCTATATAACATAACAATATCTCAATCACAATAAGCACAATTGCACTAAAAACAAGCCAGAACCATGCATGTAAATTTCCACAAAATCATCATCTTTTAACATACACAATCATCTAGCAACTATAAGCTAAAAACTTCCAAAAACATGATCAACCAAGAGCTTAAGAGATTCACCTTAATAAAAGAAACAACCATAGGCTATGGCTGGACGCAAGAATAAGAATACCAAAAGGAGACAACCTGCCAAGGAGTCCAAAGCCTCCAAGGGCAAACAACTAAATAAATTCATTCTCACTTTCTTCTATAATCTCCCCCAAGGGCAGACCGATAATTTCACTTTCTTTAATTGCTTGATTTCCCATTTCTTCTTTGTGTAGTTTCACTTTACATCTTTCTTTTTTTCCTTTTTTATTCTTCTTGGATTTTGTCTATGTGCACAGAAAAACAAGAAACAAGTTGTTAGCTGGCAGAGTGATTTTGAGGGATTGAGCCTGCAGCTCGATGTTTTGAGTTCAAAATCATCAAAGTTGGTGAAGATGGTAACTGCTTCTTCATGTTCTTTCCAATGGTTTAATTCTTCTCAGACAGACAATTGGTTTGTGGTGTTGTTTAAATGTGATTTAGATATGTGCATGTTATTTCTTGAACAAGGCATTGGCTGATCAACTCGAAGGGAATGAAGATGAGCATGAGAAGTACCTACTTCTCATGCTCATCTTCATTCCCTTCCAGTTGATAATCCAATTCCCTTCTCAAGAATCAACACATACAGATCAAAATCACAGTGAAATGACACCACAAACCAATTATCTTAATAATTTAACCATTGGAACGAACTTGAAGAGGCGATTACCATGCATCTTCACCAATTTCAATTATTTTGAAACCCAAAGGATCGAGCTGCAAACTCAATCCCTCAAAATCACTCTACCATCTAACAACTTGTTTCTTGTTCTTCTCTATCACATAGACAAAATCCATAAAAGAATGAAAAAAAAAAAAAAGAAAAAAGAAAAAAAGAAAAGTAAAGTGTAACTCCGTAAAGAAGAGATGGAAAATCAAACAATTAAAGAATGTGAGATTACAGGTCTGCCCTTGGAAGCAGTTATAAAAAGAGAGTGAGAATGATGTTATTTACCTGTTTGCCCTTGGCTTTGGAATGTTTGGCGGGTTTTCTCGCTTTGGTATTTTGATTCTTGCTCCCAACAATTGTGGAAATTGGCTTATACTAATACTGATATCAAACAAAATGAAATAGAGTTTAGATTGGGTTTATTTTTTGTTTCTTTTTTCTTAGAGACTTTGTGATTCGTGTGTCACTCTTACCAGCAAATTTATACATAAACAAGTTTGTAAATTTTAGGAACTAGTATAATTGTCAAGTCAAAAATAGTATAACCAGATTTATTACAAATTACCATCTCTATAGTATAGATTAGAATACGTCGAATCGGTCTATAATATATAATATATTTGATTTTGTATCGTGTAAATTATGGACATAAATTTATATTTGTTCCTATTTATCTGAGTACAAATAAATTAATTTAAGAAACTACCATTTTCATATATTAGAATACATCGAATCTATAATATATTCGAATTTTTTTAGAGTAATTATATGGACATATTTTTATATTTGCTCTTCTCTAGTACCTGTTTTGTGTAATTAAGAAGTTATATAGTATAGTACTATATTTGCGACTTGCGTATTTGACTTCAAATTTATGCACTTCAACTTTCTTCCTTTTCTTTCTTTTTTTCTCTTTTGTTTTTAATTCGCAACCAATTATAATTAATTACATTACTTGTTTTGTATGATTTGCGTGCTCTAAAGCCACGGGACTAAGAATTTTAAACAAAAATCGTGATTAGCAAATACTTTTGCATCACGTTCTAATCTTTCCATTTGTTTTGTCAAATTCAAATTCTGTTTAACTTCAAATTAATTCTAATTTATACCGTAAAGTTGATTTTATAATTTATACTATGAAAATATAAAATCTTCACTTTCATAATATAAGTTGCTATTGCGGTGGGTGTTTATCGTAATCATGACGTATTTATCAAACCATCAAGGGGCTTGAAGCATAAAATCGACTTCCTTAAACGATCATATGATACATAGATGATGTATTACTGTTCGTTTATTACGAAATTGGTCTCACGACAAAGATAAAAATGAGTAGAATCACTTATCGAATTGTCTTCTGGAACTGCTACAAACTTCGAATTAAAATTTTGGACGAGGCCACATCAATCTTGTGTGCCCATAAACTCTCTCTCTCTCTCTCTCTCTCTCTCTCTCCCCCCAGGCTTACGGAATTGAGTTCCTCCCTCCCTCCCAGGCTTACGGAATTGAGTTCAAAGGTACAACGTCTAATCACTCGTTTGAATGGAAGCGTACAATTCGAATGCTTTCGAACCTTTCATGGCTAGAACTATCGACACTCTAAAGTGTATGCAAGTCATGAGAAAGAAGATTGCATGAGAATACGAAGTACTGCGTCTTGTTGGTGTGATAAGCAGAGAGTCGAAGCTCTCTATTAATAGTGGAGAACTGTAACAGTAATGATGAAGACATGTCAACATCCATGTTCAGTATGTGATGCACCCTCATCATTTAAGCCACTCCACGCTTTCGTCTAAATCTGTTCAATCGTCAACCGTATGTATACGTAGTACTATAAAGTTCCAATAAAACTACGTACTTCCGAGCCAATTATCATTTACAATTGAAATTGAAATTCACAAGTACAGAATATCACTGCAAAGTTCGTCACACAAGCTTACGATGATATAAAGAATGTCCAAAATGTTCAAAATCTATTGCAAAAGCTCTATTGTGAGACGAGCTCTGCAATGATATATTATATTGGTAGAAACCATCTAATGTTTTTGAAGTATAATTGACTCAAAAGTAGTAGGTTGAAGCGTTTTAGCCATAACACGGAAAAATGTGTTTTCGGTATCATTGAAATGTTGATTCTTGTCTACTGAACCTTGTTGTACTGAATCAAAAGGTATATATGATAATACAAAGTAATTTCATGCTATGTCCTCTCATAGAGCAAGGTTGTTCTTCACATCAAGACTCATGAAGGGAACTGGGTGACTGAGCCTGCTGAGGTGACTCAAGTATTTTATAAAATAAAAATAAAAATCCAACCAGGCTCAGACCACCAACACTTCCCTCCATCAGTTTGAACATATGGTTTACTTCTACTTTAATTGAATCTCAAATCACTGATGAGTTGATTAATTAGGCATGTAAATTAAATGATGATGAGATTTGGAATTTAGTTCACATTATTGGACCTGACAAAGCCCTTCTCCTGATGGTTTAAATGCTCACTTCTCCCAAAATTATTGGGATATTGTAGGCACTAAGATATGTAGCATGGTTTGGGAATCCCTTGATCATGTATGTAATTTTACGAAAGGAAATTAATAAGACTCAAATAGTCCTCATTACAAAGACTGACGATCCAAATAGCCTTCTCAGTTTAAGCTGATTAGCCTATGTTTGTAATGTTAATTACAAGATTATTACAAAAAAATTGGTTTCTGGAATTTGACATTGCCTGCCTAGCTTGATTTCACTTTATCAAAATCAAAATGTTTTTGTGCCAGGTGGACAAATAGGTGATATGGTAATTATGGCACATGAATTATTGCATACTATGGCTAATAAAAATAAATCTAAATAGTTTTACTGTGCTCTCAAGTTAGACATTGAAAAGGCTTATGATAGAACGGAGTGAAATTTCATTTTGAGAGGTTTGCATTGTTTAGTTTCCCACCTTCCATCATAAAACTTATCTAGGTCTATATAACTACCTGCTCTTTTTGAAGTCAAGGTGAACCAGGTTATGCGCCCAATGAATGGATTCCTTATTTACACAATATAATAATAAGAGAGAGTTTTTGTGGTCGTCCGATTCGACTTTTGTGGTAGTCCGGTTCAATTCAATCTATCTAACTGGTTATTTAGATACACCTTTTCGGTGCTTTCTTTTTTCTTCATCGGTTGTTCGCCGTTAAACACAAATTACACGTGGGTTACAATTCTCTTAAATACACATGGCGGCTCAATACCATCTGACTCCATACTCTTCAATTTCATCTTCCTGATCAAATACAAATCAAGAGTTGGTTGTGTTTGCCTGTTTGCCATAAGTGTTTATGATGCTTTGCTACCTGCCTAATATTTTTGTTATTTTAATTATTAGCCTCCTTGAATTCACCAGCGGTAAGAACTTCCTTCGACTAAAGCTTCTAGATCTTGTACAATGTTTTCTTGTCTACTGTTTGAAAATAGAATTCATCTATTGTCTGTTGTTAAATTTTCATGACCGTGATATATCTTGCGGAATGGAATGGAGATGACCGTAGTCCGTAGGGATGGTGGTGCAAGATCATAACATGCAGGTGTTGTTTTGTGATCGCGAAAATGAAGTGGTGCGCCTCTTATTATTAACCTTCTTAAATACAATATATTATATACTATATTTGGCTACTGATTTCTTTTATTTCTCCTTGTAAATTGTAATGGAATTTGTTGCATCATGATAGACCCAATACATGCCTACATCGTTTTCCTGTGGTGGCTGTTCGTGTTGTTCTTGTTATAAGCATTATTATTACTGTCATTAATTTTATTTATACAATGGTTTTGAAGAAATTAAAATTTCTACAGGTGTTATATCTCTTGCCAGGAATATATTGTGTAAAAAACATTTGTAATAGTTACGAAATCCATGAAATCAAAAAAAAAAAAGGGTCGTGGGGGATTCTCCTGAAAGATCGACCATACTATTTAACCCATTAGCGCTTGAAAAGGCCACCAGGAGTTATGTTGAGGATATGATGAAATCAAAAAAAAAAAAAAAAAGGGGTCGTGGCCTCGTGGGGGATTCTCCTGAAGGATCGACCATACTATTTAGCCCATTAGCGCTTGAAAAGGCCACCAGGAGTTATGTTGAGGATATGATACTAGGAACAGGTGGCTACGGACGTACAGGAAAGTGTTTATAAGAAAAGAATTAGGCTATATCCATATTGAGAATTTTGTGGACAAGGTTCGCGTTTCAAGTCACGTCAAGCTCAAAAGCATTGTGAAATTTTCAATTTATTATAGATGATATGTAGTTTTTGGATATAGGTGCTTGTCAATATTTGAGAATGTGCATTTTCGATTTCCCCTTCTGGGAATGAACAGTTGCGTTTGGTTACACCTAACCATATTCCATATGTAACCATATTATCTTTCACTGTAGATTTTTTTTTTTCTTCTGCAATTGATATCATTAGTAGTACATATTTGATATTTCACATCCGGAAATCAATTTTACTTGCAACAGTAGTTGTTATCATGATACACAATATTTCAATCCCTTTAACTTACATCTTAGTTTCTTCATTTGTAGATATTAATGTGTGGTGTTTAGTTTCTCAATATAGTGGCCTTCTCACAAAAGCTCCCGCCATAAACAAATACTCGTCACCAGTGCTGCAAATCATATCATGGATACACAGAATAGTTCAGGTCAGTATATATCATTTATCTTTTATGTTGTCATGCATGTTGAAATATAGTTTTGTAAATAAATTCTTGTCAAAATATTTTTCCTATCTTCTCTAGGAATTTCTTGGTTTTAATACTTTACCAATGGTTGGTTGTTCTTTGGTTATTACTTCCATACAAGAAACTATAAATGCCCTGCCAACGCCATGTGTCTGTTTTTTGAATGTTGTTTGGAAACTGAAATCCCACTTATGGTATCTAAATATGTTTGAACGACACACTGTTATGGGACATCCACATCAAGGAGAAAATCCTCCGCTTACATGAAATAATTTTATGAGAATTGCCCGAGAGGCTGCAGGGGCTTTAGCATATGTTTATTCTGCAAATATTATTCATTAAGATATCAAAACGTATAAATTGATACACCTTCATCAACAGAGTCATGGACTCATGAGAGACATGTGGAAGATGAGGCCTCTGAGGCACATTAAAACATAGGCAGTAATTAGCTTGAGCAAGAATGGAGAAGATGACAATGGTGGCAATGAATTTCAAAGTCTTACAAGATTGTCTCATGGGAGCTGTACATAATGAATTTTGTAAAAAGGAAAAAAGCTGTTAACTTTTGGGAATTCAAGGTAACTTGAGAGACCTTGGTAATTTTCCAAATTTTTGTGTAGTTGTTGGACTCTCTCACCAAGTTCAAGCTGCTGCATGAAGTGTCTGGTCCAGCAGCTAATAGTCCATTTAGACACTTACATGATACACATAGTTCCCCACCAAATCTCAAAATCCTTGTGTTGTGTGGAACTCATTTGGATTGGATGAAAATGTCCAGATTGTCAACAATTGTATGATACCCTTGATCTTGAGGTGCTGAAACTTAAGAGCAGTCATTCCAAGGAAATATCTGAGAAGCTTCCGGGAGTGGTTTCAGCCATTTAAATGCTTGAACATTGGAAAGGCGGGACTAAGTAATTGGAATGTCACTAATGTGCATTATATATTAAGTATGTAATGATGTACATATGAGTTCCATTATATAATGTATTAAAATTTATAATTCAAAATTTCAATAAGTTGCTCAACCGTTAGCATTTAATCTACAATATCATCAACACAACTATTAATCTTCATGTTGTCGAGCAAACATGTTTATAATATTCAAATATAATAATCACGTCCTACATATACATATGATTTGCATCACAAATACGGACACCGCGCTAAGCGCGGTGCCCCAACTCTAGTAGAGGCATAAGACAGGGAGACCCTGTATCTCCATATCTTTTTATTCTCTGCCTCGAGTTGTTTTATTCATTTGGTGCATAAGTTTGTTTACAATAAGTTGATTACACCTATGCAAGTTGGTAGACAATGACTTAAAATTCATATCCTTGCTTTTGTCTATGACCGTATGGTCTTCCTAAGGAAAATCATAGGTTTATTTCATGTCCGAAGTAATGTTTACAAAATATTGCAGATGCCTCAGTGCAAAGGATTTGTTGGCATAAATCCTACAGATGTTCATACTAAATAGTATGTGAGTCAGAAGATAGGTGGTTAGAAACATAAGGAAGGATAAGTGTCTAGACTCTATACCTATCTTTCTTGATGGGAGGGGACTTGATTTATTTGATGTGAATTTGGAATTTACTCCGGAAATGATTGTTAAGAGATACATTATACTAAACAATATATATAACCCAGATTCTTTCCGAGTTGTTTTTTACGACAAAAATCATATCTTTTCCGAATAAAATTTTTCTATCTTCAGCTCAATCATCAATGTTTTCAATTTTACAGTCAACATAAAGATTTAGGTTCAACATTAATGCTTACAAACATCTGGTGATTGAACAAGAAAGTTCTACAACTAGCAAAAAAGTTCTTTTAAACATCAGTTGCCAGCATTAGCCTTTAGTAAGGCCAAGAGAGACTGTATGAATCAACAGACTTCTTTGTCCTTGACAGCTACACATCCATATTCGCCTTCCTCTCTTATCTAGTTCTTCCTCTCCGTCTTCTTCTGATCAAAGGCGGAAGACTCTTCTGGCGTCCTCTTTCGTTTTCGGCCATGGACATTGATCAAAGACGGAACAAACTCTTCTTGCTCCTGATTTTGCGGCGGCTCCAGACCTCCTAGAATAATTCACGTATCATCAGGGAACTAATTGATTTGACAACCCAATATAAGTAACTTATACTTCACATGTCATTACCGTTTGCATACTTCATGGAATCAAAAGGTTCAGTCTCAGCAACTATCTTGTCTACCGAACCTTGTTGTTCTGATATCGGAACTTGGACTGCACCATCAACACCACATTGCGAAGTCTAGAATGGCATCAAGGTCATTAGAAAGAAAATTGCAGTTCCAACTTTCTATATATGATAAACATAGGTTTTTTTTAGGAGTACGTATATGATTATGGACTGAAAATATGCTTACCTGTTCAGCTTTTGTAGCATTTTCATGCCCATTTTCGTCCTTCACATCACTAAAAATATATGATGCCTGCTCCAACTTTCTGTCAACTATATTTTTATCGGATCTTGTTGACAATTCACCATTGCCCTTTTGAGAAAGACATTTATCAGAACCATATATATACATGGAGAAAATATTACATGCATAAAAACAAAAAGATACAATGTTGTTCGAGAAGAGAGGAACCTTGATGAACGTCGCAGCCGGTTCAACAATAATGTCTTCCTTTAATCGCACGCTATTGTAATGCTCTCCGTCATGATAGGCTCTGCATACAATTAAAAGATTTAGAACAAAATCAAACCCGACTTTACTCTTAATTTCTTCCATTTTTTCTTGGAGAAGTAAACAAGAACATTGAATTTTAACTTTAATACTTACAGATGTATTGTGGGAGCGTCTTCTTCATTTTCACAATTAATCATTGTGGGCTCTGAATTGTACTGCATAAAATCAAATAAAGGGACAAATTAATCCACGAATCTCGTTAATTTGTTAATAACTACGTAGCTATTGAGGCATAAATTTTATACCAAGTGCACACATATGTTACTCTGAGTGACAAACGAAACTGCTTGCAATTCCATATTCCCTGCCCAGGTTCCATTCGTTCCCATTGATCGACAGTATTCATCAAATGAACCCTCATCATCTTGATCGAGAAAAGGCTCGAAATAATCCTGATTGAACTGTAGAAAAATAGCTCTCGTTATTAGTATCCATCACAATAGTCCAACGAATTTAACATTACAATTAATCTTGAAATAACCGAAACAAACTCCAAGATCGGAAGAACATAGCACATTCCAATAATACAAACAGTATAGCAGGGCAGATCTAGAAGTTTTGGGGAGTGGGTGCAAAATAACACAGGACAACTCAAAATTATACTACGAGAAATTTTTAAGCATAATCTGGCTTTTATTTCATAAAATAGAGTCCATTACAATAATTTTGGAAGTTATTTTATGGAAATGTAAAGTTTCTACTTTTATAATATTTTATAATATAAGTTCAAAAAATATTTTTTTCAATACAATTGAAAATTAATTTGAGCGCAAACATAAACTAAAAAAAGTTAAGTACTAAGAAGTTTGGAAAGGGGCGGAACTTAGAGAATTGAGTAATTCAGTACCTTCCCGAGTCAAATTAAACTTGTAAATTAAAAATGAAACTATACAACAAAATGATATTCATACAACTAGTAATTAACAGGATGGTATACACAAATGATGTGGGGTTCAAATCCTTGTGGGTGCTATTTGTTTTATCACCCATGGATGCAGAATTTTATTTATATATAAGCTAATACTAAAAAAATAAAAAAAATTGTGGGGTCAAATGCCCCCACAACACCATGCATAAATCCGCCTCCAGTATAGCAACTAGAAAATGAGAAAATTAGAATGAGTTATAAGGGTGGTTGAGTGGTAAGGGTGCTCCGTGCTCAAGTAACACATGAGAGGTCGACAGTTTTGAATACTAGCGAAGTCATAAGGTTGGTATAGGAGTAGGATAGTTAGATTTTCCGTTTAGCATATTAAACATGCATCCAGTGAATTTATACATGTGTTTAATTAATTAAATATTTAATATTTCATAAAAGGGATAGTAATTAGGGCCCGTTATATCTAGTACCCATGTTAGATTCCGTTATTACATCTGACGCCCTCTTAGTTCATGTATTACATTTAGTACCCTTGTTAGATTACTATAATTACATCTATATCTACAATCTTGACTTTTGGCGAATTAAAACCTTGAAAGTAGTATCTTGGCCCTGGTCAAATATTTAATTTTGTCTTTGACCAAACATGTTCATTTTTTAACTTATTACACATTTGCCACAAATATTTTAAATTTACTAAATTAAAACTAAATAATTAAACATCACACACATAACTTTTATAAATTTTAAAATGGCCCCAAATTTATTGTAAATCAAACCCAATGAACTTTATATTTTCAAAAAGAACTCAAAACTTAAAAAAAAAGTTAATGGACGGAGCTCCGACTGGAGCAGCTTGGAGTGCAGAGCTCCAAATTGGAGCTCTAAGCTCCATAATTGGAGCTATGAAACTCCGATCTGGAGCTCTAGAACTCCGATCTAGAGCTTTCAAGCTCCAAATTAGAGAAGAAGAAAACAAAGTTAAAAAAAAAAGAAAAAGAAAAAAGAAGCAAAAGAAAATTGAAAAATTCTAAGCCCATGTTTGGAAGCAAATGAATGAACAGGGCCAAATAATTTGGTCGACGTGTTTTTTGGATTTTGGACTTAGATGTTACGGGGCCATCTAACAGGGATGCAATATGAAATAAGCCCACTAGTTTATATTTTATTTTACATATGCATACTATATGTACATATGACTATTTAATGTTATTTATGCATTTAGTGGTATTCAATTAAGTTGTTTTTTCATACATTTGTAATATGTTTCTACATATTAATATTTTATATAGAGAAGTTGATGTTAAATTTGTAAACGATATGAAGTGATGTCGTACTATTTTACTACAAGATAAAAAAATTTAAAATAATAAATTCACGATTCCACTAAAAAGCCTACAACACCGCGTAAAACTAATAAAATGTTTTCATTTCTATATTTTTTGGAAAACAAATAAGACGGGCATGGCCCGAGTCCGACCCCGCCCATCGGGCTAGGTCTGGGCCTTATGTCCCGTGCCAGGATCGGGCCTCTAGCAGCCTGGTCCAGACAGACCCATTGCCATACCTAGTCATAAAGGGAACCGGAAAAAATCATACAATACATATATACCATACGCTTAGTAATTTGTTGTCAAAGTCAAACACTGTTGACCGAAAAAATCAAAGTGAGTAAATTATAATGGGTGTACATCTATAGAACCGTATACAATCACAATAAACACAAATGCGTTTGAATCAAGCCAGAACCATGTAAATTTCCACAAAAGAAACATCTTTAACATACACAATCATCTAGCAACTAAGTTAAAAACTACGAAAAACATGATTAACCAAGAGCTTAAGAGATCCACCTTAATAAAAGAAACAGCCATAGCCCGGTACTTTTCATGCTCATCTTCATTCCCTTCTAGTTGATCAGCCAATGCCCTTTTCAATAAATGACACACACACAAATCAGAATCACATTTAAACAACCACAAATCATGTGTCTAAGAATAATTTAACCATTGGAACGAACCTAAAGAGACAGTTTCCATCTTCACCAACTTCGACGATTTTAAAACCCTCAGCATGGAGCTGCAAACTCAATCCCTCAAAATCACTCTGCCAACTAAGAACTTGTTCCTCGTTCTCCTGTCGACAAAATCCAAGAAAATTTTTAGTAAAGAAAGAAGAAGATGTGAGCTGAGAAAAAGAATGTAAAAGTGAAACTACGCAAAAATGAAATGGAAAATCAAGAAATTAAAGAATGTGAATTATCGGTTTGCCCTTGGGAGCAATTATTGAAGAGAGCGAGAATGATATTTTATTTACCTGTTCTCCCTCGGAGGCTTTGGATTGCTCGACGGGTTCTCTCGCTTTGTTATTCTGATTCCTGGGTTCAGCCATTGCGAAAATTAGATTTACACTAATACTAGTATCAAAATAAAATGGAATTTTTGTTTGGGTATTTTTTAATATGTGGGTCACTCTTACTCACAAATTTATACATGAAAAAAATTATACATTTTAGGAACTATAATAAACAGGAATGGATTATCAATTCAAAAAATAGTACAATTGAATTTATTAAAAATTACCCTATCTATATATAAGGATACTTTGAGTCCGTAATATATTTGATTTTGTAATCGAATAAATTATGGACATAAATTTATATTTGCTCCCATCTACAAATGATTCAATATAAAAACTACCCCTTTTTTTTTTTTTTGGAAAATTATTTACTTTATTCCAAAACAATCCAATACAGATCGTCGATCCGAAGATCCAGACGGGCTACATCAAAGCCAATTACATCACAAGCCGACTTCATCTAGACAAGTAACTAAAATTTGACAATTCACAAACTATAACAGTAAGCTAGTAACTTGTCATTGCCACGACAACAAATCTTGACAACATTGGAATACATCAAATCTATATGTGCGGATCAAGCTCAAGATCGTGCTTCGGTAATTCGCCATGGTACGCGTGAAGCATGCGTCCTCATAGATGTATGGCACAAAAAGGGAAGATAGATCGTGTTTTTGCATGAATGGAACAACAACAGAAGAATGAAGAACGTCAGAAAGAGAGATCGGCGTCATCTGAGAGAAAAGAACAACACACAGAGATTCGGAAAAGTCATCATCTTATTGGATTAAATAGTAAATAATGAGATGTGCTCTGCGACATATATATATACCAGGCATTAACATGTCATATCTGTATCTAGTTGTTTGTATGGATCTAGTTGTTTGTATGGATATCAAACATGTCCCCGTTAAGTTATGTCTATCACACTTGAATAAGTGGGAACTCGTGTGACTAGTCATATATCCATAAAGCACCCTAGTCGATGGTCATTTGGATAGAGATACAAATGTTGCACTCGAGACTAGCATGCGGTGTACATTACACTCATTAGGTTGAGTATGGTCGACCCGCGACCATGACATGACCAGATCATCCGTAAATGGACGCATGGATGCTTAGAGCATTGGTACACCCACCGTGAAGCTCATTTGATGTATTAACTATACCAATGTGTCTATGAGAGTAGCGGAGGTTGTGGAACTGATGTAAAGTAGTCCTTAGACTTTCGGGACATTGCCATCACATTTATTGAGTAATGCACTTTTGTTGAAATCAATGCTTGCACCTGAGTATGAGGTAGATACAGTGCAGTTGGGTGCATTATGGTGATGACTGATGATAGATGGTGCCGCGAAAGGTTCACTCCTCGTGTATAGTAATGGAGTTTTGATTGCTCAAGTTCTCATGGTTAATTGATTAAAGTTGTTGGCCAACACATTGATATATTCAGGATAATGCTCGAATGATATCACAGAATCAATCATCAGGTTGGGAACGTCATGGGTATGTTAATGGAATAGACACATCATCATGTTCCAAATGTACTCGAGCTTTCAGAGTGAAGGGACCTTACCATCGTCGTATAGTACGATATGCTTCACAACCAACAGGTGGTTTTGAGAATCCTCTCAAACGTCCTCGTGTATTAATATTGCTAAGTGAATCCGTCTAGAAATTTCATGATGGACATAACATTGTGTTGTCCTTAATACATGAGGCCCTATGGGTCACACTTACATGTGGTTTGGCTTATCAAGTGTTCTATGGTTGAAATTATAATTAATTAGGTTAATTATAATTTATATAGTGAAAAATAATACTTTAGAAGTATTATAAATACTTTAGAAGTATTTAATTTGATTTGATATAAAAGGAAATATTAATTGGATTAATATATGCATCTGGATGGGATTTAAATTGGATTTAATCATTCATATTTGCATGTGTGCCCAAGACTCAACTTGGGACCGTCTAGCCCATCACGCGCGCCGACCTTAGTATAGGGAGGGAGACTTTGTCTCCTTTCCTAATGTGATTTGATGTGTGTGTGAACATAAGTTTTGAACACAACTTAGAATTGGAATTAAATTATACTTGCACATCAAGTTTACTTGGGCATTAAGAATTCAATTAGATTGAAATTCTTATTTCTTTTAGATTTGCATTCCTAATACTAATTAGACTTTCCCAAAGAGGGAAATTCTACTAGTATATATAGGAGGGGATGGTTAGAGGAAAATATAAATTTGAATCTAATCATTCTATTTTATGTTAGATAGGAAAATAATTTCTCCCTCCTCTCAGTCGATTGCACCCTGCCTAGAATCGGAGGATTTGTTTCGAGAATTCCTAGCATTCTCATAAGCCCTTTCCATCTGTGGATACCAAGGTTGAGGATAATCGAAGCGGATACTAATAATTGTCTTGCGGGTTTTGAACAGTTAGCTAGATATCTTCGACTTTACCGAAGGAGAAGATTTTGCAGATTATTACAAAGATCTGATCAAGGATCATCCAGCTGAGAAATCGATTATTGTGCTTACCTTCAAACAACTGTAAGTTTGTTAACTCTAATGTGTTTATCAATATATGATGTATATCAATTAGCATGCATGTTAAGAAATTTTTTAAATTCCGCTGCTCAGCCCTAGATGTAATTCTGACTATATTTTCTTACGATATAGACATATGATGAGATCTTTCTCGGATTATATCGCTCCGTGCGGTACTCAACGACTTGAGCGGCTCCATGACTAGAGGACATCGGATTTGGCCGATCTGGAAGACAACTAACGATTTAGGTAGCTCCATTCAAGGAGGAATTGACCCAGCGGGAACCTTTGCAAGAGATATGTCTCTAATTTTGTATATTCATAATTTAATGTAAAAGATGTACAACTATGCAAAGAATAGTAGTGAGTAACATGGGCCTTAGAATTGGCTAAAAAGATTTCATTAAGCACACGTAGCATAAAAGAGGCTCGAGAAAGGTTACAACTTAAAAAAAAAACAAAAAAAAAAAAACTAAAGAGTAGAAGTGAGCAAGATGGGCCTTGGAATGGGTTGTGCCGTCTGGTCATGGGGTGAACTCAAGCGGCGTCCGAGGGAGGGGGTAGAGGGCGTCGCCTGAATCTCGTTTTAGACGTAAACTAAACCGGTGTTCAAGTACAGTTTTGCCAATATGGGTGAACGCACAAATACCATGCCCCAAGCTGGTCGTGGAGATAGGACTCAGAATCCTACCCCCTGCTCTAGAGTGAAGAACCCTTTGAGCGACACAATTTGTCGAATTCTTATAGAACCGCTTCCAGTTCTAGCTATAGAGCTATTAAATGACCTAAGAGAGGCAAAACTAGACCAATCATTAGGGGCGCATGTAGCTCCGAATGATTCGAAGTGAGCTTATAATGGAACAAGGATACGTGCATATGCAATCGATAACAGAAAGGACTCTTTTTTTTCCAGGGAACAACTATTCGGGGTCTGCTCGATAGAGTTTACCACCTAGACTCTCTAGCGCCTCTATACCAGCCCACAGGGAATTTGTCTTCTTATTCTGTGGGGCTCTAGAGTGAAGAACAATTTAGATCTTGGCGTACTAAAACTCTAAAGTAAAATTTTTTAAAGTAAAATTTATATGTAATATTTATAATTTTTCAAGTTTTGCACCTCTTTTTTGTGAACTCTAAAAATAATCCTTGTTTTTCGAGATCCCGTTTCACCATCAAAATAATTTTGTCATCCTCCTAACTTTGATTTCGAGATACCCTTTCACCGGCCATCTTTAAATGCCACACACCCACATTCAGTTAGATAATGATTATCATCACTCACCCACTCTTTCAATTAAAAAATTAATTTTTCTCTAATACAACATACCCATCTTCCAACTAACCCACTCACAACAATAAAACATCATTTATCTGTGATCACCACTCATCCAACCAGTTCAATTAATATAACATTTTATTATTATTATTATTATTACTTTATATATAATAATTAAATATTATAATTAACTATATTTAAAACACATTGTATTTAGATTAATGAAAAAAAAAGAAAGTTAAATATCAGTTGAACATTAAGAAAAAAGTACAAATTCGAACAAAATAAATTCAAATATTACAATACTTCTTCACGAATACGTTAACCAATAGGAAGGGAATATATGTCCCCTTCCTATTGGTTAAATTGAAGCCACTCTCAATATTGGAGAGTGGCTTGTGATCGATCAGGAGAGATCGTTCACTACTTTTTTCTTTTTTCTTTTATTCACTTTTTTGAACCCAACCATGGATGGAGCATACTGATAATTTGCCCTGCGTGCCAATGAGACAGCCCCGACCCCAAGAATGACCCGACCAGAGTACCCAGATTGAAGAAGTCAATTACACGACACACGCGTTTTGTCATCTCATAATCACATCACACGCTTAATTAACACAGGTTTGATCCGTTTTTTCCACCCAAGAAAAAGTCTATTGCAAAATTGCCTTCATTCTCACGTCATTATTATAAACTAATTAGTTTGACTGCTCCCTATAATAACCATCAGAAATCAGAAGCTTCCTCATATGAAACGCATAAAAATATAAATAATGGAGTAGTAATTAATATATATGGAAGAAGAAATGGTAACGATTATTAGTTGTAGATACATCAAGTTATTAACCTACCAGGAAAACTTCATCAACTAATAATACTACTTTTTTCTTTCTTTCCTCCCGTCTATCTTTGAGTTGAAACTCCATTCAAGAAAACAAAGTAAAAATTGAACAAATGATCTTTTGGTTTTGGTTAGGAGTGTTTTCTTTTTAAATGAAAAATATTATAACTACTTCTAAGTTAATTTTATACAAAAATTTGAAACCACCTTAGAACTTAACACCCCACCTTAAATCTCTAATGGTGATCGAACCCTGCACCTCTCCTTCACCACTTCAGCTCCCTTCCACTGCAACACCTTACATTACCCGTTAGGGGTGTTTCAACTCATCATTCGGTTACAATCACCTTAAACGTCTACGATTTAGTTAACAACCTTTTTATCGTTTATCTAACACGGAGAAGATTTTAAACTCGGACTTTTCTTAAATTTAGCAATATTTCAAGCATGAGAATCATAAACATTTTTAGTAAATTTTGCCTTAATTGAACTACAATGGATAATTTGGTTAACTTTGCATAACTTAGTTAGTTGAGCATAACTTAATTAGTTGAATGCGGAAAGCTAAAGAGGAGATTTTTCTCCATTATGGCAAGTGCTTCCGCCCCGTCCTTAACAAATTAATACGATAATAAACCACTATGAGGATAGGGGTAGCCGGTAGGCCTACAAGCACCAATGACTGCACTCTATTTTTATTATTAATTCTTTTCCGTTTCAAATGTTTCATTTTGCCACTATATTTTACTAATTCCGTTAAAGTCCAGTCTCGATCTCTATTTCATCAACACTATTTTTGCAATTAATTGAACTTCTCTACTTTCTCTTCATTTTTTTAAGAGGTAAAATTTATTGATAAAACGCATAACAAAGAGTATAAAGAGTATAAGTATAAGAAAAGCTCCCGAAAATACAAAACAAACAATTATTTTTAAACATGAATTGACTCGATTCTTAATACCCGTCCAAAATAAACTAAAAGAGATTTCATAGTGAAACCTACTCTATTCTTAATTCGGTAATAATAATTAGTAATATTATAATTATCATGTTATACCCGTGTTATTTAAATTGCACAGTATACAAGTATGATGTGAACAGGATTTGGAACATAAAACCTGCAACATTTTCTCTGCTGAAACGGTGACCTACCAAAACAAACTACCTCTTTCAATAAATTATTTACTTTTGATTTGATGATTTATTTTACTCCATTTAACTACTAGTACTACTTATTAATCGTAAACGGTACTAAAAATTTATTAATAAAAATCTATTATGAAAATACAATGATTATAATATGTTTTTATTTATAACTTTTTCACTACCGTTTAGGATTAATCGGTGATCCGAGGTTAAAAAATCAATAAACCGAACGTTAAAAATTCAATGTACAGACTGAATTATTATAACATGGACATAAATCTACGACATCGAACGGTTGGTTCAAAATTGTTGGATATACTCAAATCAAATAAGTATATATCCTTCCAAGTTTCAACACAATAACGGTCTCCTTGCATAACTTAATATTTCAAAAACATATTATGTGTTGGTTTGTCGTCAAACTTTTGTTTGCTTACACATACTTTTGCATTAATTTGAGCTCCCGTCAACTAAGCAAATTCGATCTTGAAGTAAAGAATAATACAAACTTATGAATTATGATGTGTGCAAAGTAAATTAAACACGCTTCTTCTATATTTGACCATTAAAAATCATAAAGAACCTGCAATTGTTGTTGCTAACTGAAAAAGAGAGATCGAACTTGTACCATAATTTTCATAACTAGGCAAAGCATGTGACGGTGACTATTCACCCTACTCTCCTTAAAGTCAAGTAAAGGAAACTTCCCCACCAAAACCATTATATATATGACTCTACCTCAGCAGATACTTTTGAAAACCAACTCCATAATCAACTCCTTAATAAGTATAAACCTAACAAAGAACCCAAGAAAAGGGACTCATTCAATCCTTTTTGCTATACTCCATATTTCTTCGTTTCCCACTGGTATTCTCTACAATGGCAGATCATCTAAGAGTCCATCCAGTTCAGGACCCTGAAGCTCCACCCATGAAACCCACCGCTCCGCTCGTGAGCCGTGACTCGTCTCGCTCGGATCAGGGTGACCCTGACCGGAACCACCCACCTCCCATAACCAGAACTATCCCCTACGCACCCATCAAACCGCCAAAGAAGAGGAGTTGCTGCAAGAGGTGCATATGTTGGACTCTATGCCTTATCCTAGTCCCACTCCTGCTCCTGGGGATCTTAGCAGCTATCATATACTTTGGCTTCCAGCCAAGGATACCAGACTACTCTGTCGACTCCATGCGAATCACGCAGTTCAGTTTCGGAACTGACAACAGCTTGTCAGCGACGTTTACGGTCAACATAACTGCAAGAAATCCCAACACGAGGATAGGAATATATTATCTACGCGGGAGCCATCTGAGTGTGTTGTATAGAGGAACAGAACTTGCGGAGGGTCCATTGCCGGTTTTCTACCAGGGGCATAGGAACACGACTGCGCTGAGCCTTGTAATTCCAGGGCAAACACAGGATGCTGCTGGCTTGCTGCAGTCGGTGCAGACGGACCAGCAGAGCGGTGGAATTCCACTGGATATACGGACTAGGGTCCCGGTGAGGATAAGGCTTGGGAGGCTGAGGCTGACGAGATGGAATTTCTTGGTGAGGTGCAGTTTGAGGGCTAATAGTTTGGCTCAGGATAATGTCATCAGGGTTAGTGATAGCAGGTGTAGCTTCAGGTTTAGGCTTTAATTCTTTTGACTATATTTCTTGATTTCTGTTATGTGATTTTTATGAGTTATTTGGGTAAATAAGTGGAGAGCTATGTGTATTGTAATGCCCTCCTGATGATACTTATACTGGGCATGAGCCATATTTTTTTTACCTATAGTTTATACGATGGTACATTTTCCTTCAAATTTATGATTTTCACCTTTTGGGCCCTATTTATCTGCGTATTTCAACTTAAACTATAACAATATGATAATCTCTTCTTCAATGGTACTTACTTCAAATCAATGAAAATCTAGTATCTTAATCTAAAAAACACGCCAACTTCATAAAACAAACAAGTTCAAGAACTCTTGAGCACAAAACCTGGTTCAGAGATGAGCATGTCGGTTCATAGAAGTTAGAGGCCACTTCTTTTCTGTTGTACGGTTGTACCGCTCAAATTCTGGCAGGTAATTAACCAACAAGGTCAATCAAATTCTGAGTTAGTAGCATACAATACAACATAGGTACGTACAGAAAGTACCTAAGATGTAACCTTTGTCTTGATAACTAACCAGTTTGCATTGTTCTATCACCCAATCTAGACACAGTTCGCAGACATTGCAAATGATCCCAGGACGTTCCAAAATCAATGGATGACTGGCTTTAAAGGATGAGCCCTGAGTTTGGAGAGATCCAGCTGTTCGTCACGCTCTTCATCTATCTCTCCAACAATGCTTCTACAGAAGTGAAACAGGCCAATCGATTATGCAATGCAAGACCAATAATCTAATTATTAAGATATATAAAGATGACTTAGTTGATGATGGATTGCAACCGAAAATGAGAGTATGGGACTGTCATACATGTTATCGCCTCGAATGATGTAAAGTCCCAAGACAAGTTGTTGAACGCCTTCCTGCAATGAGAAAACAATTCTATCAGCAAATGAGTGATTGCAACGTTTGCAAGAGCCAAAAGGTGTTGGTACTAGTGACCAAAACAAAAAGAGTGTTGGCACAGGTATGAGGTATGACAGTTGAGAAAATAATTCACCAGAGTCAGGACTAAAAGTGCATGCTCATTGTGTGCTGCCAGCTTGCCACACGTACACAGACTACCAACACAATAAGCTGCTAAACTAGAGTCTTCACTGAACATGAACCGGCGTCACGTTGGTCCATTCTAACAGATACACAATATCCTAAAGACACGATATTGGATAACAACGCATGGTTAAAGACACTCATCACAATTCAACACGCAACAAATTGTCCTAAAAGATGTTCCATTGTAATTATACAAAAACCTTCCATCTTAAGGTTAGTCTTTCTAGTGCATCATTAGATCAAGCTTCAATACACTATAAAGGGAGAAAAGGGAGACGAGAAGAACAGAACGTATATAACAAGTAACAATTTTCATCAATGCTCTGACATAAATTTCACGCTTCAACTCCAAGTAACGTAAGTACAAAAGCTTCTACCAATGGATGAGCCCATACACATAACGATTAGGGAAGTCACAAAAGTATACAAACAAACTTTTACATAATGTATTTATTGAAATATACTCTTGATGTTTGTGAGAGATCAGACCTTGGTGGAGTAAACACGTTCATGGGACTCATCGAGTATAATGTTGGTGGCCTGATCAAAACCTTTCAGAACTCCCTGCAGGAGACAAATTCGTAACACATAAATATAATCCTTGATGCAAGTTTATATACCGTAACCAAAAAGAAAAACTTACCACAATATTACGCCCATCATTTGTGATTATTGAAATTGTTTCTGATAACCGCAACAACAAGGATAATATGTTAGGGGTAGAAACTTACAGGTATATAAGGAAGTTTAGAACTTCAGAGTTCAAATTTAAAGAATAACCACACAGAAGGAACAAAACCTATTATCGGAAGCAATAATGTCATCCTTTCCACTCTGAACTACTTTGGATGGATCTCAAACTCTGCTTAATGCTTTTAACTTAGTACCACAAACATAAGTCTCTTAATGGATTTGTGAGAAAAATGGTACTATATCCATATTCTGGAAGATGTGGAACGGATACTGAAGCTTACAAATAAAGTATAAAGGTGTTTTTTTTTAATTGTTATAAACGAATAAAGAAAGGATATAAATGAAACTAGACACAGATATATCATATCCACAAGAAGCAAGTGAACATTACGTAGTTTCGCAACAATGAGTGATCCAATTTTGACACTACAATTAATGTCTGCTTTAGATAATATGTATATTGGTCACGTTCCATGTAGGTGCTTCTGCGTTGAACTTCACTGTAATCACAAATGGACTTTACTTTACACGGAAGCAACAATAGCAAATAAAATTTCCATATATATCTTCTTTCACCTTGCACACAGGTTTATGTAAAGAACACCGCCAAGATAAAATTTTCCATGGTGTTAAATGTAAACTTTTACCATAAGGAACAACTAAACCGTGATTGCATGTCCAGAACATACGTGAAGCCGCACATGCAGTTAAGAGATGAAGGAGAAGAACAAACATCTCCACAGAGCTAAACTATACTTCCTCAATCCTCATGTAGAATTCTCAACCAAAATACATGACTGTAACATTAACAACCCATGATACTTGCGAGGCATTTTATCGTATCCCATTTACAACTATCTTAGTTTCTTATTTCACAAAATTCGTGCAAGTTAGACTCAGTAAAAAATAATCAATTAGATTCTGAATCACAAAAGCACACTGAACCAGGCAATGATGGTGAGAGAGTAGTACTTACGATCGACAAGAGACTCAAGTCCTGCACCAGTTGCCATTGTTTATCACCGCTAGCCTGAAGTAACTGAGCTTCCAAATCCAATCTGTTTCATAAATTAAACTATAATTAACATTTAACACTGTATTAGCAAAAATTGCAATAATTAAAGGCTTCACAAGTACTTAGGAAGCAAAGGTAAAATGCAATTCGTCGATGGTTCTACAATCAGCAATTTAGTGACATACAGACACCTAATCGTGACCGCCGACCACCGCGCCGGAGAGTTGAGTTCAGTTGTTCCTACCATTACGAAAACCTAAATTTCAATTTCAGTAATTTCGGAGCTTCATACATTTCTTACAGAGTAACAGCTAAAACATTACTAATACTTTGAAGAAGAAGAAGACTAATAAGAGGAAGCAGAGAAGATGATAAACTGATACCTGGAAAATTGGAAATTGGAATTGCACACCAGAAGAATTCTCTGTGGAGGAGACTGAGAATAGGATTTTAGAATTTTCAGCTAATGAGCAAATTCAAAACGCTGTTATTTAAAAAGTAGGGAACCGGCCGCGGTTGGACCGTTAGGCTCGGTCATAACACTGATACACCTAAAAGTTATCACGTATCTGTGTCGAAAAAAGTCATTCAATCATAATTACGTTCATACATATTTCATTTGAAATTTGGGGATCGGCCTAATTAGTTCGTTGCTTGGATCGCTGTTTACTGATGATCCTGCTGCACTAACACTCCATCTTCGGAGTTTGCTGGCTAAATCACGATTCGTCTTCTACTGGAAGTTGCAGTAGCTGCCTCTAGCTTTGCATCCATCGGCCATGTCACAGGAAGTGTCAAGTTCCTGCAGAAATTAAACAATGGGATGAAAAAGTGAAGTCATCTTTTGATATATATATATGAATTGATGTTTAATAAGCAAGCATGCATGTTTACGTACCCCTCAACTCTTTTGCTCAAACAGCGATTCACATAATCCGGAGTGTCGTTTCCAACCTGCAGGATGTCGAGGGTCTTTGCCAGTTTCGGTATCTCTGATCCTGGCAGTACATCCCAGATTTTGATGACTTGGGTATGTTTATTTTTATCAGTCAGGATGTGAACGGTCCAGATCAGTTTTAGAGGCTTCTTGACATCGTAAACCTCCAGGAGCTGCGAAGAAGCACATTTCATGTTGTCAAGCCTTTTAGCGCCCACCTGGTGACGCCAGCCATTTGACAGCTTTACCAATAGAGCGGAGACATCTTTGTGAACTCCCAACTGCTGTAATCGCGGCATGGTCCCTTGAAACTGATCTGAGAACACAACCTTTATCATGTGCATTTTTTAGTTAGTACTATACAGTACGTTAACTTTATGTAATAATGTAAATGAGAATGCTCTGAACCTTAAGGCCTTAACTATGAATTACGTTGTACATCGAAGCAATCTAATCATAACTCATTTCGGAACAGGTTACCTTCCACTTCGATGTTCTGAACAGGATGGAGTCGGTACAAAATACTGAATCAAGTTGGTTAAGGTCAAGTAAAGAATTGCCAATTGCCAAAGCCAAGCCCTTATCCTCATACGCATTGAAGAATTTGCGCCTCTGCTTAGCATCCACGACTAACTCCTTCCAGACAGTACCGCTGCTTAACAATGTTGCACCGTTGCCCAATATCCACAGACAGTGCCTAGAATCATGCAAATGTAGTCATTGGACTGTTTTATTGGAAAGGCGGTAACATATCCAACCTAGAAATTACCTTGCCCGTGTTAAAGCAACGTTGGTCCTCTGGAAATTAGACAAGAAACCGACAGATCCACTGCCATTGCACCTAACTGTTGATATGATTATCACATCCTCTTCGCCACCTTGAAACCCATCAACAGACCGAACATTGACTGAAAACATGGCATTTACATCTGAACTATAAGTGCTTCCAAGTCTTTCCTGAATTGCACGGACTTGCGCTTTGTATGGTGATATGCAACCAACACTGACTTTTTGCTTTGAGTGAGCATGTTCTATGGACAAAGTAGATAGATCTTGTTACAATCATGATCAAGGAAAGATAAACTATTGTACTCACATTATGACAAGTTGACAGGTTAGGTGAAAAAGTACCTTCATAGAGTTTAGATACAATTTCAGCAACCACAGAAACCTCGACCATGTTTTCCAACTATTGCTATCATCAAAGTCCTCTTTCCCATAGTGTATATTTATGAAAGAATAGGAGCCAAACATTTTCCCTTTCAGGAATCGCCGCTCATAAGCTCTTCCCATGACATTGTGCCCATTCTTAATCTTTTCGCCATAGAACTTCTTATTCGGAAAGAAGCTTATTGAAGGATGCATCCTGTATTGAACACTGAGAAGTGGTTTGCTTTGTTTTAAAATCACAAGCCTCTCAAATAAACTCCTCCCGAAATCAGCTTTTTCGCAGAACTGCAAATGCAAAACAGTTGTTGATGAACAGGAAAAAAAAGAAGGCACATATGCACATTAATAATATGCATTTCAAACCTTGCTTTGAACCATTGCTGGAAGTTGTTTCTCATCGCCAACAAGTATAGCATGTCGGAGACCAGAGAGCTGTAAGGGCATCCAGGATTCACAATCTTTTAGTTGTGCAGCTTCATCTATTATCACCAATTCAATTGGTGTCATTCCTTCTGTCTGCAACTTAGAAGAACTTGAAGCTGTGCAAAATAATAAGCTTGCATTTTTCATACAAAAGCTCCGAATCAAGTGATGCTCAAAGAACTTTGGAACTGAGAATATCGAGCGTAGATGTTTGAGTTCCTCTAAGCATTGTGACCTTATCTGAAAGAACATAGTAAGTTGTTTTGATGCACTTGTGCTCCATTTTCCTTTAAGAGCATGTCTTAGATCTTCAGAAGCATCAAACTTATTCAGCAGAGAACATAACTTTTGGAGCGTTTCGTGAACTTGCATCATGTTCTTTAGCACCTGGACTGAAAGATATGAAGTAGGCATATGTGTGCACATCCCTATTATGCAAAGCATCAGCTTCTTTCCTAGCTTTCTGATTGTCGTTATGACGTATTCCTCAAAAGTCCACCGTAGGTTAGTAATTTCATGAGTTCCTGGTGTTTCATCTCTACATCTGTCCTTCCCCGAATCAATTTTGGACCTCGATTTTCTCTTCCTTCTTTCCTTTTTATCATCAATGCTTTTCTTGTTCCAGTGCTTCCTTTCTTCAGCACCCAAGCCTCGCGATATCTCTTCAATGGAGAACTCATCATCATCACATATATCAGAATTTTCCTGATTTTCATCCCTTTCTTTTCGATAAGACGAACTATATTGATTCTCAGGATCATCAAGTAGGCTAATCATCGACTCTAAACTACCTTTCCACCCAGTTAGTGGAGCAAAACACTGAGCAAGTATATAAACGCGATGATCAAGATATACATTAGAGAGGTCTTCAAGGTCATCATCGATCTTCATTCGCTCCCCATTTCCAAGCAAGACTATATCACCTAATCCATACGTCTCATATATCAGTGTACCGCGCAACAAGCTCATCAACCTCTTGGTCACTCCTAACACGGCAACATTAGTAGGAGCACATGTCAAAGTCCTGAACTTCATCTTGAAGAGACAAAATAACAATGCAGCTACTGTTTTCGTTTTCCCAGTTCCTGGAGGTCCCCAAATTAGCTTCACCTTGTTTTCGTGATGACACTCTATAGTCGCAATGCTGCTCAAAATTGCAGTTTTCTGAGAGATATCAAGTCCGAGAGGGTTGATCATGTCCGTTGAATTTTTCAAATGAATGCTCTCATCTTTATTTGAGCTACAAAGAGTACAATTTTCCTCTACCTGCAGTTAATGCAAAAAAAAAAAAAAAAAAAAAACAAAAACAAAAAAAAAAAAAGAAGAAGAGAAAGTGATCAAACAAGTAGGGCGTACGTAAACCATTTGTAGACACATTCATAGTATGGAAGAAACATAGTCGGTCAGTGTATCTCACGTACAGACGGATTAGATACTAGCACAGACTTCATGAGCTTCAAATTACCACCCTCCAAGTCTGGATGCAAGGCCTTCCATATCCGTATGTTGGTTGTCAAATTCGTAAGATGGACTGCAAATAGTTTTTACTAGCTCTACCCTTCTTCTCAAACATGACAGGTTTCGAACATACCACAGGAACATTACCATACTCATCCTCCATTCCTTCAACTAAAGCAACAAGATAAGGCCATCTAGGCCTATCAAGGTCATCAATGCATCTAGGCTTCACCTCTGTTAACGCAATTAAATCCCCAATGACAGGTTCATATTCACCCGGTCCTAATGCAAACTTGTATGTCGATCCCTCAGCTGGCACATCACTTGTAACGTCAAGTACTTCACAAGAAGGTGCATGAAATAAAGTTGTCATTTTAGAAAACAAATCAGCACGAGTCTCTTCAACAAGTGGGTCGATGAATGATTTCGAGTATTGGTCCACAGAAGAAAATTCTACGGGGATTCTCTTAACCTGTCAATTAGCACATGAATCACTATACAGTATATTGTACATGATACTACACATTAATTACACAAACTATATAAACAGTACAGTACACATGCAACAGTCCTATATGTGAAGTTTAATTTAATTCTACCAATGGAGCAAAAATTGGACTAAACAGATTAAAGCACATAGAGAAGTAGAAACAACTGACCTTGTCCTTGTATAAATCTTTGTTCATTATATCAGATATGGACCAAAAGACCAAATCAACAAGTCCTGGTAGTTTTTCTTTTTCCTTAGTCACTTTCTTGATAACTAAATTCTGTAAATCAACAAGTCCTGGTAGTTTTTCTTTTTCCTTGGTCTTGATAACTAAATTCTGTAAGCCCGTGACGACTCTGTCTTCATCTTTCCTCTGCGTAACAGAACTCGGTATCTCTTCCTGTTTGGGCTTATCTTGCTCACTGAACAATCATGAAGTACACACAAACATTTCGAAAAGTTTCCATCAGTAAAATCTCAAGAAACTGAACAGAAAATACTTTGATGATTGATAATGAAATGAGTAAGAACTTACGCATCATTGACGATGAGCTTACGAAGAAAGGAAAACATAGAAAACATGGCTACTCCAGAGAAGGTTGAACTGCTGGTTTGTTTTAAACTTGCTAGTTAAGTAACAGAAATGATCCCCAATAAGTCAAGAACAGACGATTCTCTCAGTGCAACTTAAAAGAAAAAAGGTTCAAGGAAGGAAAAGGATTGTCTTGTGGGGTTTTAGAGGGAAGACCAAGACCAGTGATCTCTAAACCTGGTACAAGTCAATAAATTAATATAAACTAAAAACTATCCTCTCCACAGCCTGCCATTATTGAGCTTATTTTAAAAATACACACAACAATACTACAAGAAAGCTGCATTGATCATGAGATGCTAGTACCTCCTTGTGCATACAGGACTCGTTATCTCTACCGGTTCGGGCATATCTTGTTCACTGAAGTACAAACAAAACATTCGAAAAAGTTTCCATCAGTAATATCTCAAGAAACAGAACAGAAGACTTTGATGTTGATCAATGCTTAAATGAGTAAGAACTTACATATCATTGAAGACGAGTTTTCGTATAAAGGAGAGTAGAGAACACATGGCTAGCTACTTGCTTCTGACTTTTTAGTTAAGTAACACAAATGATCACCAAGAACAGTCCTGCTGTATGTAATTTCTGTCGATCAATGCACACAACGTATATGTGGTGTTAAGAAAATGTTCAAGATGTTAATAGATTCATAGAGGTGGATATCAAGAAAGGAAGATATATCAGTACTGGATGGATGGGATTAGCACAAAGATTCCAATATTAGAGAGATCTGAACCCAAGAAAAGAGAGTGAAGGTTGCCTAGTCTAGTGAGCTGTGACTCGTGAATGAACTAAAGTAAGGAAAGGAACTGTTTTGTGGGGTTGATGTGGAAAAAGAACAAAAGCAAGAAAAGAACCAATGATATTTCAACCTAGTACAAGTCAATAAATACATAAATAAATCCACTTTCAGCAGGCAGCAGACTACCTTTCCAAATACACACAGGCCACAATGTACTACTTCCGTCCCACTTAAAATTATCAATTATATGAAATGTTTTTAATAAATTTCAATTTTAATTACAAATTAATATCAAATTATAATGATCAATAAAGTGTTTAATTAAAATCAACATTCAACGAACTTTTGAGATGTACACTAAACGTTTAGATGGATCTCTAGTATTTAAAAAATTACGAAGAAAATTTTCATTCAGAACCTTGCTTTTTTATGGAAATTTCAAATATGTCCTTCTATTCTATTTAGTAGAATAAACATTTCTTATATTACACATTTAATTCAAATATTTGGTATTTCAAAATTTGAGATAAATTATTTCAAAGTCCCATCAAACATTCAAATTCAAATTATTTCTAGTGAATACTTTATATTGCAAAAGCCTATCATTTTCCTTAAACAAGTAGGTAAAAGTTGAATGGATGAATCTTGTTTGTTTATGAAGTTGTTCTAAAAACTATGCATGGTCCAAGTTCACTCAAATCGATCAAAATGCATCATATACCATAAACAGATGAATTTGTGCATGGAGCTTATGAAAGAGCCTGCAGTGTCTTTTAAGATTATACCCGTGCCTGCATGCCCTGGGTTAGGACTAACAGAACCATCTGTATTTAAGGAAACATAGCCTGGTGGAGGGTGCTGCCAAGTGATATGAAGTGTAAGTGTGCTTCGAACTGAGACTTGTGATAAAGTGAAGATATCTGTCATAATAAGGCTATATATTCAAGTAAATAATAAAACTGTGCAGCTTGAAGTGTTCTTGTCTGAAGATAAATACGTTTCTGTACGTACTTCCATAGTAGCCAAAAGAAAGTACATAATCTTTACTGAGTGTGATCATTAAGTGAGAAATCAGTGAGTAAGTGTAACAAGACTGAACTCTTATCATTCTAACACATCTCTAGCTGCAAACGTCCTACATTGAAACAGAATATGGTGTTGTGTTTCTTCACATTCATCACAAAGAGCACACTGCGGTGACAACAGAAGATTAGAAACAAATAAACTATGTGAAGTAGGTACAAGACAATCCTTTTCCTTCCTTCAGATCACTGTGGTGACTTGTGTGTGAGCTGAAGGAAGGAAAAGGATCGTCTTGTAGGATTCTGGGTTTAGAGGGACCACCAGTGATCTCTCAATCTGGTACAAGTCAATAAATTAATATAAACTATCCTCTCCACAGCTTGGCATTATTGAGCTTATTTTGAAAATACACATAAGAATACTACAACAGATGCTAATACCTCCTTGTGCATAAAGAACTCGTTATCTCGATCTACTGCTTCGGGCATATCTTGTTCACTGAACAATCATGAAATACACACAAACATTTGAAAAAGTACGCCTCCATCAGTAATATCTAAAGAAACTGAATAGAAATGATTTTGATGATGATCAATGCTTAAATGAGTAAGAACTTACGCATCTGCAATTATGCACACTCAAATGCCAAAATGAGAATTCAGAACAAAGTCTTATCTGCATCATAGTAGTAGTACTTATCATTTGACAAACAGGTGAATCAGGAAGACCTTACACAGAAGTTTTTCACAAACTCACATTTCTAACAGTTTTTATATTCCCAGTCGTTTAAAATTCTGGTTTCGCCTAATTTGTTCCTCGCCTAGCTCGCCAGCTCTTTCCTGATGATCCTGCTGTATTAACACTCCATCTTCCGCGTTTGGTGGAAAAGTCACGACTTGTATTCTCACCGGAACTGGCAACATTTGCAACAGCCGTCCATGTCAAGGGAAGTGTCAAGTTCCTGCAGAAACCATAGGGTGTTAAGTAATTAGCTAGCCTTTTGAGATGAATTGATGACTACAGACAAAGCACTTTTACATACCCCTCGACTCGTTTGCACAAACAGCGGTTCACATAATCCACAGTGTTGTTTCTAAACAGGACGTCGAGGGTCTTTAACAGTTTCGGTATCTCAGATCCTGGCAAGACATCCCAGATTTTGATAACTTGAATATCTTTCTTTTTTCATGAACAATGTCAACTGTCCAGATCAATTTTAGAGACCCCTTGACATCATAAATCTCCAGTAACTGTGAAGAAGTGCCTTCCATTCTGTCAAGCCTATCATTGCCTTGTTGGTGACGCCAGCCATTTGAGAGCTTCACCAATAGAGCAGAAACATCCTTATGAGCTCCCAACTGCTGCAATCGCGGCATGGACTCTTGGAACTGAGTTGTGAACATCACCTTCATTTTATCATGTGTATTCTGAGTTAGTACACAAAAAAACTCTGTAATTCAGGAATGCATTGAACCATTTTTATTTATTTTTCACTTGATGAACTCTGAATATTTTCTTTAAAGCCATCTTAACTCATTTCCAAACAGAAACAGGTACTCAGAAAATGTGTAAATTACGTAGAGTTACCTACCTTCCACTTAGACGTTCTGAACAAGATGGAGTCGGTGCAAAATAATGAATCAAGTTGATTAAGATCTCCTAAAGAATTGCCAATTGCCAAAGCCAAGCTCTTATCCTCATAAGCATTGAAAAATTTGTGCCTTCTCTTAGCATCTACTACTAAACTTTTCCAGACAGTACCGCTATTTAATAAAGTTGCTCCATTGCCTAATATCCACAGACCGTACCTAGCATCACACATATCAATATATGCAGTCAATGTACTGTTCAATCGAAATCAATGACAATGGGGTAATATTGAGTCCAACAATGAGAATACCTTGCTCGAGTTAAAGCAACATTCGTTCTCTGGAAATTAGACAGGAAGCCGACAGAACCACTCCCATTGCACCTAACCGTTGAGATAATTATCACATCCTCTTCGCCCCCTTGGAAGCCATCAACAGACCGAACATTGACAGAAAACATAGTGTTTACATCCGCACTATAAGTGCTTCCAAGTCTTTCCTGAATTGCACGAACTTGCGCTTTGTATGGTGATATGCAACCAACACTGACTTTTTGCTTTGATTGTATATGTTCTGTGCTCAGAATAGGTAGATCTTGTTAGAATCATGATCAAGTTAAGATAATCTAATGTACTTCAATATGAGAACCTGACAGGTTAGGAGAGGTACCATTATAGAGTTTTGATACAATTTCAGCAACCACAGAAACCTCGGCCATGTTTTTCCGACTATGTCTATCATCGAAGTCCTCTTTCCCATAACTTATATCTATGAAAGAATAGCAACCAAACATTTTCCCTTTCAGGAATCGCCGCTCATAGGCTCTTCCTATGACATTTTGCCCGTTCTTAATCCTTTCACCGTAGAACTCTTTGTTTGGAAAGAAGCTTATTGAAGGATGCATTCTGTATTGAACATTAAGAAGTTGTTTGCTTTGTTTTAACATCACAAGCCTCTCAAACAAACTCCTCCCAAAATCAGCTTTATCGCAGATCTGTCGAAAGTAAACTGATTATTAATGAAGTTGAAAAAAAAAAAACACAAACATTTTGATCAAATGTGTCATGAGCATTAAAAATATGGATTTCATTCAAACCTTGCTTTGAACCATTGCTGGAAGTTGCTTCTCATCACCAACAAGAATAGCATGTCGGAGACCAAAGAGCTGTAAGGGGATTGAGGATTCACACTCTTTTAGCTGTGCAGCTTCATCAATTATCACCAACTCTATTGGTGTCATTCCTTCGGTTTGCAACTTGCAAGAACTTGAAGCTGTGCAAAATATTAAGCTTGCATTTTTCAAACAAAAACTCCTAATCAGGTGATACTCAAAGAACTTTGGAACTGAGAATGTCGAGCGTAGATGTTTGAGTTCCTCTAAGCATTGTGACCTTATCTGACAGAACATAGTAAGTTGTTTTGAGGCACTTGTGCTCCATTTTCCTTTAAGAGCTTGTCTTAGATCTTCAGAAGCATCAAACTTATTCAGCAGAGAACAGAGCTTTTGGAGCGTTCCGTGAACTTTCATCATGCTCTTTAGTACCTCGACTGAAAGATATGAAGTAGGCATATGTGTGCACATCCCTATTATGCAAAGCATCAGCTTCTTTCCTAGCTTTCCAAGTGTTGTTATGACATATTCCTCAAAAGTCCAAGGGGGGTTCACAATTTCATGAGATCCTGGTTTTTCATCTCTTCGTCTGTCCTTCCTCGGATCAATTTTGGACCTCAATTTCTTTTTTTTCTTTCCTTTTTATCATCAGTAATTTTCTTATTCCAGAGTTTCCTCTCTTGAGAACCCAGGCCTCGTGAACTCTCTTCCATGGAGAGCTCATCATCATTACACGTATCAGAATTTTCCATATTTGCATCTCTCTCTTTTCTCAAATACAAACCATATTGGTTCTCAGGATCTTCAAGTAGGCTAATCATCGATTCCAAACTACCTTTCCACCCAGTCAACGGAGCAAAACAATGAGCTAGTATATAAACACGATGATCAAGATATACATTGGAGAGGTCTTCATGATCATCGATCTTCATTTGCTCCCCATTCCCGAGCAAGACTATATCACCCAATCCATAAGTCTCATACATCAGTGTACCATGCAGCAAGCTCATCAGCCTCTTCGTCACTCCTAACACAGCCACATTAGTAGGAGCACATGTCAAAGTCCTACACTTCATCTTGAAGAGAGCAAATAACAATGTAGCAATTGTTTTCGTTTTCCCTGTTCCTGGAGGTCCCCATATTAGCTTCACCTTATGTTCATGATGACACTCTATCGTTGCGATGGTATTCAAAACTGCAGCTTTCTGGGAATCATCAAGTCCAAGTGGGTGGATAGCTTCCCTTGAATTTGTCAAATTAATATTCTCATCTTCATTTAAACTACAGAGAGTACAATTTTCCTCTACCTGCAATTGAAGCAAATGAGGCACAAATAAAAGGCAGAACAAGTTAGCATGTGATCAATTTGCAAACACATTTATATAGTATTACAGATACATAAACTCAGTCAGTTTGTCTCACGTACAGACGGATTAGATATCAGCACAGTATTGATGAGCTTTAAATTTCCTCCCTTCAAGTCTGGATGCAACGCCTTCCATATCCGTAAGTTGGTTGTCAAATTCGTAAGATGGACTGCAAAAAGCTTTTTACTAGTTCTACCATTCGTCTCAAACATGACAGGTTTCGAACATACCACAGGAACAATACCATCCTCCTCCAGGCCTTCAACTAAAGCAATGACATAAGGTCTTCTAGGCCTATCAAGATCATCAATACATCTAGGCCTCACCTCTGTTAATGCAAATAAATCCCCAATCTCAGGTTCATATGCACCCGGTCCCAATTCTAACTTGTATACCGATCCCTCAGCTCGCATGTCACCTATAACATCAAGAACTTCACAAAAAGGTGCATGAAACAAAGTTGTCATTTTAGAAAACAAATCAGCATGAGTCTCTCCGATAAGTGGGTCGATGAATGATTTCAGGTATTGGTCCACAGCAGAAAATTCTAACGGGATTCTCTTAACCTGTCAATAAGCGCGCACATGAATCAGTATACAGTATACTGTACATGATACTACACAAACTATATACACTGTACTATTACTAGACATGCAACAGTCCTATAAGTGAAGTTTAATTAATTCTACCAATGGAGCAAAAATTGGACTAAACAAATTAATGCACATAGAGAAGTAGAAATAATAACAGACCTTGTCCTTGTACAAATCTTTGTTCATTATATCAGATATAGACCAGGAAAATACCAAATCGACAAGTCCCGGTAGTTTATGCTTTTCCTTGGTCTCTTTCTTGACAACTAAACTCTGCAAGCCCATCATGACTCTGTCTTCATCTTTCCTCTGCCTAACAGAATCCGTTACCTCTCCCAATTCGGGCTTATCATCTGGTTCAGTACTGAACAATCATGAAGTAGACACAAATACTTCAAAAAGTTAACATCGGTATAATCTCAAGAAACTGAATGGAAAAGGAGTACACTAATTAATGCTGAAATGAGTAAGAACTTACGCATCATTTATGACGAGTTTGCGTAGAAACGAAAATAGAGAAAACATGGTTATTTCTTTCAGAGAGAAGACACGGGTTTGTTAGTTAAGTAACAGGAGTGAATGAGTGATAGATCACCAAACTAGAACAGTTCTGATGTATGATTTCTCTCAGTGCAATGTAGTGCTAATAAAATGAAAAACTTCAAGATGTTATGCATAGATGAAGAAGGAAAAGATGTATCAGTACTGGATGGGATTAGCACAAGATTCCATGCATGTTTAGGGAAGATCAAAAGCCAAGAAGTGTAAAGGTATTCTAGTGAGTAATGAATGAACAAAGAAAGTTAAAGGAATGTCTTGTGGGATTTTAGGGTAGACCAATGATCTTTCAGCCGGGTCTATCCTTCCGCAGCCGGCCACTATTAATTTATCGTCTCTACGGTTCAGTGTTAACCTCTGTATCAGGTGACTCATAATTGATCTACTGCCTCCTTGATCTAATCTAATCTAAGATGTTTTGGCAAAATGTTAATAAATGTAATGATTACCCTATAATAAATATAATTAATTCAAACAACTCATTAAAAAAATAAAAAATATAGACTCATGAAAAAAATAACAATAAAAAAAGATGACCAGAGGAGTAAAGCAATATTTTAATGGTGGTGGAGCAGGCTATAGGATCTAAACATATTATATTTTGCAAACGTTCAAAAACACAAAACATCTTACATTTGATTTGATTCAAGAGGGAGTATAATTTTTGAAAACTGAATTAGTTGAGTCAAGTGGAAACATTTAGAGATGTTATTGGTTGCTCAAGTTGCGACAAAATCATTTGTCCTTTAGATTAGTGATCATGTATTTCGAAATTTTATTTATTTAGAATAACTTTTTAAATTATGATTCCCAAGTTGTCATTTTGCTACATTCACAAAACAAACTTATTATATCTAGACCAATCATCGGTGGTGGTTCAGATATATAATAACAGATGGTACAAACATGAGTGACTATAGGTATCAACTACAAATGCCGAACAGGAAGTGAATAATATAATTAGCCCAAATATTAGTGCCGAACAAAATTATTGGTGCCAATTATGAATGACTAATACTCCCTCCTGTTTTAAATATAAGATGTTTTAGCATTTTCACACATATTAAGAAAATGTGATCTTCATCAACTTTGTTGTTGAAAAGGTTGCAAAAAAACATGTTGGTATCTTGTAAAAATAAAATGACCAATGAGAGATGAGAACCTTGCATAGCTTTTGTAGACAAAATATAAAAAAATGGGGTTGACTGCATAAAAAGTTGTAAAAAACACACAATTACATGACACCAGCTTCAAACATCTTATATTTTACAATGGTAAAATAACTAAAACATCTTATATTTAAAACATGAGGGAGTACCATATAATAGTACCGGACGAGGGTTAAATATGTCAATAAAATTTTAAACTGGAGTTTGAGAGCAATATAACTGGGTCTTATAATGATGATTTTTAAAGGTTAGAACCGATAGCAATAAAATAGCATAATTAGGGGCCGAGATAAATAATATGTATATAATAGTCTTGACAATGAATTAAATGTTAAAGTATTATAATAATGTCTTATATCACTATGGGTAATGATACTGCCAAAGCAGTATAGATGCTGCCAGAGCACCGCAATCTATTACCGGTAAGTTATTTGATCAAATTTCATCATATTTTTTATTCCTTAGCGTTTCTGTGACTTATTTTCTCTGTCCAACCAAACCAAAGTAACTCACAAATGCAATATAAAGTTGGTATATTGCACTTGCAAATCAGCCTAAGAACTTTTTTTTTTAATTCCAACCCCTAGCATTAAGCTAAAATAATTTATGAACTTATTTTTATTACTTTTTCTAATATACATTGGACGTGTGATCATAAATTAATTTTTAATATTATACTTATCCCATATGTAAAAAATTCATTTTATTTTGTTGACTATTCGATATCCGGTTTGACCTCAGATTTAATGACAAACCAAACATAAAAAAATCAACAAAATAAAGCGGGTCTTTTTAAAGTATACGAAGGAAGTATTACGAAAGTAAATAATCATTTTCTCAGTATGATTTAAAACTAATTTCGGACCATAGAAAAAATTATTTATACAAAAGCACTCCCTGGCTATTAAATTTTCTCGTTTGTTATTTTCATAATAATTTCTCAAAATAATTTATAAAGTTCATGAATACGAACTTTAAGTAACTAAGGACATAAAATCACCATGAATTTAGAAAAAGTTAATAAAAATTAAGTTCATAACTTAATTTAGCTTAAATTTAATTTAGGGGTTGAATGAAAAATAAGTTTGGGGCTTGATTTGCAAGTGCAACGTACTGTACTACTTCATAATACATTTGGAAGTTGACTTAATTGGACAGAGAAAATATAGGTCACGGCAGTATATTTGGTTCTTAATTAAGGAATAAAAAAATATAAAGACATTTGATCAAGTAACTTACTGATAATATATTTCGAAAAAAAAAAAAAAAACTTACTGATAATAGATGTAGAGTTGCTTGGCAAGATAAATACTGCTTTGGCAGTATCATTAACCTATCACTATATATACTGTATAGTAATATTTTAAATGAGTAATTTAAATTAATTTGTACTCAAATTTAAATTAATCCATCAACTATTTCAAATTGATATTAAATTTAAAAAAATGATTAAAAACAACAAAATTTCAAAAACTCCTAAATAATTGAATCTACAACAATTGGGCTTTTATTCTTAAAACACTTGTAAATTAATTCCTGCAAATGAGCATTCATTTAATCTTCCCTATCTATGTAGCACCATATATGTTCTACACGTGCCATTTTTTTATCAGAGTACTCTTTATGGAGGATTTTTTTGGGCTTAAATTCTCAATTAAGGCTCCGTTCGTTTCAAATTAATTTCAGTTTTATTATGTTCATTTCAGTTCAGATAAGTTCAGTTCAAATTTATTAAGTTCAGTACAAATTTATTATGTTCGATCCAGATAAATTGAGTTCAGATCAGGTTTGTTTAGTTAAAATATATACTTCAAATAATAAGTTCAGTTCAGTTCATGCGGGAAATAAGCAAATTAAATATAATAAAATTGATTATTTCCATGAATCGACGGATATACCAACCATACCCAAGTCAACTAATCTGTGGACTTGTCTTGGGGAAGAAGCTGAACCTCAAAAACACCGGAAACTACTGGACAAACACACACACACTCTGGTAGCTATAAAACCCACCCAAACAGTACCTCTACTTAATTCCCAAGAACAGATCGAGATCTCTCACAGCAATATTCTCGAAATCACAAAACAACCAAAATGGCCGGAATTGAAGAAGTTTTGCCCAAGGAATACGGATACGTGATTTTCGTGGTGGTTTTCTATTGCTTTCTCAATTTCTGGATGGGCTTTCAAGTCGGAAAGGCCAGAAAGAAGTAATAATATACTCTCTCTCTTCCAAATTTTTGTTGCTTTCCCAATTTGGAAATGCACGACGTTTTTAATTAGCTGTCATTTTGTTTGATTTGATGAGTTGACTCTGATGATGCAGGTATAAGGTGTTTTATCCCACAATGTATGCTCTGGAGTCCGATAACAAGGATGCCAAGCTCTTTAACTGTGTTCAGGTAACCAACATCATGTTTATTTACCCCGGAATTGGAATTAGGGGACCTAAATGACATTTTATATGATTGATTTTTCCTAATTGTTACCTATAAAATGAAATTGTGTTGTGTTGTGAAATTAGAATTTTGGAATGTTTGTGTGATAAATGAGAATAGGCCGCCATGTTGTTCTGTTCCGGGGTTTCGAATATTTCTTTGATGCATAGTTTTATTCAATTTTAGTAGTTATGTACTTATGTTTGTGTGGTTGTGTTGTTGTGATTGGTGAAGGAATGCTAGTAGTAGTAGTAATAGATGTAATTTTTTGTTGGTGCAGAGAGGTCACCAGAATTCAATTGAAATGATGCCGGTGTTTTTCGTGTTGGTGTTGCTCGGTGGAATCAAGCATCCTCTTATTTCTGCATCACTTGGAGCACTTTTCAGTGTTAGCCGGTATTTCTATTTCAAAGGATATGCTACTGGTGATCCCCAGGCGCGTCTTTCGATTGGGTGAGTGGCCTTCTTCCATTGATGTAATATGTCAGTTGTTTCTAACACATGGACTGCTTAATGCAGGCTAGTTTCTGTATTGTGTTAATGGATTTGTACTCCATTTGGCCTATTTGACTGTTTGTTTGTTGAGGTGCATAAGAACGTATACTCATCGTAGTAGTATGAACGAACAACTATCCTAGTTATGCAGAGTTGAGACTTGTAGGAAAGAATCAGAGTTCGTAAAACTTATCAAGTGTATTTTCCAATATTCCATAATGTACATATGCACTTTAATGCCATATGTGCAGCTTGGTACAAGTGTACGAGTATGAGTAGACTTGTATGTTTTGAGAAGGTGATACATGTGTTGTTCAATGGAAGAATATATGATGTAGTTGAACATGTTTCTTAATATCGAGTACTTGAACCATGCATCTCATCCAACTGTGTTGTAGTTTAAGCTAGATTAGGAGATTCCTTGACTGTCTGACTCCATGCTTCTTTCAGTTGAATGGATCTAGTGTGTTGACATGGTTCCGATCTTGCCTTATGCAGGAAATATGGTTTCTTGGCTATATTCGGGCTCATGTTTTGCTCCATCTCTACCGGAGTGAAGATGATCACTGCATAAATGAGACTGATCTGAAGGCGGGCATGTTTGTTTGCCCGGTTTTTCCATCCTGTTGTAATTTTGTTTTCTGGATAATCACAGTGTAGAATACTATTGCAATTTGCATCTTATCTCCACCTGTCTTTGTTGACTTGGTACTGTTGAGCAAACTTTGTGATGTTTTGAGGTTGAAATTTGAATATCATCCTATCTGACTGATGCAGGAGCTGATCAAGATCAAGAAAGGTGATTGATGTAAAATGCTAGGATAAGAAAGATATATCAAATTTACTCATGGTCTAATGTCGAAACCTTAACTCAATACTACAACCTATGTACAAGTAACTAAAATGCCAACGAGTAAACTCCTTTCTGAATTCTAACACTTAAGCTCAAGAAACGACCATATGAAGTAGGTACTATATATAGTGTGGATTTTTTTTTTTCTGGAAATGGACTATATATATATATATATATATATATATATATATATATATATATATATATATATATATATATATATATATAGTGTGGATACTTCACCATAAAAGACAAAATGTTAAGCCTAAATCATACTGAAAGTTTAATTTACAAATTATATTATGGAGTAAAATTTTAGAAATTACTTTTTTTATATGATTTAAAATTAATATGAGGTCAAATGAGATATGAGTGTTAAAAAAGTTCAAAATTTTGAAATGAAAAGTAGGAAAATGTAAGAAGTATAATTTAGCCACGTAGCCACATTTTATTTAGGGCCGAGCATAAAAACCACCCGCCCGACCCACTGTTGTGACCCGTTTTCTCAATAACTCAATAAGGAATTATAACACAGATCTCACTCAAATAAATATGTAATCAATGGTTTAATATTGGATTCAGGATATGATTCAGCAATACAAGGAAATTAAACTGAAGAAAGTAACAGAAAATTCGCCGGAATAATCACCAGTGAACACCTAAAATTGAACGGAAATATTAGGATAGATTCATAGATTTAGAGAGAAGATTTTAGGTTCACGGACTTGTGAGAATTACCTCATCAAATCCAACTAGTCCTCCTTGTTGCCTTCTGCCTGTGTAATGGAGAATTGCAGATGCAATGGAATTGTGATGAGTACTGCAGGTGGTCCCCACTAGCGGTTCTGTTTCTAACGACCAAATTACCAAGACGATAAAAGTAAAACTGTAAATAGTAACTGAAAAATAGAAATGCGACTTAAAAAAATGCGACTAATAAACTCGTTCACCACATTGCCTCCCTCTTATAATTGACTTGTCCTCAAGGCAATACAAAATGTGGGAACTGGACCCTCATAGTATCAGCTTTCTTCTAAGTAGCTTCAGCTGCAGGCAAGTTGTCCCATTCAATCAAATACTCAGCCACACTCTTGTTACGGTGCTGAATCACACGAGTACCCAACACATCGGATGGAGCAATGATTGGAGCGCCTTCACTGTTAGTAGCAGGTAGAATAGGGATCGGAGTGAAACGGGTTTTGAGCTTTTTCATGAGCAAGGATACATGGAACACATCATGCATCTTAGTGGAAGAAGGCAAAGCAAGGTGGTATGCCACTGGCCCAACACATTCAATCACCTTGAATGGTCCAAAATATTTGACAGATAACTTTGTTTGTCTGCGGAGTAAAGTGTTACCATGCTTGAACGGTTGCATCTTCAAAAAGGCCCAATCTCCAATTACAAACTCCCTTTCAGTTCTGTGACCATCTGCATATGCCTTCATGCGCTCTTGAGCAAGGAACATGTTGTCCTTAAGCACTTGCAACATCCTTTGTCTGTCTTGGATCATGACCTGAGCTGAAGTATCAGTTGTCTGCAAGTAAGTGATAGTGTATATGTCCTAGAGACAGTCCTTACTAAGGGCATGGTGCCCTTATAGAGGGCATATATGTACTATTACACAGGTCAACGTAATATAATATATGTTTGTTGCATTTTACTATTGAGTATCGCTTTCATATTTATATTACACCAGGCTGCAGCATGTCATATCTTTATTGCTGTTTGTATTGATATCAAACATGTCCCCTCGGATAGATGACCGATCACATAGATAGTGGGAGCTATGTGAGTTATCATCTATCCCAAACCCTCCCTAGTCGAGGTTCATCTCGGATGTGGGGGTCTGAATGAACCAGACAAGACTAGTATGCGTGGAGGTTATACTTGTTGGAGCAAGTGTGAGCCGATCCCACGGCCACGGAACGGATTGTTGGACAATCAAGGAACGTTCCCATAACTGCGCATAGTTGTTCGAAGAAGCTTTATCGAACAATGGAAGTACCCAACGGACACTCTCATCGATGTATACTCTACACCGAAGTGTCTATGGGAACCGGTGAGTTGTCGAAGTGATGCCATTCGTCCTTTGTACTTACAGGACTTTATCATCACATTTGTTGCCCCATATCCTTGGTGGGCCCGTCGATGTCAACTCTGAATAAGCAGCTGACCTAAGACACGATCCAGGATTATGGCTAAATACAAATGGGGGTGATAAGTGATTCTGTGAAGGATTCATCTCTCAAGTGTAGCACAGGAGAGCACTGCTCATAGTCGTTCATAGTTGTGATGGTAAAACCGCTGGCCAGCGTATCAATATTATTATGATGGTCATAATAGATATTGGATTCACCATGCAACTCACTGAAGACGCCCGTGGATGTATTATTGGGATAGACACTTCATCGATCCTAGATACATTCGAGCAAGTCAGATGAAGGGACGTTACCATCGCCGCGTTGAGCGCAACAGGCTTCGCAACGAAAGGATTAGCTTTGAGAAACCTCTCAAACGTCCTCACGTATTAATATTGCAAATGGAACCGTCTAGGAATTCCATGTTGCCTAGTCTAGGACTTGCTTAATACGGTGAGGCCCTATGAGTCACACTATGTGGTGATTCAGTCTATCAGAATATCCTTGAAGATGGAATCACAATTAATTTGGAATTAATTGTGATTGATGGATTATAATTGATTTAGAATTAATTATAATAATTGGTGGCTCAATTAATGATTTGGAATTATTAATTGAATTGGCTAATTAATTGTATTTTATGTAAATACAATTAAAGATTATATTTTGAAAATATAATGGAGGTTTGATTATAAAGGATATGTTAATTTAGAATTAACATATGCACTTGGACAAATTCTACTTGGAGTTTGAATTGCCTTAGAACTATAAGTGGGTCCCAAAATTGGGATCCACCTACTGTCCCTAGGAAGCGCGCACGCGCATGGATAGAGTAGGGGAAGGAGTTCGACTCCTTCTTCTATTAGAAGTCCAAGGGATAAGTTAGATTTTTCTGATTGAGTTTTAATTTGATTGGGAATGAATTAATCTAGACTTGATATTGGTTTCCTTGTGCGATAAGAATTAGATTCTTATTCCTTTACGAAGTCTAATTGCTTATGCTTTAGGCTTCTATAGACTACTATATATAGTAGACTATTAGAGAGTTTTTTGACACAGACTTTGACAGTCATTCTACCCAGTTTTCTTAGAGAAAATAAAAACTCTCCCCTCCTCTTTAGCCACCCCCGCGCGCGCCACCACCGGAGGAATTGCCGCCCCGTCTTCTTGGTCACACAAAGAATATCCTAGCATTCTTCCGATAGGCTGTTCATCCGTGGATACCAAGGTTGAGGTTCTGGGAGCTGGAAACTAACTTTTATTGTCTTGCAGATAATCAAAGTATTGCAGATATTTTCTACTTCGACGAAGGAGAAGATACACCAGATTATTACGAAGACTTGAAAGCTGCTTTGGAAGTAAGGTTAGTCTTCTAATTGACGTGTTTAAATATATACGACATATACATAATCAATTAACCTGTATGTTAAGAAAATTTTTGAAATTCCGCTGCGTACCCTAGGGGTAACTCTGACCATATTTTCCTACAGTAAGACCCTAATGAAAGTTGTGGAGGAACATAACCATAGAAAGTTTGGAATTGGGGCATTTTAATGGAATGATGGTAACAACTGTTGTACCACCATTCTACAAGTGGAAGCCATTTTACCCATTGTTTCTTTTCTGATGATTATAATCATGCATGCACCGGAGAACATCTATTCAACCGTTCAGTCTGTCCATCTGATTGAGGATGGTGACCTGTTCTCATGGACAATTTAGTACCCAGCAGCTTGAAGAACTCTTTCCAAAATTGAGACTGAAACACCACATCTTTGTCACTAACTATCACCTCAGGGACGCCATGTAACCTGTGAACCTGTTGTAAATAAATGTATGCCAAACCTTCAGTTGTATAAGGGTGACTGAGAGCTATGAAATTACCATATTTGGTGAGTCTGTCTACTATCACCCAAATAAACCCCCTTCCCTTCTAATTTTGGTAACCCCTCAATGAAATCCATGGAAATGTGTGTTCAAGGGCCATTAGGAACAAATAATGGATGTAGCAAACCGGGGTATGGAACTGATTCATCCTTACATTTTTTGCACATATCACAGCTCAAGACAAACTCCTCAATGTCTCTTTTCATTTCCTTCCAGTAGAATAAGTTATTAGCCCTCAAATACCATGTATGGACCCCTGAATGTCCACCAATAGCAGTGCTATGTAGTGCCTCCATGATTTTAAGTTTAGTATCACATGAAGTACCAATAACAATCTTGCTTTTATACCTCAAAATTCCTTCAACTACTGAGTACAACTCCCCACAATTTGCATTCATGGAAGCTGCTACTAACAAGTCTGTAATATGCTTATCATCTTCGTAACTAGCAATTACTTCTTCCATCCACATGGTCTGACCTGAGAGGTCAATGCACACAATTCTGACTGGACCTCTGCTGTCTCAGAAGAATATTCAAACAAGCCATGAACTAATCTGACAAGTAACAAACAAGTATATTATCTCCAAAGAGAGAAAAGAAAAATCTATAATTATAATAAATAATAAATATATATACACACGGAAGAAACCAGAGGCGATCGAAATCTAGGGTTTCGAAAGCTTATCGGATCGAAATTTCCGAGGTACAAGCGAGATGAAGACAACGCCCATGGATGTGTTGCTCTGGAAGGAAGCGAACGAGAAAGAATATTGGGATGCACTTCGTTGGCTGGAGCAGCGGGCGGAACGTGAGATCCAGCCGCAGCGGGCGGAACGTGAGATCTCTGATAGCGATGCTTGTTTTATAGCTATGCGAATTAAGAACGAAGTTATTATTAGGGATCTGATGACAAATAAAGAAGAGATGATGAACCAGAAGTGGCACATGATTGAGAGGGAGATGCCTTTGGGAAAACACTGGAGGAGTTATATGGATATGATGCGGAACGAGGAGACGCGCTGGATTAACATATTTGATGAGGATTACTGGATCAAGATATACGACGAGGAAAATGAAGAGGAATATGATGATGAAGAGGAAGTGGAAGAGGAAGAGTATGATGATGAAGGAGGAGAAGAAGAAGAAGAAGAAGAAGAAGAAGACGAAGGAGGAGAAGCTCTGGATTCGTTTTGTTTGAAATTCCCATGGAACCCTGAGTTTCTGTCTCTCCACGGTAAGCACTTTATTTTCTACCCATGTTTTTTTTTCTATAAATATTAATCTTATTCATTCCTACTGAATGATGCAAGTATGTGTGTGTTATCTATGTATGTATGCATGTTTAAATAACTGAATGAATGCCTTGCCTTTCTGCAGTTCCTTGTGTAAGTAATCGGCCTCACACCGTGCAGATATGTTCAATCAAACTTACTAGAGAGGGTATGGATACACTGGATGTGTATGGTCTCATTCACGTCTATTCCCAAACTGAATTTGATTACCAAGTTATCTTCAACCGCAACAGAAACAACCCCCAAACCCTCACCCAAAAGGTTCATTTCATTTGTTTTCTACTCTTACATTCTGTTATATGCATGCACATTGGTTTCTTAGTTTACTAACAGCTAGCCCATATAATTATAATTCTAAACCAAATGCTGTTTTCAATATGTAATGTATTATTAATGTGCGTGCATCTTTTGATTGAGCCTTTTAGATTCCACTAACTTATATATTAGGCCGCTTAGTTAATTCCATCAATTTTAGTTGTGCACCTGGTATCATTTATGCTATATGCTCACTCCACACTGTTGATTGATTATGCTTTAACATTTTAACTGGTTCCACTTTACTCATTACTTATGTACACTCAGTTCCAAGGCTCGTCAAAGATTTATTTACACAAGCAGTTTCTAAGTTCCTAGTGTTTTGAAAGATTTCAGCATACATGCTTTTGGTTGGCTATTGGAAAATTAATTGCACGTGCTTTACCATAAGTTAACTACAACAAATAAGGCTTTATACCACACTTTTAAAGCGTGGCAAAAAATATATACCACACTTATAAAGCGTAGCAGTGCCGTGGCATAAAAAGCTGTGGTAAAAGAATTAGGCGTAAATTGCCGTCGTATAAAGTCTTTTGCCACGTTGTATAGTATATCAGTGCCATGTTTTGATCGATTCAACTAACTTATTAGGTAGGCTAGCTAATTCATTCAATTTTAGTTGTGAATGTGCCTGGCATCATTTATGCATATATGCTGGCTCCACAAGTTTGATTGATTGTGCTTCTAGCTCATACTTCTTCTCTACTTCCACTTTACTCGTTACTTGGGTTAATAATACAATTACGGTAAGTATACTTGGGTTATGTAAGCTAGCATTTGTAAACTTGAGCTTATAGATACTGCTCGAACTTAGGTTACATGGGCTTAAAAATCAAGTCATGAACTCTTTGAATGTAGTGTGCTTACACTTTAAGCTGCAAAACCAAGGCAAGTACAACTAGAACAATGACAAGCTTGCCCTGTGGATGAACCTGGTAACTTAATTACCATCATCTCCACCTGCTATCTTTTTACTAATTTTATGCTGTGCACTTGGTGCAATATTTAACATTTGATAATGAACAATGTAGAAGTCACTGTGAAACTTAAATAGTCTGTGGGATGGGTAATGCTAAAATCAACATGTTTTAGTTCCTTGATGAATATCAAGTTCTTAGGCCAACAAAGCTATTTGTCACTACAGTCCTTTATATGTACCATCAAGTATTTTGCTTAAAGACTAATTTCATTCTTTTTTCCTTTTTTCTTTAGAATTCAATTTGAGAAGCAATGATCAATTATAGATATATTGTTTATTTGCGTGCAATTTTTTATCGATTCGACTAATTATTAGGCAGGCTAGCTAATTATCATTTATGCATATATGCTTGCTCCACAGTTTTGATTGATTGTGCTTCTAGCTCATACTTCTTCTCTGGTTACACTTTACTTGTTACTTGTGTACACTCAGTTCCAAGGGTCGTCAAAAATTTATTTACACTAGCAGTTTCTAAGTTCCAAGGGTTAGGAAAGATTTCAACATCCATGCTTGTTTACCCAACTCAATTTGTTTGGCTATTGTCAAATTAATTGCATGTGCTTTACCGTAAGTTGGCCGCTGCCACTGATTTCCAGGACAAGTTTTTATACTTGAGAGTTTTACACTTTAACAAATTTATTAATTTCATTTGCCATATTCCAGTCCATTCTTTCATTAGGATTAAAAGTAAGCATGTGATCTACTTATTAATCACTGGCTATGCATTTATGCCGCAGGATCCATATTTACTACTCACAGGTCCTACCCTTCCTCCTTGGGCTCCTCCGCATCGTCTTGTTATACAAGGAACCCTGAAGTTGAAGAGCACTACTGAATCTGAGTACAAATATCTGAGCGTATCCATTTGCTGTGAGGATGGCAAAGTGAACGACATGCAAAAGGTGAAAGACTTTCAAGATAAGGAGACAGACAAACCGTTTGTGTGCACAAAACCGGACACCGGAAAGCCCTACTTGCTGGATTTGACACGTACCATTGTCATCTTCAGCCTTGTGGCCACTATCTCCGTGCAGGTTACAAGGAGGGATGAGCAGCAGCCAGACTGCTGTTTTACTGCCTGTACTGACATCACACAGGGCATGGACGTTGTTCTACTTGACTCCAGAGGTGGTAAGGTGCCCTTTCATGGTAAGAGCGACATGATTCAGCTCTCACGACGTACTATCTCTGTTGAATCTGATGGGTTGCTTATATTTAAAATAAAGCACGGTAATTTGGAGGAGGAGTTGATATTCCCTGCTGGAAAATTGTTGGTGAAGTCACTACTGAAGAAGACACTCGTCCAGCTTCTATTGGCTCGTGGAATATAGAAGTCGGAGTCAAATGGTCGAGGTATTCTTATTGGCAACCCAACACTAAATGATGTTGTCCCTTATCGTCCTATCAGACTTATATTTTTATACAAGTATATATTTGGAACTTGAGGATTAGTGGTAATTAAACTAGTTTTGAAGTGGCATTTGTGCTAACTGTGATCTAAGTTATGATGTTACTGGTGTTTAACCTTTTGGATCTTTATCTTTATTGTAATTAAATTTGATTTCCTGATGTTTACCCCACACATACAAGAAAAGGGGTTAGGGGCTTATCTTTGCTAAGTTCTATCTTCCTGTTTACAGCTGTGTATATTGCTCATCATTTGTATTTCGGTTTCTTATTGAATGCGTTAGGCAGGTCTCAAGTTTACTAGTATTATGTTGGATCAGTCATTTGCAAATTTGCAAGGTGTTCGGTAAAATTCCACAAAAGAACATGATATGTGAATTTTTTTTTTTTTTTTAAATGTTTCCCAACTTAGATTGACTTCTTGTTTTTATGGTTTCTTATTCATAGATTCTGCTCCAGATGTCATTCAGATTAAGCGGCAAATTCATTCTGTGATGTTCATGTTTCTTGCAGATATCTTCTCATGTGCTCCTACATGGTCACTCTAACCCACAGTTGCGGGTAATTGGATTCGACTTGATGCCAATCCTGGATCATATCAACTTACTCGAGCCTGATCATGAAGTGTTCGTCCAGTATTTGCCTCTGCCAATTCCAATTGATTCTTGATTTTTGTTAATAATACAATTACAGTATACTTGGGGGTATGTAAGCTAGCATGTGTAAATTTGAGCTTATAGATACTGCTCGAACTTAGGTTAGATGGGCAAACCAAGGCAAGTACAACTAGAACAATGAGAAGCTTGCCCTGTTCACAGGCTTCAATGGTGGGCTGCTGAACAGGGGCAGTCTGAGATGGGGTCCTCCAGCAGTCCGGCTCCTAACTGGGTGAAGTTAAACACGGATGGAAGTGCAAAACCTGACTCAAATCAAGGTGCCGTGGGCGGTGTGACGAAAGAGGGAGTTGGATATATATGGGGATTTTTCCAGCAGTTACAAACACCGTCTGTTGATGAGTAAGAGCTTCAAGCTCTAGCCCACGGCCTCTCTCTGGCTTGAGAAAGTGGCGTGCAGAAACTGTAGGTGGAGATTGATTCGGAGAATGTTTGGAAAATGGTTGATGGTGGTGATGCTATTGTCCCACTGTTTCAAGTTCTTGTTGCTAAATGCCATGAGGCCCATGACTTGCTGAGAAAGCCTTGGAGGTTAAATTCAAACATATTCACAGACATGCTTTATTTACCTGAACGGAGCCAAGAATATAAATAGCGGATTAACATATCCGCAACCATGGCAAGTGGAATAGTGAGAAACATGCCCAATGTGGTCACTAGAGGTGTAGTCCATATAACACATAATGCCCCTGCAGAGAACAAATCAATTCCTAAACTTAAAATTGGCCTAGTTGAGTCTTAAGCATGAATAAGTTCGGTCTGTTTGGGTTTAAATTGAGCTTTGGTATTTTGTTACTTTGGATTGATGTAGTATTTGGGTTGCAATTGACTTTTGTTAAATAACAAAAGCCACAAACCGAGTTACTGTTGATGGGTGACAAAACTCGTCTCTCTCTCTAGCCTGCCACATTTCAGTTCACTTTCTCTCCCTTCTCTCTTGTCACCGACTCCAACCTTTCTCACCGTGAAAAACAATCCGGCCAAATCTTCATCGTTACGCCACCCACCACGAAACGAAACACACCATTAGACTCCCCTCGTCCCGATCTACAATCCTATCGGAACCAAATTTCAAAACGGTCAACTTCCCAAATCGACAGTCGGCACGTGGAGCTTTCCGGTGGTGTGTTTCGTCTACCTTGGAGAGGCCATGACCGACCCGTGGTGGAGGGAGCTCGTACGGTGACGAAAATGGAGTTTCCCGGCGGCCTTCGTTTATTGTTGTTTGTGATGTTGTTATTTGGTGGTAAAAGGAACGGATCGGGTGTGGGCTGATCCAAACCGGTGAGCATGGACTGGAGCCAGGAGCTCAGATCGGAAGGGTTGTAGTGGGCCGTATCGGGGGCGATATCAGAGACGGATGAGTTTGACTGGCCCATGGCTTGCTCGAGCTGCTGGATCTTTTGGGCAACATCGACATTGTCGCACTACAAGAAAACAACCATTTAGCGACGGAATAATAGATACGGATAGCATCCGTCGCTATTTAGCGATGGATCGGTGAGTGTAGCGACGGATGAACACGAATTGCGCTCGAAGCTCAATTCATGCCACGAAACATCCAGTTTGTGTTCTAATTAGCGACGGATATATTTATCCGTCGCTATTATAGCGACAGATAACTTTATCCGTCGCTAAATATGTTGACCAGACTATTTTTTATGAAGGAAAAAAGGAAAATAAGTAAATAAATAAACATATAGCGACGGATGAGTTCATCCGTCGCTAAGTCGCGATATACAAACGGGCGACCTTTCTTCTTCCTCATTTCTCTGTTTCTCCATTTTTCTTTTTCTCTCGTTTCTTCTTCTTCTTCTTCTTCGATCCATCTCCAAACTCAACCAATTCAAGCAAATTTTAGCTCAAATCGAAGCCTATCCAACAAGGAGGTCGATCCTAATCAATTTGGAGGTTTTTTCAACAGTCTGAGGTAATTAACATAAACCCTAAATTTTGGGTATTTTTCATTTTGATAGTGATTTTGATTTTGATGGTGATTTTGATTGAATTTGTTCTATGTTTATTGGAGGCTAGGATACGAGGAGCAAGGCACCTCCACCGCCGGACCGCCACCGGGCCGGACCACCACCACTTACTTTCTCCCTCTCTTCCCCATTTAAAAGGTTAGGATTCTTAAGTGTCAGTTTATTAATTTTAATTTAGGGTATGTTAATTTTAATTTAGGGTTTAGGGTTTCTTGATTGAATAATTGTTAATTTAGAAACTTGTTAATTGTTAATTTAGATAGTACATCAAGTGAATTTTGTTTAACCTGCCTAACCCTTTTTTTTTTCCTTTTTTCTTTTTTTTCTTTTATGTTATTATGTACTTAGTTTAACTCAATTTTGAAAATACTTAATAATTAACTCAATAAGCAAAAAGGAAAAAAATGATTAATTAACTGAATAAGAAAAAAAGAATATGTGACTGCAATGAACACATATTAGAAAGATAGAAAATATAAAAAGTTAGAATTTTTATTAATAATATAGTTTACATAACTCAATTCTAGTCACTCTTCATCCCGTCGTCCTCGTCCTCGGAGCTTGACTCCTCATTCAAGAGTGACCAGTCGATGACATCCTTTGGATCGACAAGCCGCTGTTGACATAGCTTGCAGAAAACTCAAAGGTCTTCGAAAGTACTCAACCTCCTTGTGCTCACAAGGGGGAGGAGTAGGAGACTTGGGAGGAGGTGGAGGAAATGCCTCTTCCATAGCTTCCTCCATTTCAGCCCATATCTCGGGCTGAACTTGTGGTGGGGGAGAAGGGGGGGGGGGAATGTGGGGGTGTTTCTTCAAATTTGAATTTGTTAGGGTTTTCCATATTTGTGTGAGAATATGTTAAAATTAGGTGACTTCTTATAGTTGGTGTTGGGAATTCTAAATGACAAATACACTTTATTGTTAATGTATTAATGTACACATTCATGTAGCCACATTCATGTATAGGAAAAATTTATGAGGCATACATTTATGTAATGACTTTTAAGATTTTCGAAATTAAAGGATTTTTGGTAATATCTAATCATTTTATAAAGTGTGATGATGATATACGTATATGCATAAAAATACAAACACACTGTCCTTCGGACACACCATCACTTCCATATATAGATTGATGAATGGTATGGTACTTGGCCTGGGCTTGTGAATGATTGTAGTATGCTGGTACCGTAACAACAACATTTCTAATGCCGTTGTTACTGTACCAGCGTATTTCAGCCATTCTCAAAGTTTAGTTCAATATCGTAATCATGTAAACCCTCTATTCTTAATAAGTTGTATATACATAATGTATTATGTGAGCAAGAAATGTGTCTGGATGTTTAGGAGTTTGAAGTCTCCATCTTTAGTCAGTAACTAAAGATGGAGATTTCAAGATCCTAAAGATCCAGACATCCTTTCGTGTTCACATATAACGACGGATTTGTCTAAACACATCTTGTATTTGTCTAAACACATTAAGAGTTTGTATTTTAGTGTTTTGTATTTGAGTGTGATGATGATATATGTATATTAGTTTCCATGGATCAAGCACAGCAACCGGGCGGCCCTCGACGGATCAATGGGCTTCCAGTATTGTCCACCAACGGATCTAAGTAAGTTCTTAATAAATTGGTATTTAATTGTTCTTGTATATATAGTTGTCGGTACTCCAACTTTTTTTAATCTTTCAAAATGTATGACAGGTTTCAACCTACTATAGCTTCTAGAAGGATTACAATGCTCATGAAAAGAGAGTTCTTTACGCCTCATGGGAGTGGCGGAGAAAGGTGGGCTACGGTTCCTCGACCCGTGAAGGAGCACTTGTGGGAAGAATTCCAGGTACTTTACTATCTTTACTTGAATATTTCTATATTGAATTCTTGGGGCATTGCCTTAGTTATATACGTGTACGTACATTACTTGTTTATCTGTTATTGGGGCATTGCCTATATTATCTATTCTTGGGGCATTGCCTATAGTATCTATTCTTGGGCATTGCCTATAGTATCTATTCTTGGGGCATTGCCTTTACTGTACATATGTGTACGCACATCATTTGTTCTTGTGGGGCACTGATGTGGGATTTTTTGTGGGATTGTTGTGTTGCAGAAATACTACTATGTCCCTCCTGCCAATGCGGATGAGATATTGAGGGTATTCAACATCCGGGCGGAAAAGATTCAGAGGCATTCGATTTATTATGCCAAGGAAAGGTACTTTCGGCATAAAGAATGGGTTCGGTACCTCAATCCGGAGCATCGGGATCTGTGGCTGGAATCGTGGCAGAACCACGTGACCCGTGAGCAGGCACATAGGGATGGGGCGTTGACGGCTGAAGGGGTCGGTTGGTTAATGGAGAGCCCGTAGGATTAGTGCTTTTTAGGATTGTTATTCTTTATCCGTACATTTTAGGATTCTCGTTTATTTTAATGATTATCTTCGTACCTTTTAGTTTCGTTGTACGTACACTTTTAGTTTTTTATTGAAATTTCGACTATCGTGAAATGAATCAATCGTATATATTTTGTTAGTCGTACTCAATTTTGAGTTAAAATAACAATTTTTCACATAAATTCAGTAAAACAAAAAATCAATTAAAAAAAAAAAACAGAGAAGTTAGCGACGGATTAGTTTATCCGTCGCCAAATTCCCCTCGCAAGGGAATGACACGTGTCCCTTAGCTTTAGCGACGGATAACATAATCCGTCGCTATTTATAGATATGGATAAAGTCATCCGTCTCTATGTTGGTCAACGACAATATAGCGACGGATAAACTGAACCGTCGCTACATATAGCGATGGATAATATTAACCGTCTCTTTATTTTTTAGCGACGCCACTTTTCGCGACGTCCTATTTAGCGACGGGCTTTCCGTCGCTATTGGTGTTTAGCGACGAATCGCTAACATATAGCGACGGATGGCGTCCGTCGCTTAAATCAGTTTTCCTTGTAGTGTCGCAGGACTTGACGTTGTAGCCGAGGACGACGAATAGCTCGTCGACTTCGTCGGGAGGTGGCTGGGTCCATATGACGTTGGAAGAGTTGAAAAAAATGGTAATTTTCTTTCTAAAGTTTTCACATCTCTAGGAAATCATTTTAGTAAAGAATATTGTTTGCATCAAAGAAAAGGCTAGAAATAATCCTTTAAATTGTTGACAAAAACCTGAAAACGATGAAAACAAGAAGAGTATAGAAGTTAGTAGTGCAAGTCGTGCAAGCACTGTCTAAAGTATTATTCATCTAACAATCGAATATCCTCCCAAGATTAAATGCACTCTTCGGTAATAAACCGATAGTAGAAATAAAAAGTGTTTAGCCCAAGTAAATTCTAAAATTAAAAGAAGGAACATAAGAGCTTCTGGTAAGTTTTTTGGGAGATGGAATTTCATTTCGGTCTATTTGATGCAGTCTAGAAATATTTCATTTATAGCCTAATAGATCAGCTTAGTCAATAAATAACAAAACCAATTTAGACATGTTCCCATACTAAAAATAGGTTTGTGAAGGAGTAAAACATAAAGAACCGGAACATTGGAAAACCAAGTCATACTTTTATAAGTGTGCTATATTTAGAATGTAATAATATTAATAAAATATTTTGAAACATTTACAAAATTCCAACAACATATTCAGTAGGTAACCGGAAAACGGGAAGAAGGTTTCTCTCGGCGGGGCTAGGGCTAGAGAGAATTAGGTCATTTTCTTTTCACATGAAAATTAATTGGTGCAATGCAAGTTTATATGTAGTGCCAGTTTAATCCGTACACATTAATTTTACAATTCTTTTTTAGGCTAATGGAATTGGTGCAGATATGGCATGCTCAATAAAAACAAAAAAGAAACTGCAGCAGCCAGCAGGAGCAACATTGAATTCGTACTACTTATTTTCAGCATCATTGAATTCTACTAGTATAGTACATTTATTTTTGTTGATTTGCTTGTTTGGTTTTATCACCAAGTATATATACAACACACAACTATTACAGTAGGCATTCTTTACATTTAACATGCATGTAATTAGTTAATTAATTATCGTAATTAGAGCTAGGTTTCTAATCATTTAAAAGGAATATGAAATTTAACAATATATGTGTAGTCTAGACTAGTGCATGAATTAATTAAGACAGGAGTATATTGTTCCGTTAGCATCTCAAAGTTAAACATATAGGATTCAAACTTAATGAGTAGTAGACAAAAATAAGAGTGACGAGTCGTCAAATCAACTCTAGACCGTAAAGGAGAAATTATTATTTAGAATAAGTAGGGAGTACCGGTACTTGATTTTGTATGTCTTATCTTGGCCGTTGTTTTTTATTTTTGTTGTTTGGATTGGGTTTTGACTTGGTTTTGTGTTGTTTTTTCTCACTACAACCTGGGCATGTCAATTATTGTCATGTACCACTTCTTTTTCGCGACTGTCTCTAATTCCGTTGGAGAATATCATCATCCGTATGTTTTGTTGGAAAATCAGTATTCACGCGGGAAATGTAAGAGTTAGAAGGTGGAACAAGAGAGAGATAACAAGATAACAAAGTAAATGAAACTTGTACGTTAATATATAATACAATACAACAACAAATGAATTTACAAAGTAAACTTCCCTTTCTTTCTTCACGTCGCAAAGAGCAGAATATCATTTCTTCAAGCAACTCCGTCATGGTGACGAACAACAAGAAATTGACGAGTAGAGTCGATGGTTTGACCATCTCTCCTTAAGACAATATTTTCCCTGCTCATGGTGCTAACGGAATAACGACAAATGGGACTAAGGAGCACTCCAAGTAGTCGATGATCATTTTTACCTTAAATTATTCTTAAATCATACAATAAAAATAACTAAACACATCATATTATGAAACTAGAATGTTTATATGAAGCACTTGACAATATATTCAACCAATGAAGAATACCAATTAACATGCGAAAAAGATGCATTGCAGATTTTGAAGTTAAATGTTTCCAAAGTCTAGAGATGTATCTGATGGTTCTTAACTCATTGAAAAAATATTTTTCGTATGTCTAATATAGTTCAATTCAAAACTATTAATTGCATAACTACAAAAACTATATACATTTATACCACACCATTTATATTAACTTTAATTACTCAATTAGTTATTTTTTTATTACGTTTGAAGTCATTATGTGAAGATTATATATTCACTCCATTTATTTCAATATATTATTTAATAAAACAATGATGTTTTACAAGATTACGCTTCACACGCGTAGCGTGTGACGCGATTACTAGTATTAATATAATAAGCAGGTTGATTTACCCAATTGATTGACCTACCAATCAATTTTAATCCGTTGATCTTGCTTATCCAATTTTAATCTGGTGGGTACATGTGCCATTAGTTAATTAAAAGATGTAGGGTTCGAATAATGTTGGCGTGATTTTTCTTCATTATTTTTATTATTATTTTTATTGAAGGTGTTTGGTTCGAATCTTGTTGGCGTGATTTTTCTCTATTATTTGTATAATTATTTTAGTTGAAGGTGTTGGGTTCGAATCTTATTGACGTAATTTTTTTTCTTTTTTATTTATTCTCCTCTTAAATTTTTATTTTTTAACATAAAGTTGTATGACGTATTATACTTAATTTTAAAAATATACTTCCTCCGTCCAATAATAAATGTAACACTTGATTTTGTTGATTTTTTCGATGATCATTTTGACTTTAAATTATTTTTAAACCATACGATAAAAATAACTAAAAATATCATATTATGAAATTAGAATGTTTATATAAAGCACTTGCCAATATATTCAACTGATGAAGAATACCAATTAACATGCGAAAAAGATGCATTGCATATTTTGAAGTTGAATGTTTCCAAAGTCTAGAGATGTATCTGATGGTTCTTAACTCATCGGAAGAATACTTTTCGTATGTCTAATATAGTTCAATTCAAAACTATTAATTGTATAACTAAAAGAACTATATACATATATAGCACACCATTTATATTAAGTTTAATTACTCAATTAATTATTTTTTTTATTACGTTTGAAGTCATTATGTGAAGATTATATATTCACTCCATTTATTTTAATATATTATTTGATAAAATAATAATATTTTACAAGATTACGTTGCACACACGTAGCGTGTGACGCGGTGTGGAGAACAATTACACGACTCAAAACAAAGCATCTTAAGATTGTGGAGAACCGTAGTTTTTTCGCCAGAGTGGAGAATTCGATTTGGGGGAAAAATGAACTTTAGATTTTGAATTTGTAATATGGGAAAAAGTAGCGAGCACTTTATAAATATTATTTGAATGTGAATTTTTATTATGTAATTAGTTGTTGTTATTGATACTATGTATTTTTCCCTTATTCAAATTGATAACCCGGGCTGGCAACGTGGTCCATAAGTAAATGGCCCAAGTTCCAAACATACTGGTCTTGAGGCTCTCAAGGGCCCAGCCCAAGCCATGAACTAATCTGACAAGTAACAAACAAGTATATTATCTCCAAAGAGAGAAAAGAAAAATCTATAATTATAATAAATCATAAATATATATACACACGGAAGAAACCAGAGGCGATCGAAATTTCCGAGGTACAAGCGAGATGAAGACAACGCCCATGGATGTGTTGCTCTGGAAGGAAGCGAACGAGAATTGGGATGAACTTCGTTTACATACCGAAGCTTGTGTTAAAGCTATGCGAATTAAGAACGAAGTTATTATTAGGGATCTGATGAAAAATAAAGAAGAGATGATGAACCAGAAGTGGCACATGATTGAGAGGGAGATGCCTTTGGGAAAACACTGGAGGATTTATATGGATAAGATGCGGAACGAGGAGACGCGCTGGATTAACATATTTGATGAGGATTACTGGATCAAGATATACGACGAGGAAAATGAAGAGGAATATGATGATGAAGAGGAAGTGGAAGAGGAAGTGGAAGAGGAAGAGTATGATGATGAAGGAGGAGGAGAAGAAGAAGAAGAAGAAGAAGAAGAAGAAGAAGAAGAAGGAGGAGAAGCTCTGGATTCGTTTTGTTTGAAATTCCCATGGAACCCTGAGTTTCTGTCTCTCCACAGTAAGCACTTTATTTTCTACCCATGTTTTTTTTTTCTATAAATATTAATCTTATTCATTCCTACCGAATGATGCAAGTATGTGTGTGTTATCTATGTATGTATGCATGTTTAAATAACTGAATGAATGCCTTGCCTTTCTGCAGTTCCTTGTGTAAGTAATCGGCCTCACACCGTGCAGATATGTTCAATCAAACTTACTAGAGAGGGTATGGATACACTGGATGTGTATGGTCTCATTCACGTCTATTCCCAAACTGAATTTGATTACCAAGTTATCTTCAACCGCAACAGAAACAACCCCCAAACCCTCACCCAAAAGGTTCATTTCATTTGTTTTCTACTCTTACATTCTGTTATATGCATGCACATTGGTTTCTTAGTTTACTAACAGCTAGCCCATATAATTATGATTCTAAACCAAATGCTGTTTTCAATATGTAATGTATTATTAATGTGCGTGCATCTTTTGATTGAGCCTTTTACATTCCACTAACTTATATATTAGGCCCCTTAGTTAATTCCATCAATTTTAGTTGTGCACCTGGTATCATTTATGCTATATGCTCACTCCACACTGTTGATTGATTATGCTTTAACTGGTTCCACTTTACTCATTACTTATGTACACTCAGTTCCAAGGCTCGTCAAAGATTTATTTACACAAGCAGTTTCTAAGTTCCTAGGGTTTTGAAAGATTTCAGCATACATGCTTTTGGTTGGCTATTGGAAAATTAATTGCACGTGCTTTACCATAAGTTAACTACAACAAATAAGGCTTTATACCACACTTTTAAAGCGTGGCAAAAAATATATACCACACTTATAAAGCGTAGCAGTCCCGTGGCATAAAAAGCTGTGGTAAAAGAATTAGGCATAAATTGCCGTCGTATAAAGTCTTTTGCCACGCACGGAAAGCGTGGTATAGTATATCAGTGCCATGTTTTGATCGATTTGACTAACTTATTAGGTAGGCTAGCTAATTCATTCAATTTTAGTTGTGAATGTGCCTGGCATCATTTATGCATATATGCTGGCTCCACAAGTTTGATTGATTGTGCTTCTAGCTCATACTTCTTCTCTGCTTCCACTTTACTCGTTACTTGGGTTAATAATACAATTACAGTAAGTATACTTGGGTTATGTAAGCTAGCATTTGTAAATTTGAGCTTATAGATACTGCTCGAATTTAAGGTTACATGGGCTTAAAATCAAGTCATGAACTCTTTGAATGTAGTGTGCTTACACTTTAAGCTGCAAAACCAAGGCAAGTACAACTAGAACAATGACAAGCTTGCCCTGTGGATGAACCTGGTAACTTAATTACCATCATCTCCACCTGCTATCTTTTTACATTTTATGCTGTGCACTTGGTGCAATATTTAACATTTGTTAATGAACAATGTAGAAGTCACTGTGAAACTTAAATAGTCTGTGGGATGGGTAATGCTAAAATCAACATGTTTTAGTTCCTTGATGAATATCAAGTTCTTAGGCCAACAAAGCTATTTGTCACTACAGTCCTTTATATGTACCATCAAGTATTTTGCTTAAAGACTAATTTCATTCTTTTCTTTTTTCTTTAGAATTCAATTTGAGAAGCAATGATCAATTATAGATATATTGTTTATTTGCGTGCAATTTTTGATCGATTCGACTAATTATTGGGCAGGCTAGCTAATTATCATTTATGCATATATGCTTGCTCCACAGTTTTGATTGATTGTGCTTCTAGCTCATACTTCTTCTCTGGTTACACTTTACTTGTTACTTGTGTACACTCAGTTCCAAGGGTCGTCAAAAAGCTATTTACACTAGCAGTTTCTAAGTTCCAAGGGTTAGGAAAGATTTCAACATCCATGCTTGTTTACCCAACTCAATTTGTTTGGCTATTGTCAAATTAATTGCATGTACTTTACCGTAAGTTGGCCGCTGCCACTGGTTTCCAGGACAAGTTTTTATACTTGAGAGTTTTACACTTTAACAAACTAATTAATTTCGTTTGCCATATTCCAGTTCAGTCTTTTATTAGGATTAAAAGTAAGCATGTGATCTACTTATTAATCACTGGCTATGCATTTATGCCGCAGGATCCATATTTACTACTCACAGGTCCTACCCTTCCTCCTCGGGCTCCTCCGCATCGTCTTGTTATACAAGGAACCCTGAAGTTGAAGAGCACTACTGAATCTGAGTACAAATATCTGAGCGTATCCATTTGCTGTGAGGATGGCAAAGTGAACGACATGCAAAAGGTGAAAGACTTTCAAGATAAGGAGACAGACAAACCGTTTGTGTGCACAAAACCGGACATCGAAAAGCCCTACTTGTTGGATCTGACACGTACCATTGTCATCTTCAGCCTTGTGGCCACTATCTCCGTGCAGGTTACAAGGAGGGATGAGCAGCAGCCAGACTGCTGTTTTACTGCCTGTACTGACATCACACGGGGCATGGACGTTGTTCTACTTGACTCCAGAGGTGGTAAGGTGCCCTTTCATGGTAAGAGCGACATGATTCAGCTCTCACGACGTACTATCTCTGTTGAATCTGATGGGTTGCTTATATTTAAAATAAAGCACGGTAATTTGGAGGAGGAGTTGATATTCCCTGCTGGAAAATTGTTTGGTGAAGTCACTACTGAAGAAGACACTCGTCCAGCTTCTATTGGCTCGTGGAATATAGAAGTCGGAGTCAAATGGTCGAGGTATTCTTATTGGCAACCCAACACTAAATGATGTTGTCCCTTATCGTCCTATCAGACTTATATTTTTATACAAGTATATATTTGGAACTTGAGGATTAGTGGTAATTAAACTAGTTTTGAAGTGGCATTTGTGCTAACTGTGATCTAAGTTATGATGTTACTGGTGTTTAACCTTTTGGATCTTTATCTTTATTGTAATTAAATTTGATTTCCTGATGTTTACCCCACACATACAAGAAAAGGGGTTAGGGGCTTATCTTTGCTAAGTTCTATCTTCCTGTTTACAGCTGTGTATATTGCTCATCATTTGTATTTCGGTTTCTTATTGAATGCATTAGGCAGGTCTCAAGTTTACTAGTATTATGTTGGATCAGTCATTTGCAAATTTGCAAGGTGTTCGATAAAATTCCACAAAAGAACATGATTTGTGCATTTTTTTTTTTTTTAATCTTTCCCGACTTAGATTGACTTCTTGTTTTTATGGTTTCTTATTCATAGATTCTGCTCCATGTGTCATTCAGATTAAGCGGCAAATTCATTCTGTGGTGTTCATGTTTCCTGCAGATATCTTCTCATGTGCTCCTACATGATCACTCTAACCCACAGTTGCGGGTAATTGGATTCGACTTGATGCCAATCCTGGATCAACTTACTCGAGCCTGATCATGAAGTGTTCGTCCAGTATTTGCCTCTGCCAATTCCAATTGATTCTTGATTTTTGTTAATAATACAATTACAGTATACATTGGGGTTATGTAAGCTAGCATGTGTAAATTTGAGCTTATAGATCCTGCTCGAACTTAGGTTAGATGGGCAAACCAAGGCAAGTACAACTAGAACAATGAGAAGCTTGCCCTGTTCACAGGCTTCAATGGTGGGCTGCTGAACAGGGGCAGCCTGAGATGGGGTCCTCCGGCAGTCCGGATCCTAACTGGGTGAAGTTAAGCACGGACGGAAATGCAAAACCTGACTCAAATCAAGGTGCCGTGGGCGGTGTGACGAAAGAGGGAGTTGGATATATATGGGAATTTTTCCAGCAGTTACAAACACCGTCTGTTGATGAGTCAGAGCTTCAAGCTCTAGCCCACGGCCTCTCTCTGGCTTAAGAAAATGGCGTGCAGAAACTGGAGGTGGAGATTGATTCGGAGAATGTTTGGAAAATGGTTGATGGTGGGGTGATGCTATTGTCCCACTGTTTCAAGTTCTTTTTGCGAAATGCCATGACTTGCTGAGAAAGCCTTGGAGGTTAAATTCAAACATATTCACAGACGTGCTTTAGTTACCTGAACGGAGCCAAGAATATAAATAGCGGATTAACATATCCGCTACCATGGCAAGTGGAATAGTGAGAAACATGCCCAATGTGGTCACTAGAGGTGTAGTCCATATAACACATAATGTCCCTGCAGAGAACAAATCAATTCCTAAACTTAAAATTGGCCTAGTTGAGTCTTAAGCATGAATAAGTTGAGTTTCTCATACCAAAAATAGTCAGAAAGGACACTTCCAACAAGTCCATTGGCAATTAAAATCGACCCTCTCTCCTTCCAATTGTGCCATTATTAAAAAGAATGACGGTAACATCTGTAAGCCATGAAATAAGGTTAATAGTTCATAATCATTAAAATTAAATAAGAAGAACCGCCAGCTAGAATGGAGACTGGAGAGTGAGGGAGTGGCGATTTAGGTACGAAAGTCACATGGTTTATTGTTAGTTTAATACATTCAGAAATGTAAACAATCTAGAAAAACAGATGAGCATTTAGTTATTTACAATGGATCCGATCCCAGTACAATGTACTCGCGTTCTCACATGAATATATGCACGTAAGGGTTAGGAGGGGTCTAAGCACGCAAATAACGATATGTGAGTTTTTGTGTGGTGTACTCGTTTAAAAAAAATTAGTAAAAGAAAAAGATGAAGAGAATGTGATTTTGTTTGAGGTATTAGAAGTATTTACGCCCAAATTTTTTCAGTCTGTTTGGAGCTCCATTTCGATAGGGATTTTTCAATATGGGGTTGAAACGTGAATAGTGACAATTTTTTAGATAAGTGAAATTTGTATTTGGCCATCTTAAGTGGAGTTCTAAATCACGCTCTAAAGAGCATGAGATGGCGAAACCAAGTAGAGCTCCAAACATACGTTTAATTCGCAGTAATAAAAAAAAAACTAATTACATATTGTTATTTGCGTGTTTAGACCCATAATCAAGAGAAACATAAAAACATGTCCCAACCCCTATTCGTTATGGTCATTCCAAAACCTAACCACTCCCGTCGTCTAGATTGTCAATCCTTCTAGCAAGATGTCAAGAGTCGGAGAGTGACGAATTTAAAAATCAACTCTAGTTAAGTCCAACATAGTAAAATACATTTCGTTGCAAGTTTAGGTAACTTAGCACGAAAACGAAAGATGATTTTGTGTGAGGTATTAGAAGTATTTACTCCCATTAATTTAGCTTTAGTTTAGTATAAAGCTTTTAAATGTGGGGTGATACTGCATTTACTACAAATGGGATAATTTACCAAGTTAAAAGCAAGCCCACCATTAAATTTGATACTGAATTTAAATAGTTGTCTCTTATATATTTATATATGTGGTCCTAAGTAAGTAATAATGATTTCTACCAAACACAATATATATCCTTAATCACCATTTCCATACCAATAATGAACAATCACTTATCATCATTCCAAATCTTTCCTCTCAAATCAAGACCAACACCAAACAAATTAAGAAAACTAGTAGTCAAGAACATGAAGACCAAGTTTGAATCAATGAATCAAATCAATGTCTGGTACTTCATCACTAGACCCAATATAGAATCAAACCAACACAAGCATTTTTTAACTTTGAATGTTAACCAAGTTTACCTTAAATCTTGAAATGTCATTAACATGTGACATGACCGTTAACCCAATTTCAAATGTGGATCAAGATTCCACCTAATATTCCTCTAAAAAAACCAACCATGTTGTCATTAGATGATATCTTGTCTCTGACATAAAAAAGTAAGAAAAAAGAAAATCAAAATTTAAAAAAGTTCCTTTTCTTTAAATACTTAACGGCTACATCCATTTGCCTTCCCTCTGTCAAGAATTTGAATTTGGCCTTCAAAAAGTGAAGTATCATTTTTATTACCCCATTCCATTTCTTGAACTCTGTTCCTTTATCTCTCTCCTTACCCTTCTGTATCTTTCTTCACTTTCATGAACATTTTCTAGTTTTAGCAAGAAAAATGGGTTCTTGTTTTAGCAAGAAGAACGCTTGTGCTGCTTCTTCTCCTACTCTTACTGCTCCTACCCCGATCCAGCTTTCTGAAAAGCCGAAACTCGAGACAACCCAGATCGAGAAAAAGAAGCCAGAGCAAGAACCAATCCATGTCAAGAAGGAGATATTTGTAATCAAGCACAGAAAAAGCCATGAAATCAACGAAAAGGGTATGCCGGAAATACGGAAAATCGCTGCGGATTTCATCCATTCTGGTAGTAATGGTAATGTCTCTGCTCCTTCTGAGAACGTTGTTAATGGAGTAGTGAGTGCAGGGATTAGGACTTCAAGTTGCACTAAGGAGGAGTTGGATGCAATTCTGATCCAATGTGGGCGGCTCAGCCGGAGCTCATCCACCGGAAAGGGGGCGGAAAGTGCCGGAAGGAAGTACGCTGGGTCGAAAAGGAGTTACGATTTCGACAATGAGGGGGGTAGTAGTGGTAAGAGTGAGGGGAAAAGTGTTGTGGATGCTGCTGGTGAGGAGAGGGAGAATCGGAGGCGGAACAGGCAGTCTCCGGGGAGGCGGAGGACTCCGAGTAGGGAGAGGGACCAGCGGTCGGGTAGTCGAGAACGAGGGGGTAGTAGTGGTGGGAGGAGAGTGAGTAGATCTCCTATAAGAAGATCTGAGTCACCTGGGCCTAATGGGGCTAATTCGAGCTCAAACCCTAACTCGAATGCCGGTTCCAAGCCCGGTAAGATGGTTTCTGTGCCTGCGACAGTTTCGTCGTTGGCTATGGATAAGAGTACTAATGGTGAGGGTGTGAAAAGGATCCAAGTGAAGAGGAATGTGGGTGGGGGTGATGGTGGAGCTAGGACTGCTGCTTCCCCTAGGGCAAGGTCGCCTGCTCGAACGAGGGCCAATGAGGGTCAGAATCCGGTGTCTCTTAGTCGGAGCAATTCGAGGAAGGCGGAGCATTCGCCTTATAGGAGAAATCCTTTGGGTGAGATTGACACCAATGTTATCCCACAGGTTAGTTGTGCATATAGCTTCTTGATTCAGTATACTTTTGTTGGATTTTTGTGTGTGCCTAAAGACTGTCTTTACTAGCATTTGTTGATAGAATGGCCTAAATTTGTTCTTATTGCCTTATTAATGATTATCCATGTTCATTTCATTTCCATAGAGATGAAGATGTTAGTACAACTCATATATTATGGAGTTTCAAGAATTTGTCCTCTATCTGTTGTTTCAGAATCAGATGCCTGGTGTTGGCTGTAGTTTCATTAGTCCATAAAGATTGGAAGTGTCCTATTTGAACATCATACAATATTCTATTTTGAGCCTTTTCATTGTTTGTTGCATTTGAGCCCTCAGGCACTACATCAACAATCTCATGTAACTAACAACCTATCCATTGATGAATGTACATGTGTACTTCAACTGATGCATTTACGTGTGTGTGTGTGACCTCATCAGGGCATTCATACTTTCCTGTTTCTGGTTAGAATGTAACAGAATTAAGGCCTTTTGGAATGATTTACAAGTCTAGATTTGTACAATTTTTGTGCTCTTGGAAGCTACTGCTAAACCACTTCTCCTTGGCGTTTATTTCGCAGGCTCCTCTTAATCAAAAGCCCGAGAACCGAACGGTTCATGTTGCTGAGAAGAAACAGAACACCACCAGAACGGACAGCAGCACGATAAATGCGAATAGCAAGAAAAAGGAGCAGCAGGCAAATGCAGAAGAGTCTAAGGTGATCAATGTGATATCTTCTGGTCCCGAAAGCCTGAAACCCCATACGATTACAAGAACAAGATCCTCTCGTCTCTCCCGTGACTTAGATATCAACCCCGAGACATTATCAAATCCGAACACCAACTACACCGCGCTTCTTCTCGAAGACATCCAAAACTTCCACCAAAAGAACACTACCACCACCACCACCACCACCACTCCGCCTCCTGCCTTTTCTCTCCCTCCATGTGTCACGAAAGCCTGCTCCATCCTCGATGCAGTTGCTGATCTCAACTCCAGCACTGGATCCAACCTGTCCACTACATTCTCCGAGGAACTGCGAAAAAATCTCATGATGAAGAATAGCAAAGACAAGGCAACTCTACCGGCTTACGTGGAATCTGAGGTGGTTGTAGCTCATGACGATCTGACGGAACCGAGCTTTCACAAGTACGTGACAGTAAGGAGGGGTACAATCGGAGGGGCAGAACTGGAAGAGCAAGAATCATCTGCTGGTAGCAATAGCTTTGTGAGCAGTCAACAAGTATTAGGATCATCAGCATCTTCTTGCTGGGAGCCTAATTCAGCTGAGTCTACTGATCGTTGGAACTCTTCGTCATCTTCTTCAAGGTCAATCGTAAGAAACAGTGAGGATAGAATTGGCAATGCGCGTGCCAGAAGTAGAATCGGATCAAAAGGTCATGTAAGTGCACCAACAGCTGCTGCATCAACCTGAATGCATCATGTTATTTCTTGGCTTCAATCAAGTTGTTAATGTACATGGTTGCAAACTTGCAACCTCTGCTGTTTTCTTTTAGATCAGTCAGTTGGTTCATACCGTCGGTTCTTCGACTGGATTTATTCTTATGAACTGGAAACTCTTGCTGTCTGTTGAACAGAATGTATTTTCTTCCCATTGCAGAAATTTGCATTTTTGTAAGTTTTTTTTATTTTATAAATTTAAACAGTTTCTTCATTAACTTAGACCTTGCCACGTTAATTTATTATAGACTTGTTGGATACACGTTAATTTATTATATACTTATTGGATACAATGTTGAATGGTTTGTTGGAGAATATGAATATCTCTTCTCATTGCATCAATGATGTTAATACATACTTTCATATAAAATGTTTTCAATGGTAGGGATAATGTTAGAGTAGAAATTATTAATTCCAAAGTAATGTGTATCCTTTTAGAAATGATGAGTGATTATTAACCGGGAAAAATATATTTTAAGTGTAAATTTTGAATAAAAGTATCACTGACCATATTATCAAAACATATTCCATTTGGTTAAAGGAAAACATATTGACCTAGTCACCTAGGTTCCCTCAATATCTTCATAGTCATACATTTAAACCATAATATTTATGTGATTTATGACTTTTAGTCACCTAGTTTTAACTTAACTTATACGTTGAATTGTATTATAATTTACCCCGTGCGCATCCAAAAGTATTAAATACATCACCCATAAAGTTTACCTAATGTGCATGCGCACCCAAATGGTAGCACAGTTATCGGTTCTTAACCTAATTAAAGAAAAAAAATTCTATTCATGAACCAAAATTGGGAACAATGACGAAATGTTGGTGAATAGTTGATTCATTTTACATTAATTAACCTAACCTAGGCATCTATATTTCTTAAAAGTATCTAATACTTTGAAATATAGCCAATCACTCATAGTACAATTAATTAAGATGGTAACTGAATCAGTGGCCCTAATTTTGAACTCTAATAACATACTCCCTCCGTCCCAAAACAGTTGCACCGTTTTGCCTTTTCGTGGTCAACAGTTTTGAAGTTTGACTACAAATTACTCTTAAACTATAATTGTATAAAATTTACTAAAATTATATTATGAAACTTTACATCATAAATTTTCAACATGTAATTTTGTTAAATATTTTAACATTATAGTTTAAGAGTAATTTGTAGTCAAACTTTGAAACTGTTGACTACAAAAAGTCAAAACGGTGCAATTGTTTTGGGACGGAGGGAGTACTAGTACAAGAATTTTGATCGATCAAGATGCAAGAATTATAAGTCCAAATTTTGGAACTAATTGTATGGTATTTGGTGAAGAAGTAAAGTCGATTTTCGAATGTTATTAAGACCAAGCCAACCCAAACATGCCTTTTGAGTTTTGATCAGTGAACCAGCAAGGCTAGGCTACTATTGGTCGTCGTCGTTTGATGTTCACCCTGCCAGACCAGTACCTAGGAGTATCAGTATGTAAAGTGACACTTACCAAGATTCCTAATTAAAGTTGGTTGCTTCCTTTTCTCAACCCTTCTTTTCAAATTCCCAAAACTTTCTCTTCTCTCCTCTCATCCCTTCTCTCCATTTTTACACTCCTCTCATCCCTTCTACTAATACATAGAGTGACTGAGAACTGAGAAGACAAGGTTTCAAAGGTAATGTCACTTTACTAGTTTCTCTGTCTTTCATACTAGAATTCAAGTTTCAGTACTGTAGATTGCTTTGTCATCTTGCCTATAATAATGTTGTTTTCTTGTTTTGTTTTTCTGTATCTAGTGTTGTTGTTTTGATCATGTTATTACTACCGATCTTGCAAAAACAAAACCATGAAAACGACTTAATGAATGATCTTGACATTTGTAATGATTTTGAGTTCTCAGTGCACAAACTAGGGAAAGGTAGAAATCATAATGGCTACTACTGGGGTAAAGAAGAAAGAAGACAAGCAGCCAGGACTCACTGATTTTGTCTTCTCTTGGTCCTTACCTAATGTCATGAACAGAGACCTCTTCAAAGACAAGGTTGTATACTATTTTCTAGTTTTACTTTTCGTCGCATTTTCTTCATATTTGTTGTTGCTTGTATGTGGTCATTTGTTCTGCAAGCATTCTTTGCTATAACAAGTCCGCGTTAGATGACTTAATAGGGCGATTAGCATGTGATTAGGTCAAGCGAGTCCTGGTTCATGAATTATGCTAATGTGTATTGTATTGTATATATCCTGACAGGTGAAGCGAGTCCCTGATACATTTTCATCGCGAGAGCACTACTTTCAGTCATTCATCTACCCACTGCTAGAAGAAACACGTGCAGACTTGCAGTCGAATATTGCCACTGTGTTCCAGGCACCTGTATGTGAAGTGTATAAAGTGAAAAAGGTTGTGAACGATAACAAGGACTTGAGATACAAGTTGTCGTTGAAGCCAGGTACATATAAGCCTGAGTTTGGGGATTTGATTGCACTAACGGAGGTGAAACCAAGACGTGTTGATGATCTGGATACACCTAATAGACCGTATCATATTGCTTTAGTGCAAGCCACTAATGATCAAAAGATCCCCGTCCTTTCATCAAAAGCTATCATGTATCATCCGGAGAATGAATGGGATAGAATTTTTGTTGTTCATCTTACAAATCTGACAACAAACTTACGGATATGGAAAGCACTGCATCCAGACATGAAGGGCGGAAATATGAAGATCATTGACTCTGCACTGAAAACTAATCCACATGTACGATTTAGTGATGCTTTTTCTTTATTTATCTTGAATGTCATATGTGTTTGGCTCGTTTGGAATATGTTGTGATATGATAAAACTTATTGTTGTTTCCTTTTTCTGTCTATTTCCCCTGGTCTGCAGGTAGATGAAGATTACGCTTTTTGCTTCCCCAAGGAAACTGAGTCTAATAATGTGTCAAAATCGAGGAAAGTTATCGCACCCCTTGGACTTGACAACTCTCAAAATGCTGCGGTTTTAAGTACCATTGCCACAACAGAATGTCTTCATCAAAATAGCATAAAGCTTATATGGGGTCCCCCTGGGACTGGAAAGACAAAAACAATTGCTGCATTAGTCTTTGCCCTACTTGGAATAAAGCACAGAACATTGACTTGTGCTCCAACAAATGTTGCTGTGGTAGGAGTCGCGAAGCGCTTGATGAGTTTGTTAGGTGGTACACTGATGTATGAGAATTACGGGTTAGGAGACGTATTGTTGTTTGGTAATGGGGAACGAATGAAGATTGATGACCATGAAGACTTATCTGATGTGTTTCTTAAACATCGTGTTTGTGTACTCTCTCATTGTTTTGCTCCCAAGACTGGGTGGAATGGTATCTTAGAATCAATTATATGTCTACTTGAAGATCCTCAAGGCCAGTATCTTCAGTACTTGAGAAGAGAGGAAGATGTAAATGAGGATGACTCCGACGAAGATGTTGATGATACTGATGATTTGGAAGAGGGAAATGAGAAAGAGAATGAGATTCCCAAGAACAAGAACAACACAGAAACTCTTGAAAGGAAGTTTTGGAAGCAATTAATAATCCGAGATCTCAATGAAACAAAGAAGAAAAACTCGAAGGGCAAGAAGCCATCTGATGGAAAGAACCAAACCAAGAGTAGAGCGAGTGGAGAAAAATACGTCCCTTTGACATTTCAGGAATTCCTCATGAAGACAATCAGAAACACCGGCCAACAGCTCATGATTTGCATAACTGGATTGTGCACACATATGCCTACCAATTGTTTTCCATTGGAAGTAGTGAAGCACATGAATAAAGTTCATGAAATGCTTAAGGTACTTCTGTCTTTACTGAGTAAGTCTGATGTCTTCTCTGAAGGTCTAAGGGAAGCTCTAGAAGGAAATGGAGATACCCCAAGTAGAGGACAGAGAACTAATTTAGGCATGATGAGATTACAGTTATTGGAAATCCTGAGATTGCTGCGTGCAACATTCTCCGTCCCAAATTTTTATGATGAGTATCAAGTTGGTATATACTGTCTGCAAAATGCATGCTTACTTTTTTGTACAGCTTCAACCTCTGCCAAGCTGCTCACAGAGGGAATGACAGCAATTAAACTTGTGATAATTGATGAAGCCGCACAGCTGAAAGAATGTGAATCCTCTATTCCCTTGCAGCTCCCTGGTCTTCGTAATGCTGTACTTGTTGGGGACGAGAAGCAACTTCCAGCAATGGTTAAAAGCCAGGTTATGAATTTAATTCTATACTTTGCTGATAATAGTGCATGTGAAGGTGAGGTTTCCATTCATTAACAAGTTGTTTCATGATGACAGATGTGCGAGAAAGCCGAGTTTGGAAGGAGTTTATTTGAAAGGCTTGTGATTTTAGGACATGAAAAGCACCTTCTGGAAGTTCAGTATAGAATGCATCCTTCAATAAGCTTATTCCCAAATACAGTTTTTTATAATGGCGAAATTAAGAATGGCCAAAATGTCCTGGAAAGATCTTATGCACGATGCTTCCTCAAGGGGCAGATCTTTGGCTCCTTTTCTTTCATTGATATAAACAATGGAAAAGAGGAGTTTGATGATCGGTATAGCCTGAGAAACATGGTGGAGGTTTCTGTGATTGCTGAGATTGTCTCCAAACTCTATCAAGGTATTCTTGCTATTACAATTTCATGTTCACATCATTGCTGAAAATGGCTAAAAACTGCCAACTTTTGTATCTTGATGATTTGTTACATGTGTTGTAGAATCTACTTTCTCAAAGCTAAAGGTCCGTGTTGGTTGCATATCACCATACAAGGCTCAAGTTTGTGCGATTCAGAAAAAGCTTGGAAATACTTACCACACTGATGCAAAAGAAAAGTTTTCAGTAAACGTGCGTTCTGTTGATGGGTTTCAAGGTGGTGAAGAAGATGTTATAATAATCTCCACTGTTCGCTGCAACGGGAAAGGATCTGTTGGTTTCCTGTCCAATTGCCAAAGGGTCAATGTAGCTCTCACTCGAGCAAGGTATTGCTTATGCTATAGTCTGTAGTCTTTCTTATACTGCATGAAATAATTAAAAAAACATTTCCGCGATATTCGCTGCTTAGATTCCTCACCTTTGCCTGTGAATGTTTCAAAAACCAACTGAGGAAATTTTGTACAGGCACTGTCTATGGGTATTAGGCAATGCTGCAACATTGACCAACAGCGGTTCAGTATGGGAAAAGTTGGTTCTGGATGCCAAAAGTCGGAATTGTTTCCACAATGCTAATGAGGACGAGAGTTTAGCTCGAGCAATTACCAATGCTTTAGTTGAGTTAGGCGAACTGACTTCATTGTTTAGTACAGGCTCCGTCTTGTTCAGAAACTCAAAGTGGAAGGTATGTTGAATTTTGCGGCACTTGGCTGATTTTCTCATAAATGCAACTTTGATTTTCATATAATGTCATCAATCTGTTTTTTACTTTTCTTGTTGCAGGTTCATTTCTCTGCTCAATTCCATGACTCCATGAACAAGCTTCATGACTCAGGAATCCTTGAATATGTTAAATCACTATTGGTTAATCTCTCAAACGGCTGGAGACAGCAGGTCAAAGATGAATGCCTCGCGAACTTGGATGGTGCCTCTTCACAGTTATTGGAGAGTTATAATGTCAAACATCCTCTAAGATTGATGTGGACAATCGAAATTTCCAGGGAAAACATGACAGACATTCAAGTTATCAAAGTATGGGATATTTTGCAAAGAACTGAGATACCAAAACTGGCAGAGGCGCTCGATGTTCTGTTTGGAAGCTACACTTGGAATCTTATGAGTCGTTGCATGTTCAAACGGACTGAAGGGTAAAAGCGCCTCTTTCATTTGACAATCATCAGAATCCCTCGACGTTCTTTAATCTTTACTACCTACTATCAAAAGCATGCTAAACTTTCATGTACTGCAGGAACTTGACACTTCCCATGACATGGCCGGTAGCTGAAAATCCCAGAAGTTCTAACAACTCCACAAGGGATGCAAGTCACGAGTTGGCACGTAAACTAGCTGCAACCACTTTGAGTGATCCACCAAGGTTAACCGCAAGAAGGTAAATGTAACATTTAGATTTTCGTCTCTGATTCACATAAATGGAATATACTAGTGTTCTATATCTACAAGAGGAACATGCTTGCTGACCACGTTTATTATCGAACAGGGTGTATGGGCGTGGGAGAGGCAGGTAGAGGAGAAGACATGTTACACTAGCTACTGATCAGATGTAAATCAGTTCTTTAGTTGAAACTTGAAAGTGTAGTAGTAGTTGCTTTATCATGCATTTCCATTTCCAGCAGCAGCTATATATGACTGTTACTTTTGAGGAAGCAGCTTAATGTTTTGTATTGCCAATCATCAATTATGTAAGATGCCTGGATTTTATTAGATTTCAGAATTTGGCACACCTGTGTGCTCTATAAGTTACTATGACTGAGGTTGCTTCATGTTTTTGGCTGCTTACTTTTGATTAATGGAGAATCTACTGACTACAGATGATTTATTAAAATGGCATTCTTGTTTCTTTATGACAATCTTTTCCATATTTCACATATTACAAATTAAATTATCGTTCAATATATCAAATAGAACAAGGGGCTCCATTCGAAGCTACCAGACACTTCATACGGAGAAATTCACTTCACCTTCAACATAGTTTGATACCAATACCATCAATTTCTCTTTGTTTGTTTATAATAACCTGATACTACATATAATAAATGGTTTGTTCGATCATGGGGTTACTTAGTGAGACCTTCTCTCACTATACACAAGTCTCACTGTGAGGCCTGAGACCCACGTGAACATCGAGTAGGGGGGTCTCACTAAAGAGGCTCCTGAGGATCCGAATTTTAGTTGGTTAATAAAGTAAGGGACTAAGGAAAACTATTGAGTTGACAATTTTGGTATATTGGACTTCTCAACCCAACTTCCTCAACCAATGGAGAATAGTTTTTATACTTGCTCGTTAATATAAAATGAATATATATTTAAGCTCGCACTTGCCTAAAAAACCTCATCGGCCAAAGTTCGAACATTAATGAGTTCAGACGAACCGAATAATCGATAAGGATAAGGGATACTATTCCTTTGCATATGGGTTGATTCTGTAAAGTATGTTCAACTTTTCCACCATTTACTTTTGTGGGCTAATTCTAGAGTGACCTTCTTCACTTTTCCCGGTGTATAAAATTTACAAATTTCATTTCTTGCCAAATTGATTGATAACTCTTTCTCTTCTCAGCTCTCTTCCGGTATCACAGGTATGTGCCTTGTTTCTCAATTCACCGTTTATTCATTAATCAGTCATCGAAAGCTTCAATCTTGGGAGCACCCACATCGTTTTTTTGGCTGGTAGAATCTGTACTTATCCCTTTCTGTTTAAAATGATGGATTTGTATCGTTATCTTGATCAAGAAACTGTCAATTCCTTCATTCTTTGTCTTTGCTCACTGTTTGGTTGAATTAGATGGTTAATTTGCAAGACTTTCATGTTCAGCTTCTGGGTATGACTCTGTCTGTGACCTTGTTGATTACCTAAATAGGATTGTGAGTATGTGAACAAGTGATACTGAATATTTTGAACATAGCCTTCAAGAAACGTTGCTGTCGGATACGAATTCGAGCTAATTATGCTGTAATTGAATTGTTTACAGTGTGTATCAATAGCATTTTGTTTGTTGGTTTGTTGGTTTGCAGGTACTCTATAGTCTATACCCGTCTTGAGAGAGAGGAGCATTCTAGGTCTCAACTAGCAATGGACCGAGACATATTTAAGGAACGTGTAGCGGCATTATTGCGAGTTATACAGACCACAAAAATTGTCAAACAAGACAATGTGCCTTGCAAAATCGAAGAGGTACTCAATTGTGCACTTGGCGTGTATACTGTATAAACGAATCTGATTTTGTTGGTGCTGTCTCAGGGTCTTTTCTTGGGATCATTAGGAGCTGCAAATAATAGGAATGCTTTGAAAAGCTTGAACATCACACATGTACTGACAGTGGCAAGTTTAGTGTCCCTTGATTACAGTAGCGATTTCATACACAAAACCATTGAAGGTAGGTAGGTATGTGTGCTTGGTTTTTTAGTGACTGTATTTTTCATTGAGTTCAGATATGATTCGGTTTAGTCGTAAATCAGGTGTTTTTGGACTTAAGTCACGAAGGGTATACTTGTGAATTTGGATTTTTATTCGAATTCGAAACACTTTCTGTTATGTTTACATTCATTTCCGAAATTATGTTGCTTACTTAGTGGCTATTCTGGTCGAGTAATTCTTTGTGATGTGCTTCTGCGTGTTAGTGCTTATACATCCAAAACTGCTCTCAGTTTAATACACCATTTCTTTTGCATATAAAGTGTCATTTTGAAGGTTGTTCTTATTGTGTATGTTCTGAATTGATTCAGTGCGTGATACTGTAAATGAGACTATAACCAAGTACTTTGATGAGTGCTTCGCGTTTATAGAGGAAGCCCGAACAGCTGGAGGTGGCGTCTTGGTTCACTGCTTTGCTGGAAGATCCAGAAGGTACTTTTAATTCTAGTCACCCAGCTAAACATAACCTTACTTGACTTATTTGGTTAAAATAGCATTACTAAGTTGGGGATCGTTCTTTGTTACATGTACTTGAGAATTACAATTCTTTTGATACTTTTGATCTGTTTAGGCTCTGAATCGTGATGCTCACCCCCTTCCTGCATGTAGTTAAGAGTTAGGACTCCTTCTGGCACATTTGTTGGTGACACAGATGATTCTTGTCATATAACCACCTATTAAGTTGGCATCAAACAACACAGCAAGAAAGTTTTTTAAAAAAAATAACGTGCTGCTCCCAAACTCAGCGAATCTGCAAAAATGTCAAAATTGATCTGTCTTTTTTCTTTCCTCAAGTGACTTTCCAAATTCATTTTTGACAATTTACTTGAACACGATAGATATATACATCCACAATGTCAGTCTAACTTAATTTATGAAGCTAATTGGCCTTTCTATGAACATGCGGTTCTACACCAACAATTTACTTTGCTCCTTTTGTGTTGCTGCTGTTCTCATAAACTTGCATCATTTAGGGGTGTTTCATGACAGCCTATTTAGCTAGTTAAGCTGTTATTTGACTTGTTGGATGATACTATTTTCTTACCGTAATACATTTTCCATGTATATGTAGATGGTTCATGGACGATAAGCTTGTCTTAAAACTCCATTTCTATTTATTATTTTTTTTAAATTACTGTCGAGTGAAGAAAAAAAAGTCATTCGTGAAAATCTGGGAACCCCAAGGCATTCAGTTTCGATAATCTCTCTTTTTTCCCTGCCTCTTATGTTATTATGTTTAATTCGATACTGTACTATGCAGTGTAACTGTTGTTGTCGCTTATCTGATGTTCAAAAAGGGTATGAGCTTATCCGAAGCCCTGGAGCACGTGAGGAGTAAAAGACCAGCTGCATCCCCTAACCCAGGCTTTTTGTTGCAGCTCCACGACTATGAGAAATCTCTCCGAGGTTATTCTCTCTCTCTCTCTCTAGTAGACTTAACATTTAAGATGTGAGGCATGCTTATGAGTAACTAAAACGTGGTATAAAAATCATCGAATCACGCAGTATTGCAATATTCAAGTGTCCTTATCTAACTCTCTTAAAACCTCCTGTATTCTAGGGTGATTATGGAGCGAGCGCAGTCAAGCAAAGGGTTAATAAGTTCACCAAAGTAGCATATCTCTTGGCTGATATATGTCTTGGCATTATTATGGAATTCTATGTTATGTAATGTTGATGTGATGCAAATGAAATTGTGTATAAGTTTTCTCTGAAGTAAAATTTTCTTTACTTGACTTGACATCAGTATTTTGAATTTTGGATATGAACTTATGTTTATTCTGCTCCTTAGGCACTTTAGATCGATCCCTTAGGATTTTCCATCCTGGATCTCTTTGCTTGCATAGTTGCATTTGTGATAGTCATAGCAGCTAACTAGTGAAGGGCCCCATTCGAGCCCAATACTTTACTCGGAGAAAATATTATCACTTTCTTTTTTTTTTTTTTCTCGAAATCAAAATATTATCACTTTCATCTTCAATCACTTACTCCTTTCAAGCTCCAGCTTCCTTCCGGTGCCATGAAAAGTTTTCTAGTGTAAATTATTTATTATTTATTTAATAAATATAAATATAGCCCTTTTCACATTTTGCATAATCTTGACTTTGATGTATAATAAGGTTTGAAAAGAAAAAGAAAATTATGAAAATAATCAAAGTGGTAGTAATATCACTTTTGGAAGGCAAAATTAAATAAATTTAAAAGAAGGAAAGTCTTAAAATTTTAGAAGTATATTATTAAGAACCACGTTACACGTATATAGCCTGGATCGGTACCAACTTGAAACATATTATTATACTTACAACCAAACATTAGGGAACCATATATTCCTATAAATAGGAGTTAAAACATTATGTTCAAAACAATGTGGGATACTTAACGATTAATATTATTATTTTTTTGAGAAAGAAGATTGGTATTAATTAACCAAAAGGAAAGAAGCCAGTTTACACGGTAAGTAAAGAGCAGCAGCTTACAACTCTAGCAGATACAATCAGAAATCAAGGAGGTTCATAGAAATCAAAAGGGAGCATTGTATATCCCATGGAGTCAGACCGCAAAATCTCTCGAGAGAAGGTCTGCTAGCTGGTTTGCTGTTCGTCTAACATGGCTGAGCTTAAAATCAGTAAAAGATGCGAGCTGTTGCCGTATTGATGTGTAAAACGCACCATTCTCAGTCAGTTGTGTTCCTTTGTCTGCTGCAAGTCCATTAATAGCTACTAAACAATCACCTTCCAGTATGAGACGATTGTAACCCAGATGTGACGATTGTAACCCAGAAATCCGCAGAGCTGAGCCTGCTATACAGACCACTAATCCAGGTTGAGATGCTTTGGGCTTCATTATATATGGAGGAGGCTGGAAGGTGTTGCAGGGCCCAGCAAACTCGAGCAAAATGACAATCACGTACCAGATGGAGTGCTGTTTCATTCTCTTGGCCACAGAAAGTGCAAAAGTCTTCCTCCGCCTGCAGTGTCTACGCATGAGCTCAGCTGAAGTAGGGAGGGAATTTTTAAGTAGGCGCCACAGGAAATGCTTTACTTTACCGGGGAGATTAATTTTCCACACAAAGCTCCAATCTACTTAACGATTAACATGAACAATTAATCATAATAAACATTAAGAAGTTAGGTCTAGCTCAATTGGTTAGACTGAGGTGTCATGACTCTATATTTATAGTTTATTACTTTGTAATGTTATTTATTAAAAAAAATAAGAATATTTAAAAAATTAAGAAGTTACTTGCTTCAACATGGTACTTGTATTATATAAGGAATAAATGTTTTTTTTAATTATTATTATACTGGAATTTGCACACGCCACACGTGCGAATCGTTCTCCTTGTTATAATTTGTTTGGTTAGTGTTCACTCAATCTTTCTATATAAAGGGTATGTAGCCATACATCTATAATATTCACAATATTTTAATTGTAATGTAACCATAATTAAATAATTACTTGAGCAAGTATTGTACAAAACCGTATGCTATAACTATTTGATATTTTATCTATTTTGAATATGAAGAGCTTTGAAATTATTGTATTAAGACATAGAAAAGTGGTATGGTTTCTTTGTAATAAATGATTGTAATGTCTAATCTTTTTCACATTTTAACAGTTAACAATAATTTGATATATCGAATCTGTATTTCTTGTCAATATTTCTGTAATAATATAAAATGAAGGGAGTACGTATACTGAATAGATATGTAATCTTCACATATTTAATTCAAACGCAACAAAATGTAAATGTACAAATAAATAATTGAGTAATTAAACTCAACATAAACGATGTCCTTTAAATGTAAATAGTTTATTTAGTCATGCGATGAATAGTTTTGAATTGAATGATATTAGACGTACGTAAAGTATTCCTCCGATGAGTTAAGAACCATCTGATACATATGTAGGCTATTGAAACATTCAACTTCGAAATTTGTAATGCAGCATTCGCATGTTAATAACATCCAGTCCCCCTGTTAGTTTTTTCAATTACGGATATCTCCCTCTTAAATTTTTTCTTTCATCGAACCCCCTGTTAGAACAATTTAATTACATCTAACGCAGCGACTTTGACTTTTCACGAACTAATTAATACCTGGACAAGACAATTTTGTCCGCATTTAAGTTTTAGTTTTCAAAAAGACTCAAACACCTTCAATTATAAAGTGGACTATAAAATATTTAAAATTAACCCACATAACTTATCAAAATTTCAAAATGATCTTAACTATTATTGCATAAAAGACCCTACAAAATTAATAATCAACTTTCACTTATAATTTTTTTTAGAAAAGAAAAAATTAAAAGAAATGAACAGAAGGCAATCGGAACTCTGATAAGAGCTGTTGAGCTCCGACCAGCTCCAATCGGGGGCTGGAAGCTCCGATCAGACCTAAGGTAGCTCTGGAAGCTCTGATCAAACCTAAGACAACTCCGATTTGGAGCTATTTAAAGCTCCAATCGGAGCTGTAAAAAGCTCCGACCGGAGCTTTAAAGCTGTTTAAAGCTACGATCGGAGCTCCGACTCCGATTAGAGTGTGCCCAGCTCCAAACGGAGCTGGGTAGATTCCGGCTCCGAAGGTTGAAGAAAAGAGAAAGGAAAAAAAAAATACTCCCTCCGTCCCATTGAGAAGCATATGTTTGATTTTTGCACGGTTTTTAATGAGATGTTTTGTTGGATAGTGATTTATTAATATAGAATGGAATGTGGACAAATATATAAATGGTATGTAGTGGGGAAAAAGATTAAATTAAAGTGTGAAGGTGGTGACAAGGATAAAGTTATATAAAGGGTTAATTATAAGGGGGTTATTAAACGTAGTAGCAATTTTACTAACGTTGGAATTTATTTGTAATTTATATATATATATATATATATATATATATATATATATATATATATATATATATAATATATATATTATATATATATATATATATATATATATATATATATATATATATATATATATTATATATATATATATATATATATATATAAAGAAAATAAAAAAATATTAAAAAAATATTTGTAAATTTATAAATTATAGATACTTTATTATAAATTTATAAATTTTTTTTTTTTGGTAGATTTGTAATTTATATATACTTTATTACAAATTTACAAATCAAGGTGTGAAATGAGTTTTATAAAGCCCCTAAATTTACAAGAGATTTATAAATTTATAGATACTTTATTACAAATTTACAAATCAAGGTGTGAAATGAGTTTGATGATATCTCTTGGTGTGTTCTTCAAATTGAATTGAAATATGTTGATTAGGTTATTGATTTAGGGGCTTGATTATTTAAGGTGGAATTGTGATGATTTTAAAAGTATTGGGTTAATTTGTAAAATTATAAATTTATAGATACTTTATGTAATTTACAATAAATTTCCAACATTTAGTAAATTTATGTTCCAACGTTTAATATTTGCCATTATAAATCAGTGATCTTCCCAATAATTTTTAGTGATCAGTGTTTATATATTGATTACCTCTATCTATTAGCCTTACTAAATTACATCAACTAACATATTAACTAGTTATATTCAATTAAATTTATCTATATTTCTTTATTACCCATGCATCATTCTTCCCCTTTTTTTCTATTATTAAACGCCGCAGACTATCCACCGATTGACGGTGTATCAATCGGTTGAAAATTTTCCTAAAGTTTCTCAAGCAAGACTTAGAGTAAATTCTGTCATTTTCCAAGAATCACTTGTTTGTATTGGTGGAGATATGATTAACAAGCAACATCGAGCAGATGGCGGAAGCATCACAAGTCAACAATAATCAAGGCACTTCTCTTCTTATTTTGTTGTTTTGAAACAAGAATCACGATATCTAGTTGCTTGCTTTTATTATGACAATGGACTAATGGTAATGTTGATGCAATGATCCACGTTGTTACTTTTATGAGTATGGTTCTTCCACTAGAACACTTTGCTCTTGTTGCTATGTCCTGTTGCTGTATAATCTGCAAGATTTTGAGTATTCTATTGTCTGCACCTCGATGTATAGTTGATTTAAGTTAGTGTAGGTTATAAATTTTGATGCAACCATGATGCTTGTAACCGTGTTGCTTTTAAGTAATTTGATGTAATTATATTATATTCATCTATGTGTAGGTTGCAGCATCTCTAAAGATTATGGCCGGGTCAAGCAAAGGTAGGATAGTTATGGCAGTAAATATGTTTTGTTCTTGTTTAATTTAATTAATTGATGTTCTTACTGGTGTTTTCAAGTAAATGATTCATGTTGGAGTATTTTATTATGTGTCTATTTCGAAATTTGCAGGGCGTGAAACACATTCAAATCTGGTAATTAAATGTGATAAAGGAGGTTGGAGGTTTTGGCTTGTTAGAATTAGTCTGAATTGACTGGGAGTGAAATACGTGAGATGTGGATATTTGTTAGAGAAAATGTAGGAGTCCAGTTTATAAATTTTATACTAAAATTAGGAAATTACTGATTTGTAAATAAGTATTCACCAATTAGTAATAAAGAAATTAGGTCACACTAATTTGGCATAAACAATTAAAACTACCACTAATTTATAAATAGCTCGTATGTGGGGTACCTTCCAAAAATAGAAACGTAAAGAAATGATTCGGACGGCTAAAAAAGGAATACGTAAAGAAATGAGCGGGACAGATGAGTAAAGGAAAAAAGGAAACAAAACATTAAAGATAGAAAAGGAAAATAAAATAAAAATTTGAAAATAGCATAAGGGTGTGTTTGGAGAGACAAAATTCAGAATTTTCTAAAGTTGGTCAACACAAATTGGGTTAGATGTAATTGTTAAACTAACATGGAGAAAAATGCGAAGTCGGGCTCTAACAGGGGGATGCAATGTAATTTTCCCTATAACTGATGATTTGTTCTACGACACCATGCATGTGTCTGGTTTTTTTAAAATCAAAATAAATATGACTGTTTTAGTTATAGTAAAGGAAGTATGATTAAATTAATTACCCTTATTCTTGCGCACCAAGATTTTGAGGACTGGATTTGGAGTTTATGATTTTTGACATCCAGTCTTATGTTTAGGGTGGCTAATCGTCGTTTCATCACGAGCCTTTGTTCTTTGATTCTAGCAATCTCTTCTTAGTTCTAGCTCCTCCTTTGACATGTCATCAACATTCTTTTTTTTCCTGTATAAATATGTTTCTGTAACATAAAACCTTTAAAATAACTTATTATATTAAAGTATTTTTAAAAGTGTATCTTTTCGAAATTGTGATTTTTTTAAAATTATTGGTACTCCTTATATATCTAAATGTGTTACGCACAATGTCATAATAAGATATACACAATTGATGGGTGAGAATTATTTTTGTTAAAATAGTGAATTTTAAAAGGGGTGAGCAATTGTTTATCTGTTGTTTTAGATTATTTATATTTGCTCTTAGAACTTTTTTTTAGGTGGTTGGTATAGGAGGGTAGTGTATGGGTCTATTGGCATGAAGTTTTTTTTTTTTTTTTTTTTTTTTTTTTTTTTTTTTTTTTTTGCAAAAAGTAAAATTGGATAAACAATGTAAGAAAACGGAAGAAAGGAGAATACAGTAATAATTTTCTAAAGAAATATATGATTTTGATATTAAATTTAAATTGAGTATGTAGTATCGTAGTTTATTATTTTATTTTTTAATATATTGCGTGATTTTCTTAAAGTTGTTGACATTAATTAATATTATGTTTTGTTTTTCATGTTCAATTTCATTAGTTAAATCATGGGTGAAGAAATTGAAAGTAAATAAGATATGTGTAGGCAGTAGTCATAAGAAGGCTGGTGAATGGTATAAGAATTGATGATACGTGGAAGTAAAAATTGGATGGATCGACTTGTTGCCGATTGATTGGATGAGAGTATGCGCTCGGAGGTCCGTTGTCCCGCCTATATTGTTATTGTGGTTATACGTTCTTTTGTGATTAATAAAATATTAAGAAAACAAAAAGAAAAGGACTAAAAGGATTTTTTTAAAGGGAGGAAAAAGTGCTAAATGAAAAAAAATTAGAAATTGAATCTCTCTTTATTCCGCTATATATTATTAGATGCTAAAACAGTTGTAAATGCATCTGCACCAGTATATAGTGTTGAGAGGATCATTCATACATTTGGAACTAATCATTTCGCCAGGATCTGAATAAATGAATGAGCATACCAGGTCGCATGAACCGGATATTTGTACAATGCAAGTCCCAATCTGAACGTCAGATCTGCAAACATTGCCCGAACCCTCTGCAAGTTTCCAACGCCATTAAAAAAGTATATATATCATCAATATAAAACCATGAAATACTATATCCATTGTTAAACAAATTTGAAGTAGTAAAAGGCATTACCATATAGGAGAGAGGCAAGAAAACTACATGAAAAATGTAATTCCATAGCTTCATGTTCTTTTGTTTTCTTTAAAAAAAAAAAAGAATGTTCTTTTGTTTTACCCCTTGTCTAGTTATTATTACAATTCATAGTGACTGCCTGACTGGTCACTGTTACTGCCATTTATACTACTGGTGAAAAGGTTATAAAATAATTGATTTTCTAAAGTAAAAAACAAAACAATATCACGCCAATTGGTCCAATGATTATAATGATATTAAAGTGTTTCTTTTTCTTGTGAAAATTATTAACTTTTTAAATGATACTCCATTGGTATATATATTTAGGGAATATGCGCAACACTTGAATAGAAGAGATATTAATTTTTCTCATATTAAAAAAAATTGATTTTTACAAGAATTTTCGATTCTTTTCTAGATATATTTCACCACTTAAATCTTGCAAATATTCTATGAATAAATCAAAACAAAATTAGCATTAAGCAATTAACCAATAGAAGGGGGGAAACACAAAATTAGCATTAAGCAATTAATCAATAAAAGGGGGAAAACGTAAATTATTAACTATTCTTCTTGAAGTAAATTTTGTAAAAGTTGTAATTTTCCTAAATAATAGAAAAAAAAGCATATATCATTAGTATATAAATAAAGGGACTACTATGATCAATACTTATACACTTGATGTATTAATTTTCTAATGTAAAAAGAAATGACGAATTTACAAGAATTTCATCTCTTCTCCATTATTTTTCTTTTAAAAAATATTATTTTAATTCATTCCTTTTAGTGTTTTCACTACTTGTTTCACTAAATGATATTGCTACATAACCTACTTTATAAAGTTAGTTAGCATTTGTTTTAAGAAACTATAATTTATTAATATAGTGTTTCAATTAATAACTAATGTTTAAATAGTTATCAGTTATACTCTGTTCATTTCACCTTAAAAAATTTTATTTTAGTAAATCCAATACAGTTCAAGTTTATTGAATTCAGTCCACTTCCGATCATAGTTGCTTAGTTGAAATTTATATTTCAAATAAATCCAGTTAAGTTTCATTCATTTTTTTTTTTCGAACCGGCAAAGTGAGGATCAATAATGGTTCTCCATTTACCCCCGCAGTGACTCGAACCCCGACCTAATAGTTGGAGTTGAAGCAGTTTACCAACTGAACTAGGCTTCATTGTCCAGTTCAGGTTCATTATAGTTCAATTCATAATTATTCAGTTTATTTTAATTTGAGATTTTCATGTGAACCAAACAAATCCTTAGTCATGCATTGGACTCGTGCATATAACTTGGCGTTTGAATTTTTTTTTCGCCATCCTCTAGGCTTTCGACCCATGTGGCCCAACCTCTATCCCCTCACATTGCTTGTCATGTTCAAAAGTCGCTATGGTTTGTAGGGAAGACCTAAAAAAAATCTCAATTGGAGAAAAAGAGAGATGAGTTGAGCCACTGAAAGAAGAGTTCTCTATGTTCCAACCGACAAAGACGTTCTCATACTCATGAGTTACAGATTTGGTGGTCCACTTTCATAGTTTCATATTCAATTAACGATCAAATGGTCCACTTCACATTCAATTAACCTTGAAGGAGGCAAGTCCCTATCGAAATCCAGTTAAGATCCTCCTTCAAACGATTAAAGTCGAAGAATTGTCCTCAATGTTTGAACTTGATGCTTTTTGCCATAACGAACTACTGGTTACAAGTGTTTCCTTTGCCAAAAGCTACACTTAAACATATTGAAGCCTTATGTCGGAGTTTTCTATGGAGTGGCACAAAACTTATCAAAAAAAAAGCTCTTGTCGCATGGGACAAGGTTTGTGAGCCAAAAAACAGTAGTGGTTTGAATGTTTTGGCGATTGTTGAGTGGAACAAGGCCACGATTTCTAAGTTTCTTTGGAATATGAGTCAAAAAGCCGACAAACTTTGGGTCCGATGGTTACATGCTTATTACATTCGGGATACAAATGTTATGGATTACTCTCCTAAATCAAAAAATTTCAAATCTATACTCAAACAAAACAAAGGAGCTTTGTGTTGCAGAGTAACATTTGGAGTGCAATCCCTAGTGGAGGAAAATTCCCTACTAGTAAGTTTTATCATGAAATTCGAGGTGATAGGGGAAGTGTGTCATGGAGGAAAATTTTGTTCACTAACAGAGCCAGGCCACGAGCAACGTTTGTCATGTGGTTGGGACTGCAAGGGAGATTGGCGACTAAAGAACATTTGCTATGATTTGGGATGAATGTGGATGGACATTGTTGCTTTTGTAATGAGCCAGAAACTGCCCAACATTTATTTTTTATGTGCACAGTTACACAACAAATTTGGTGTGAGTTGTTACGCTGTATGCAGATCCATAGACAACCGTTGGCCTGGGAACTTGAAGTGAATTGGTTAATTGGGGCTACTGCTGGTAAAAGTCGAAAGGCGCTTCTTCTGAAGGTTGCCTTTGCTGAAACGGTCTATGCAATTTGGATAATGAGGAATAACAAAGTTTTCATCTCCACACAGTTTCGGACTGATTTGGGACGAGAGATTATAAATACTGTAGCTCTGCGTTGTTTACAGTTTAGGAACCTTAAGCCTCTGATTTTACATCTTTTACATAGACAAAGTTGAGTAGTTTTGTGCTGTTTGTTTGGATGTATTTGTTTTGATGCCTGCTATACGTACTTGTTTTGTTTTTGGTAATAAGAAGTGTTCTTAGTTTTAAAAAAAAAATCTTCAAGTCAGATTTTTTCAAGATAACCAAACCTAAAAATTGGTATGAGGTTGTATTCTTTAGCTCAAAATGTTGTTGCATCTCAGAGTGATTTTCTTTTACCATTGCATTTACGAGACATTGTATGAGGTTTGTTCTTTGGTTGGAATGAAATTTTGGTTGCTAAAAAAAAATCTAAGAATTGGTAACCGGTTAACTTAACTGTAGTTTTTTTTTTTTTTGATGAAGAACTTAACTATAGTTAACAACTGACCACATTTTCCATCTCATATTTCCACTTAATTTTACATTTTTAAATGCAACACGAATTCCGATATTGTACATCCAACTCACCAACTTGTACATTTGCATTAATTATCCTCTATCCAAACTCTCTCTCCTCATTTCCCAATCGCAGCAGACACATTTTGTTTCTCTCTCTAGAAAGGTATATCCATTGGTACAAACTCCTCATTGTCAATATAGATGTGACGCCATATTCGGATCACTTGGTGAGTCTGTTTGTTCTCCCTTTGTTTTCTGCGAAATTGATGTGATCTGTATCAGAAATGTATTTCGGATTTGATCGATCGATTCATTGTTGCTGTTTTTTTTTTTTCTCTATATTGATCTGTAATTGAGAATTGGACCGCACCTTGATGATTCATTTTGTCTGCTCTATGTTTCTGTGTGTGTATAGGATTTGTGAGAAAAGGTTCGAGGATTGCGAGATTCAATTCTTCTGGTTTGTTGTTGAGGTGAGAATTGAAACCCTATTTTGGCTTTGTATAGTACTTTTTGATGCATTTTTTGTGGTGTTTGTACTGTTGTATTGGCATTCTGTGTAGTATTTGTTTTATTGTTTACGCCTTGTTGGACCTTTAGCCTGTCTGTTTGACTGTTAGGTGTTATAGAATTGTGAGTACTTTTACTCCAGCAGATATCTTTCTTAAAGTTTAAGTTTAGATTTCGTGATTCTAAACTATGTGTGTTAGTTTGGGGAAAAAAAACTGGAGAATGATGATTTCGTGTCCATTTAGTTCAATTAGGAAATGGTTTTCATGGACTGATCATGATCTTGTCTGCGTAAACATCATATACTAAGGGCTGTGTTTAATTGTCTCCTAAAAAAAGGGAGATTGTTCTGAGAGAATGCGCCATGTTTTTCTTATTATTTATGGCATTTCTTTGTCCAGTTATTGTCTGTGAAGTGCTTTATGTTGATGATGGGATTCTGTTGTGTTTGTTGTTTGGTAGTCCTTATTGGCTGCAACTGTATATTTATTGAAAAAACCTGCAAGATCATATTGGCTGCAACTGTATATTTATTGAAATTATTGAGGAAATACTGTATAATTAATTTTTAGGACTCTTCACCGTTCAGAATATATTTGATTTTCTAGATACTTTCGGCTGTGTTATTTCTTTTCTAGCCTAATTATTCTCCTAAAAAACCCCACTCTATTCACTTTTCATTTTAGTCAATGATTGGGGGCATATATGAGTTATTATAGCATTTTTAAGAGGAGGGGAGGGGGGGGGGGGGAACCTTCATTAACTTGTATGCAAACGGCTAAAAATGTAAAGACAATACGAGGGGTAATCATCTTTTATAACCCTTATCCTTTGAAACTTCTTTCTTTTTCATTCATCTCTTTTGCAATTATTGTTTTACATTTTCTAATTGGATTGATTTGCTTAATTATCCTTATTTGCAGTCCTACCTTTACAAGCAAGCTTGGAAGTGTGTTTCCTATTCCATTGGTCTGTAAATAAGTTTATTTAGAGATCACTTCACATGTATCTTTTGAAAGTGCAAAATCTTAGATTCAGCGCTTGAAGAACTCGGTGATTATATCTAATTCTTCTTCTGCAATTGATGTCGAGTGGAAATTTCCTTGGCTTGGGTTCTGGAGATTTTTTGGATGTTTCTCAGACTCCTAGAGGTCTTCCAAAGGTGATGACTCTTCCTGGAGTGATATCTGATAACATGGGTACTGATGCTGATGCTGATTCCACCTCTACAGCTTGCCGAGAGCGCAAAATCCTGGTGGCAAACATGTTACCTTTGAATGCACAGAAAGATCATGGAACTGGCAAGTGGTGCTTTAGTTTGGATGAGGATTCGCTCTATTTACAGTTGAAGGATGGATTCCCACCTGAGACTGAGTTCTTATATGTCGGATCTCTCAAAGTTGAAATAGAAGCCACTGAGCAGGATGAAGTTGCGAAGAAGCTTCTTGATGAGTTCAACTGTGTACCTACTTTTCTGCCACCTGAGATCCAGCAAAAGTTTTATTATGGCTTTTGTAAGCAACAAATTTGGCCTCTCTTTCATTACATGTTGCCTTTGTGTCGCGATCATGGAGAACGGTTCGACAGGCAGATGTGGCAGGCCTATGTGTCTGCAAATAAGATTTTTGCTGACAAAGTAATGGAAGTAGCGAATCCAGAGGACGATTTTATTTGGATTCATGATTACCACCTTATGGTGCTACCTACCTTTTTGAGGAAGCGCTATAACCGAGTCAAGCTTGGGTTTTTCCTTCACAGCCCATTTCCTTCATCGGAGATATATCGAACTCTCGCTGTTAGAGATGAGATCCTGAAAGGATTGCTGAACTGTGACCTAGTAGGTTTTCATACATTTGACTATGCCCGCCATTTCCTGTCATGTTGTGGTAGAATGCTAGGCCTGGACTACGAATCCAAGAGAGGGCATATCGGACTTGAGTATTTTGGCCGTACAGTTTACATTAAGATTCTTCCTGTCGGTATTCACATGGGTAGACTAGAATCGGTGTTGAATCAGCAATTGGCATGCGAAAAGGTTAAAGAGATTAGAGAACAGTTCAAGGACAAAACGATGATTCTTGGCATCGATGACATGGACATATTCAAAGGTATTAGTCTGAAGATGTTAGCTTTTGAACGGCTCTTAGAGCAGCATAGGGATTATCGAGGAAAGCTGGTGTTGGTTCAAATTGTGAATCCTGCTAGAAGCTCTGGGAAAGATGTCCAGGAAGCAAAAAGAGAAACATACTCAGCCGTGGAAAGAATTAATGAGGTTTATGGTTCTCCTGGTTATGCTCCCATAATATTGATTGATCGACATGCTCCTCGGTATGAGAAGTGTGCATATTATGCTCTTGCAGAATGTTGCGTAGTTAATGCAGTGAGAGATGGGATGAATTTGGTCCCGTACAAGTATATAGTGTGCAGACAGGGTTCTCCACTCATGGACGAAGCTATGGATATGAAATCTGATTCTCCAAGAACTGGCATGCTTGTGGTTTCGGAGTTCATTGGTTGCTCTCCTTCATTAAGTGGGGCAATTAGAGTGAACCCGTGGGATATTGACTTTGTTGCTGAGGCCATCAATTCGGCTATCACCATGCCTGATACAGAAAAGCAACTAAGGCAAGAGAAACACTACCGTTATGTCAGTTCTCATGATGTAGCGTATTGGGCTCGCAGTTTCATGCAGGACCTGGAGAGAGCTTGTAAGGACCACTATGACAAACGCTGTTGGGGCATCGGGCTGGGCTTAGGTTTTAGAGTTCTGTCACTTTCTCCAAGTTTCCGTAAGTTGTCTGTTGATCACATTGTCTCGGTGTATAGGAGAACAAGCAAAAGGGCTATATTTCTGGATTATGATGGTACTATTGTACCTCAATCCTCGCTTGTTAGATCCCCCAGCCCTGAAGTGGTGAGCGTGCTTGATGATCTGTGTAAAGATCCTAATAATACTGTATTTATTGTTAGTGGAAGAGGGAAGAAGTCGCTGAGTGATTGGCTTGCTCCTTGTACACAATTGGGACTGGCAGCTGAGCATGGATACTTCATAAGGTATTTGAATGCATATTTACATATCGAGCTTTCTTTAGTTTTAAGCTGTTAAAAGTACCAATAATTTTCAAATACATGTCAGGGATTCCCTTCCTGCTAAGAGGAACATTAAATCTGTTTCGCCTTCTTTGCCCCCATGTTGCATTGTGCCATTATGGTTGTGATGTTTTGGACAATGTTGGTCTTGTAGTAAACTTAGTAATTAAGTAAACAATCCATGCTGCATGGTTTACGTTGGTAGTAGACGTAAGTGTGTGACGAATATGAATGTCCAGCTTTGTGTTTTCCTAATTTCAATTTTCTCACAGAGTGTGTTTTTTAGCATAATGTGATCATCCTGATGTCACTTTTATTTCAGGTGGAACAAGACCTCTGACTGGGAACCATTGGCTGTTGATCTTGATTGGAAAGATATTGTTGAACCTATTATGAAACAGTATACTGAATCAACTGATGGGTCTTGTATGGAATTTAAAGATAGTGCATTGGTGTGGCATCATCAAGATGCTGACCCCGACTTTGGCTCATGCCAGGCCAAGGAGCTCTTAGACCATCTTGAAAATGTACTTGCAAATGAACCTGCAGTTGTTCGGAGGGGGCATCACATTGTAGAAGTAAAACCGCAAGTATGATCCCTCTCTCTCTCTCTCTGACACGCACATTAGCAAAAATAAAGTTACCCCCTTACCATCCCTTGAGTATTTGCCCAATTAAGACCTGAGCCTTCTAAAACATTAGATCTATGCATGCCTCTAAAATTGGTGGGTTTTTTTTTTTTTTTTTTTTTTGTGTGTGTGTGTGGTGGGTGGATGGTAAATATCAGGGACCATGGTTCTCGTTATAAATTAACTCCACTGAGGAATCTGTCTGTAGATTTGTTTGCTGATGCATCTTAATGTTTATGTGTTTAGGGAGTGACCAAGGGGTTGGTTGCGGAGAAAGTTCTCTCGATGATGGTCAGCAATGACAAAGCACCAGATTTTGTGATGTGTATTGGTGATGATAGATCAGATGAAGATATGTTTGAGAGCATATTGAGCACAGTCAATAGCACATCCCTTCCTGCAGTCCCGGAGATCTTTGCTTGCACTGTTGGGCAAAAACCGAGCAAGGCTAAATACTATCTTGATGATAGTGCTGATGTTGTCAGACTGCTTCGTGGTCTTGCGTATGCCTCAGACCCCAAGTCTCGGCCTAGCGAGCAATCCCAAGTGGCATTTGATAGCATCCTCTGAGGAAATGCGAACACCCATGAAGCTGTACGTAACTTGCGCCATAGCATCTTGCATGATTTTTATTCCCCATAATCCCCTGTTTCAAGAATTTTGTAACAGAACTATTTCGTTCCAAAGTTTCTGAATTTCAAATGAAAGGGGTATTGATGCACAGTTCCTGAAAACACAGGCATTTCGAGCAACGAAAATAACACGGAGATTCAGTGAAGATCCCACATAACAGAGGTTATTGCTTTTACTCCCTCTGAGACGTTTGTATAAATTACTCTGATAATGGGTGTTGCCATCGCCCATCTTAACATCAAATTGGAGGTTAATGCCAGAATGTAGGGGCTTCGTGGGTGAGTTGTGCAAATATTTAGTGTAGAAGTAACTCTTGTGTTTTGAAGTGTATCCTTGGCTTAAGTTTATGAGGTGCTGTATTTCGTTTGTGCAGTTAACATTTGAGTTTTCAATTCTAATTCCTAATTCTAATTACTGTTAGATTCTTAATAACTCATTATCCCCCTCGAACACTTGTTAGTCCAGTAACTGTGTATGAATGGGTGAAGCAGTTTGCCTTTATGAGTGTCGTGGGTAGACGATCCTGAATCAAGATGTTACATTGTTGTCAATTCGTTTTCTTTTCTTGTCGGATTTTACAAGTGTTACATTCACCCATACTCGAATGCAAAACCTGCCACTTAACCAAGTGGCTCGGTTTCTTTCCTGGTAATGTCAGTTGATTATGTTGGAATTTGTGGTTGGTTTATCGATGACTATGCACCAGGAATGAGCTATTAGTACTTAATCATTGCACCAAGGTTGTGTTGCACCCTTTCATTCACAACTTTTCAAAACAGGTAGGGTTCAATGGGTTTTAGTATTCGAAGGTTTCACCAATGAAGTGGGATTTAAACAAAACCTAATAAGTTTTGAGAATTGCTAGGGTTCACAAAATGGTGGGGCTTAAACAATGTTCAGTATCTTTGGGTTTCATGAAGACATCTTTATGGAGTTTAAACAAAGCTCAATGTACATATAAATCTTTTTGGGTTTCATATAAAATACTTCGTATGATAATTTAAACAAAAATTAGAAGCATTTGTGTTCTCTAAAACTCCTTGACAATACTAAATCGCTTTATACCTCTGTTGATATTGCATGCACTTGTTAGTTGTTACAAATTGAAAATTCATCAAAGGTTTTTGAAGATTATATTTAACATGATCAATTAGTGTGTGAGTGTGTCAAGCATATAAAATTACCGGCGATAATATGCAGTGTTCCCAATAGTTATTGGCTAGCTGTGCAATTTATTTATGAAGTGTGAACCCATAGGTATTTGCAACTAACATCACGAAGTCAAACCACGAACATGCAGGCTACAGTGATAACCCTGTATTCAGGGCAGACCCAGAATTTGGAGTTATGGGGGGCCAAATTATACCTACATGATTTTTCGAAAGTTCGGGATCCAAAACTTGAAAAATCTTACATACTACCTATAAAAAATTTGAGAAATCGTAAATACTACATATGATTTTTTTTTTTTTCAAAAGTTGGGGAGGGTCCGCCCCTGTCTGTATTGCACGTTATATGGTTGTAATAATTTATGATTATGATTAGTGCCGCTTGTTCGACTAAATTTAACTTCATAAACTAGCAAGATTATGATTAGTTTCACATAACTGCACGCTTATAAAATAGAACTATTTTATGCCATTTATTTATGAAATGTGAACCCATAGATATTTGCAACTAACATCATAAAGTCAAACAACGAACATACAGCTTATGTAAGTAATCTTCCGTCCTGTATGCAGTTTAACAGTTTGTTCAGTTCGTCTGTCTTGAATTGTGATCTACATGCATGTTACAATTTTTAACTGGCGTGGTGACAGATCGAGTGCACATGCATGCAATACATTGTTAATTACTTACACTACAAAAAATCAGAACTTTACCGACGGATAAAATGACGGATTTTATCCGTCGGTAAATAGCGACGGATCGGGCATTATTAGCGACGGATGACGGATAACGAACAAAGTTGACCACTTTGTTCGTCATCCGTCGCTAATAGGTTTTTATCCGTCGGTATCTTAGCGACGGATAAGTTATCCGTCGCTAAATATTAAGAATAAACAAAAAAAAAAAAATTAAATTACACTTACCGACGGATAAGCTTATCCGTCGGTAAGCTCCATTTATACCGGCCGCGACTGGCAGAACGCCATTTCCATCTTCTTCTCCTTTCTTTCTTCTTTCCGTTTTTCACACTTCTCATCTCCATTTCTCCTTCAAAACTTCACCATTTTCATCCATTTTGGTAGCAAATTGAAGCTTATTGCACAAGGAACAAGGAACAACCTTCAATTTGGATTTTTTTTGGTCAATTTGTGCAAAATCAAAGGTATGAACTCTAACCCTTATTTGATTTTTAATTTGGGAATTATCTAATTGTTGGTTACATTGTCAAATGTATGTTACATAGTAGTTGATACAAGTATATTTTGCTTAAATGTGTAGTTGATTGTTGTTAAAATTGAGTAATGAATCGATTTTGGGATTTTATTAATTTGGGGATTTCTTAAATTATGGAAATGTATGTTAGTATTAAGTAGATATTAGTTGTTATAGTTGAATGTTAGTTTTGGATTATGTTAATTTGGGTTTGTTAATTAAAATCGAGACTTAGATCAATTTAGGGCTTTTTTTAGTTTTGTATTTAATCGAATTTAATGTTCCATAACTAGGTTATGTACTTATATAAGGTTAATTTTGTAGTTGAATACGATAAAATAGAGTAATTTATGAAAATCGAGACTTGTAGCTCAATTTGGGGGTTTTGAAATAAAGTGAAAATGGGTTCGAGATGATGATATGATGATGATGTTAGGTTAGAGATGATGTTCATATGGTTGTTGTTGACAATGCTAGGCTAGAGATGATGTTGTTAATGGTTGGTTGATTGGTGATAAGGTTGATGATGTTAGGCTAGAGATGATGTTGTTATATGGTTGATTGGTGATATGGTTGATAATGTTAGGCTAGAGATATGTTCATATGGTTGTTGTTGATGATGCTAGTCTAGAGATGTTGTTGATGGTTGGTAAAATTAAATGAAATGATTATAACATAATAATAAAATGATTATAATGTTAACTTCAAATATGTATAAGACATATAAATATCCTTAAAACTACATTTCAATTCTAAATATGAATATTGAAAATGTATGAATTTAATAATTAAAGAATTTCAGGTTAGTCATTGTTGAAATGGAACCCGATCGGTCTTGGATGTATAAACGGACCAAGCATGGGATGATTCTGCCTAGTTTCGAGCAGGGGCTTGATTCATTTATTGCATTTGCACTTGCACACCCTGATTGTTTGAAATGTGGGGATATGAAGTGTCCTTGTAGTGCAAATAAATGTAGAAACACGCAATGGGTGCATCACAAGCTGGATGTGTTCTTGCAGCCCCTGATCAATGAGCTTCATGATCTATGGGTGAACGGTATACCTGCTTATGATGTGTCTAGCAAAAAGAACTTCACTTTGAGAGCAACTCTTCTGTGGACTGTTAGTGACTTTCCGGCTTACTCTATGCTTTCTGGGAGGAAGACTTCTGGATTTCATGCTTGCCCACATTGTTTGGAGGATACTAATGCTTTTAGACTTGACAAAAGTGGCAAGGAAACTTGGTTTGACTGCCACAGAAGGTTTCTACCGGATCATCATCCATTTAGGAACGACAAGGATCGATTCCTTAAGAATAGAGTTGAGACCAAAGGGCCCCCCAAACAACTAACCGGTGAGCAAATATTTGCAATTATCGAACACTTGGGACTTATGAAAGTGACGGAGATTGGTTGGGAGAAGCATAATGCTAAGATTCAGAAAGGTTGTGGGTGGAAGAAGAGGAGCATCTTTTGGGACTTGCCTTATTGGAGAAGTTTGAAGATACGTCATATGCTAGATTTCATGCATATAGAGAAGAACGTGTTTGAGAACTGTTTCAACACAATTTGCCAAATACCCAACAAGACCAAGGATACAGTTAAGTCTAGAGAGGAATTGGGTGGCTTGTGCAAAAGGCCAGGGTTATCGAAGAAGAATGCCCAAGGTGAATGGCCCAAGGCGGCTTACACGATAGACAAAGATGCTAGAGAAAAATTGTTTGATTGGGTGAAGTCTTTAAAGTTTCCCGATAACTATGCATCGAAGTTGGGGCGTTGTGTGGATCTGAACAAGACTAGGATGTATGGAATGAAGAGCCACGATTCTCATGTGTTCATGGAGAGGTTAGTTCCCATTGCATTTCGAGAACTCTTACCTCCAGCCATTTGGAGCGCTCTTACCGAGCTAAGTTTGTTTTTCAAGAACATGTGCACAAGGGTTGTTGAAATAGAAGTTTTGAGGACACTTGAAAGGAACATACCCTTGATTCTATGCAAGCTTGAACGCATATTCCCTCCTAGCTTCTTTGATTCTATGGAGCACTTGCCGGTCCACCTCCCATATGAAGCGTTGCATGCTGGGCCGGTTCAGTTCAGGTGGATGTATCCATTTGAGAGGTATGATAATGGTTTAACTATATTTCTATCAATATTCACACATTCGAACTTAATAACAATAATCTAATCAATTGTAATTTCATAAACAGGTACTTAGGTAAGCTTAAGAAGTTTGTCAAGAACAAAGCTCAACCTGAGGGCTCCATTGCTAATGCATACATCCGATCTGAGAGTTCTCATTTCTGCTCCTATTACTTTGACGACGATGTCATGACCAAGACATCTAGGCCGGCTAGAAATGCCAACACTTTCACAGTTCAAGAGGATGATTCTATCACTCTTTCCATCTTTAGGGTAACTGGACGACCTATAGGTGAGGAGAAGAAAGAATATTTGACAGAGAAAGAGTACAGGGCTGCTCACTTTTACATCCTTAGGAACTGTGAAAGTGTGGACAAGTATATGGCCATATTTGATCGGTACTTTAAAGAACGTTGTTTGGAGAATGATCCAATAATGGCAGATGATACTATTGAGTACTTACGACAACAGCAAGTGGAAACTGAATTTCCACAATGGTTTGGTGCATATGCAAGAAATCCTGCCAACAATATCACATGTCCTTACGTACTAGCTCTAGCAAGTGGTCCTTTGCGGGGGGCCGTGACATTCACATCGTACGTAGTAAATGGACTTAGGTTTGACACGCATGACAGGTCATTGCACAAAGAAACTGCCAACAGTGGCGTTTCTATGCTTGGGGCAGATATAGGAGGGGAGGGGCAGGATTTCTTTGGTACCCTTAGACGGATTGTTCGTATTGAATATCCAGGTGTACCTTTGAAACGTACAGTTCTATTTGAGGTTGACTGGTACGACCCTTCTACAGATGGTACGAGAACACATGTGGATTATGATTTGGTTGAGATCAACCAGAAGAAGAAGTACAAAAAGTACGAGCCATTTGTGTTAGCCAGTCAAGCAACACAAGCTGTCTACTTTCCCTATCCAGGTGTGTCTAAGGCCAAGGGTGATTGGTTGGGTGTGATACCCATACGTGCTCGTTCCAAGATTGAGTATATAGAGAAGGACGAGTCCATAACCAACTCGTTCCAGTCGGATTTAGTGGATGATGTAGCACGACGCCCTATACAGGATAAAGATGGGCAGTTTGCCCTGCACGAGGATCATTTTGTAGAGTTAGAGTTGGAGGAACCTTTAATTGGTAATTAATAAATTATGTTGCTATGTCATTTATATGTATATTCCCTTGTGTGTGCATTTACGTTAATTGATAATGCTTTATATTGTACGTGCATATTTCATACCATCATACTAACCTTGATATTGTTTTATTTGCAGATGTCGAAACCTAGGTGCAACTACATTCCACCCGAGTTACGAGTTCCTGGAGCCCCAGGGTACGAGCAGGGTGTAGTTCCACCCATCATTGGATTATCGGAGGGGAGTAGCTCCTCATCGTCAACTAGGAAGAAGACTAAGTTTGACCCATTTGCGAACCTACCTGCTGATGGTTGCCCATACGAGACGCCGACCCTGGGTGCCATGTATAAGGGGAAGCCTGTTCTGTTCCCTAACGGGAAATCTGCGTAAGTACACTTTTCTGTTGTTTAGTTTATTGTTTAACTTGTGACATATTACGTATACTTTATTATGCTTATTCATTCTTATTTGTATTTAACAATCATAATAGGTTTTACCCTGCATCTGCCCATTCGAAGATCGGTGACATCATCAACTCCAGGTTCATCGCTCCAACACCATCTGAGGACCGTGGTGGGGAGAAGTGGTCAAGGCTGCCTGACCATGTCATTGGCTTCTACTTCGATGAGCTGCGGGTATTGTAACAATCTTAAATGTTTAGTAAACGTTGTTTTATTTTTATTCTAAATTTACGTGAGTGGTATGTTAGCCACTATATTTGGGTGATATGTTAGTCACCATGTGTTAGTTGTTTTTTTAGGGCAATGTGAGTGGTATGTTAGCCACTATATTTGGGTGATATGTTAGTCACCATGTGTTAGTTGTTTTTTTAGGGCAATGTGAGTGGTATGTTAGCCACTATATTTGGGTGATATGTTAGTCACCATGTGTTAGTTGTTTTTTTAGGGCAATGTGAGTGGTATGTTAGCCACTATATTTGGGTGATATGTTAGTCACCATTGTGCTTACGTTGATCTTGTTCTTGTTGTATTGATTGTTGTGTCGTTCTAAATTGGTTGTTTTGGTGGTTAGAAACACTACTACTTGCCAAACGTGCTATTGAAGGAGCTTTGGTTTGTTTTCAACACTGTTGGTGCTCGTTGTTACCGAGACAAGGTCCACGACCTTAAGGAGTCTCGAGTGAGGCCTAGATTCATCCACGAAAGCGAGTGGCCTTTGTGGTTGGCTTACTGGAAGACACAGGATGCCGAGGACCTAGCAGATCAGAACAAGAAGAATCGAGCACGGGCGGACAGAAGCAGCTCCGGTGAAGACGAGGACTATTCGAAGCACCATCTCGGCACACAGTCTCAGGCCACTCGTGACCTCAATGCAGTAAGTTAACTTGTGCTTTACTCCAGTCACTTTCAATATTCTTAAAATTTTATTGTAAACACTGACACTTATTACTTTGCAAAATGAACAGAGGCTCACTGGACAAGGATGCTTGTCGTACTTGACCATGGTGAGAAATGCCAAGTTCAAGAACGGCAAGTGGACATGCAAGAAAGCCAAGAAACTGAATGTAAGTACATAAATGAGTACTTTGAGTTACTTGTACTGTATTTCTTTTTAAAAAGTTTCTATATGTATTGTAATATATCAACTCATGTATTGCTTAACTGCTTGTAGGAGGAGGTTGAGGCTTTTTACTTGGTTAAGATGCAAGAGAAGGGTGACATACTTACGATGGAGGAAGAGAACGCTGCCTTCCTCGAGGTGAACCCTCCTGGCCCTAAGTGGTCGATCTATGGCTTAGGGAACTTGGGACGTTCTCTTGCAGCTGAATCATTTCAGCGCTCTTCCGGTTCTACCTCCAGCACAGATTCTCGATTGGCTGAGGAGCTGGCAGCACTTAGGGCCGAGAATGCTATGATGAAGAGCATTCAGGACACACTTGTGTCTCAGGTATATTCATTTGTATGCTAATATTATGTTGATATGTCATGTAGATGTATAACCACTTGTATGCTCATTTACATTGCTTGCATCTATCTTTCATATTCTTAACTACATCGATCATTACTTGTGTCAGGTGGAGACGCAGAATTTGGTGCTGAAGAAGATTCTGGAGAAGCATCCCATTGGCATGGACCCGTTCGCAGAGGGAGCTGTGTTTCAGACCGGGGAGGGGAGCCCTGGTACGGCGGGGAGTGCGGGTTTGCAAGGCAGTTCTCATGCTCCTTCGGGTTCCAGTGGTCGTCGTCCCTAGATTTCTACATTTTAGTTGGGCATTTGTAGTAAAACTTTCACATTTACATTTGTAGTAAACGTTTTTCTATTTTGAAGAATCGAATTTTATTGAATTTTATTTTCAATTCAAATTTAATGATTTTTAATTTTTAGTACGTACGTAAATTTATATTATTAAACAGGTTGTTGTACAATTATCAAGAAAAATAAAAAAAAAAAATTTTAAGAAAAAAAAAAATACCAACGGATAAATTTATCCGTCGGTAAATTCCGGTTGACTAAGTCAACCGGTCATACCGACGGATAACGTTATCCGTCGGTAATCGTCACCGACGGATAAATTTATCCGTCGGTCAGACGAATAAGGGCTGGTCAACGCCCCTATTCGTCAGTCCGTCGGTATTATTCGTCGCTAAATTTAGCGACGAATAAGAAACGACGGTAACGGCATTACCGACGGATAAAATAGCGACGGGCTATTTATCCGTCGGTAAGTGGTTACCGATCCGTCGGTAAGTACCTACCGACGGATCGGTACCCGGATACCGACGGATATCATCCGTCGGTAAAGTATCCAGTTATTGTAGTGTTACTCCAATAATTAAATGGTGGATCCATATGGCTTTAAATTACTGCATAGTTAGAGATATGGGAGTAGCTATATATATATATAGCTAGCTAGCCACACACAACAAAGCAAAAATCGAAAAGAAAACCACACCATCGAGCTATCTACCTAGCTAGAGATGGAGAACAACCACTTCTCATCATCACCAGATCTTGATGAAAAGATTGATGATCAGGATGAACTTTTCACCCCCATCACTATAGACAGATACTATTACAGAAGGCATCCTCCATTCAAAATACCACGAGTGCACCCCCAGTTCCGCAAGGAAGAGGTCCATCCCAACACATACGATCCGGTTTATGTATCTCTGGGGCCTTACCACCATGGCAAACCAGAGCTCCGTCATGGAGAAACCTACAAGTACTGGTGCATGGACCGGTTCATTTCAAGCAGTAGCTGTAAGGATAAATTCGCCTTCTACGGCATGATTCTGGAGAGTATTGATGAGATAAGAGATTGTTACGAGGAGGAAGTCATCCAAGAATACGACGACGAGGCATTGGCTTTCATGATCCTTCATGATGCTTGTGCAATATTCATTACTTTCCAGGCTGCAGTTCCGGCTTATAGCATGCTTAATAAAGATATCCAGAGCCTCTTTAGTGTAGCGGAGATAAGTTCAACCATGACATGTTGCTGCTTGAAAATCAGATTCCTTTGTGGATCATCAAGTTCCTGGCATGCTTACATATACAGTCGGATGAGGAAGGACGTAGCATGGGGGACGAAATGCTTGCCAGGTACCTTGCATTTTCTGTCCCGGGGGTTAATGTGGAACCAGCTACGTTTCCATGGGTACAAGAAGAACAATATGAGCCTGCCCACTTCTTGGATGCAATACGATGTTACAAAGCACAACCAATATTAGCGATGTTTCGTAAGCTCAAGGAATCTTCTTCTAGGACGACAAAAAGTTCCAAAGATGCCGTTGAAGAAAGTCACAGAAGCTTGGACTATCGATATAGGTCCACCACAAATCTCAGATCAAAAGGCATTCAGGTCAGTGCGAGTAACTCGAAGAAAGAAGACACAAAATCATTTGGTTTCAGTTCTCATTTTATGAATGGACGCCTGCAGATACCGTCCCTGGTAATGACAAAACATTTCTTCACATTGCACTCCAACTTTATCGCATATGAGCTGTCGCGGAGACCTAAAGGTCCTAATTTGATCACTAGCTATGTTAACTTCATTAAGTCACTAATCGAGAGCCCCAACGATGCAAAGGTTCTGAGAGAGGACGGCGTACTAATATCCAGCGTGATTGGAAGTGATGATGAAGTGGTGAAGACGATCAAAGACTTGAACACTCTGCAAATAGACAGCTTGGGACTATTCTTTGAATTGAAAACGCGTATAAACGAGCATTGCAGCAGCAAGAGGAAGACATGGATGGCTGATCTCACTCACACCTACCTTTCTAGCCCATGGACTTTTGTTGGTTTCTTTGCCGCATTTGCCCTTTCGTTTTAACTTGTGTCCAAACCTTTTTCACTATCCACCCAGCAAACTAAACTTTATTCACCCATGGGCACACAGTTGTCAAATGTTTGTTGTATCATTACTATTATTGTATCCATTAATTCAGAGTTGTAAATTGGAATGCTTTGTACTGTACGTACCCGTTATTGTTAATAATTATTCATATGCAGCATATTCAATCTGATACCACATCCTTCTCAACAGCATCACATTTTGCTTCTGTCCGGTTACTGTGGTAGTGTATAAATACGAGCAGAAAAGTGAAATACTACATTGTCCGGTTACTGTTCCAAGTTTCGCCTATGCTTCCTAACCCTGACAAGTGACAACCACAAAAGTGCAAGTGACTGGGTGTTGTAGAATCATGCACCTACTTTGGATACTTACAAGTCGAAAGAGAAATACTACATTCTGCAAGTGCAATCTAAAATTGAAAGATAACAAAACAAGAGGATTCTTTAACATGAAATCAGGCAAAACAGATCACGTGTAACATCCTAATTCCAACCATCAAAATAACAACATACTGTACTCTGTACTAAATTACTACTTCCTCCATTTCATTAATAAATTCCTAAGGTAACTATTCATCGCTACCTTTGACCACGTATAACTTTTAAATTAAACTGTATCAATATAAATTAAAAGTTGATTATCAAAATATACTCAATTTAATTTCATAATATAATTTTACTATATTTTTCTCTAATGTAATTTAGGAGTTATACGTGGTCAAAGATCGCGATGAATAGGGAAGTTATTAATGAAATGGAGGTAGTATATAATAGTTTGGTAGCTAAAAGACCAGATGAACATATAGCACCAACAGTAAAGTAGATACAAACAACGGAGTAGTAATATCTTCAGCGCACTGTTTTTTTTTTCTAGGACAACGCTCAGTCGCTCACCAGATCAACTTCTATAAATTTTGTGAAACTTTTGCTAAAATGATTACCTAGTTAACCTTACAATAACTCCAAAACCCTTGCACAGAAATCTTTATTGTATTTGGATTGAAGCGAATATTTTCAGATGCATGTGCTACTACTACCTTCTTGACATTCAATGGCTGCCATAAACAAAGAAGAAGGTCTTTATATAAGATATTCATATCATGTGATAATATAGAAGCGAAAATCGTGCATGGACACGACTGAGTATTGCCCAATTCAAGCTTAAGCCCCTTTGAAGACGTTGAATTAACAACATACCAACCAGTTCTGCCAAAACTAACTAGGTCCAACTAGCTTATTCGTGTCTGATCAGTTCATTAAGCAAAGTACAATTCAGATAGTTGAAGTTGAATGGTTGAGAAAGAGCTCAATCGGCAATGAAGTGGATATTTCGAAAGAGAATACATTAAACAAAAGCAGAACAGGTCCTGTTACAAACATATTTCCTCAAAGTTCGCCGCTTAAATCCAAAAGGCAGAAAGTTTCTACCAATGAATTTATCTTACAGAAAGATAACTTTCATGAGAAAGTAAAACTAACAACCTGAACAGCACCGAGCTCTTTTTTTTTTGTTTAACTAAAGGCACCTCAAATGCACCAAATGCAAATTCCGATCATTGAACTTTCAAAATTAGTAAATTCATTTTAGTGCTCAAAAAGTCTAGTACGTACTGGTAGATCAAATTGATGATCAACAACTAGAGTCGACTCTTATTCAAAGGAAAACTGAAAAGAAAAAATTATAAGTGCAGATCAATCAGACAGTTATGCATGTGTAGGAAATTTTGCCGTACGTTAAGGATACTGAATTACCTTGGCAGAGATATCTTCTTCATCATAGATGGACTGATCAGGTGAGGCTCTTGTACGACATGTTTCAAATAGTGTTCAATTCTCGTTCTTCTTCACTTGGTCCATGTCCTTCAACTGACTTCTCTTTGCGCATTACCAATTCATCATGTCTGGTAAAATTAAATAATAAAAAGGCCAAGTGAAGAATGTGAAGATGTCGAGTGACGCAAGTATACATAAATCCTCTAGTCTGGTCAAGCATAAGCACTTCCATGCATCTGCATAACATTGTTGTATAACAACCACTTTTTGATAGTACACCGTTATACTGAACCATGTGTTTTGAGCTATGAGAGTGAGAATATACCGTACGAATGAATTCAATATTAGTGATTTATTGTATTGACTAGGTATAAGTAGCCACAAAGATGCTTGAATATTTTGCAAACACATATATTCTTTATTTACTTTCCAATGTGCTTTAAGTTGATATATTATTATCTGTGTTTATTTGACTAATTTGTAGATTATTCAGGACAATATGTGTGGAGTTGATTTTGGTGATCACTCAACACCGTAATCAAATTTAATTTGTTTCATTTAGCTAGTCATGTATTTGTATTTAAAACAAGTTATATGCTAAAACAAGTTATATCCTAATACATTCTTGGCTCCATAAATTGCCAATAGATCACTATAGCGTCTATATGCAGTTCTGATCTGCATTATTTGATTCCTGTGTAAAATCGAGTTTCTATAGGGGCTAAGCTATTGATGTGGTAAGAGGGTCCCAATGAGCAAACTTGTATGGCTTAGGTTGATACAAATATAATGGCGAATATGATGGCTATTTGTGTTGTCAAAATCTTGGTCATTACTTTGAGAATAGTAGAGTATAAATTGGAACTAAAAAGAGAAAATGAATTTTTTTGCAGGTGATGCAGTTGAGTTACTTTTTATTTCTTCTCAAACTTTAACACATGCGAACAGAATTAGAAAAGGGAGGCCTTTGGGCCCCTGGAATTATTTCTGTAAAAATGGCCCTTATCATCGTATAACCCAAAAAGTAAGCGTAAAGCAATATTGAGTTTTCGGTTGGGCCAATTTTCGATGGTCCAATGGCTCCAATCTTCAAAGTTTCTATCAAATGAATATGAATCGTGAAACATGATTATATTTTGATTTTAAGGTGGTGCAGCGGCAAAGAGTTGGAGCTGTAAAATATGAGGTGATCTATGGCGGTGACAAAGTTAGAGTTATAAGGTTGGTTTATGTGTAGAAAAATAAGGAGATTTAGGATGTTTGTATAATAGCAGTGTAGTTGTAGTTGTAATATTTGACGTTTAAAAAAAAATGATTATATTTTGAGAATCAGACCATAGGCAAATTGGGAACTTAGGACGTTGCTGTATCTATCAAAATTCGATTAGATAATGATAATCTTCTGATTACTTGTTTGGATACATACATGGCTTGGGCACGAGATCTTTTATGTGTGAAACTTTTTCAAGATACGGTCACGAAATTAACATCATATGTTTAACTTCAACACCTCGTGTCTCTTATGTATACATTACCGAACAATATAGTGCTCGTAGAAAAACATTGAACAATAATATACTACTCCATAGGAAGTTGGGCTTGAGCTTTTTTTATGAAAATTTATCGGTAGATCTCTTCACAAGCCTAGCTAGTGCTCTTTTTAGCAATGAAATAATTTCACCAAATCCAGAGGAACAACCACGTAGGTTGAGTTTGAAGACTTGTGCATCCGGGATGTAACTGAAAACATAACCAGGGTGGTTAGTGGTTACGAATCATCTTTATCTTATCATTACAAGTTTGTTTTGATGTGTGAATAAAATACGGTGATATTTCCGTAGCAATTACACCGAAGGATTTGTTTTTGGTGATCTTGCAAGAAAAAGACATTCTTGTCCGAATTGGCTGAATATAAAAGTTGTGAAGCTTATTTTATAGATAGATAGGAGCCCAAAGTTGTCGACCAGAGTGGCCAGTGTAGGTATAAAGGCACATGATAATATGATATTGAAAAAGGAGAGCAAGCTGCCTGCTAGTAATTATAAATTCACAAGTACTATATATATCCAGACGTGTGAAATCGACCCATGGAGTAGTAGTACAAGATTATTAATTCTTACGTATCAACCATGTTCTAAAGTTCGATTGGTCGATCCGCGATATACTTCGGTGTATAACAATGTTATCTAACCAGTTTTATTGAAAAATGACCTATTATGAATATTTCATTTTGCGAATTGGATAAGTTATTACTTCTTCCATTTTTTTATTTGAAATTTGGGCAAAGTGGTGTCCAGTATTAGTATTAATATTTGAAGTTTTAGACATATTAATTATCTTTTTCCTAGTCAAACTTTATTTTTTTCAATTTTCAATGTAATATTTTATTTGCATACTAAAATTTGATTGGTTAGATTACATTAACACTTGACATCAGATTACAAACTTTTATGGATTTTCTGCTACATTTCTGTTTCTCTGACTGAGTGAATTCTATACTACTTGGACAATTGTACTAATTGCAAGTTTCCCCCGAGAAAAGAGCTGTATTCGCATAAATCACACCTTTTATTTTCAAATATTAAAAAAAATTAAAAATTTGACACGGTACAAAAGGGTGCTTCATGCTTGGTCGGATTGTAAAAAGTTAAAAGGGGTAAACATACAGCTAAAGTCTGTTAAACACTTTATTGGTATGGTCTTCGCTCTTCAGTCTTCTTAAAATATTAAGTGTACTACAAATCTAATTTACCTAAGAATTTATTCCACTTTTTAAATATTTTTAGGAAAGACAGACATTTTTCACTAGCTAATAATCCAAAATGACAATTGTACCCACTAGGTGCTAAAAAAGAAATGAAAGGACAATGGTACCCCTGAAAGGCCGCCAGCCACCCCACCGGTATATGAATGCAGGTGCAAATGCAACAGCAGCACACACTGGCCCTCACATTCACTCCAGTCCACCATCACACCCACTGTCCGTCACTTGCATTTTGCACACAACCCGATCATCTACTATTTTCATTATATTATATTCTACTCCACCAAAAAAGAAATACATAAAAAAAATATAAAAAAAACAGATGAACACTATATTATATTCAACCCGTTTCCTTGTATCTACTATACTACTAGTCTACTACTTTATACATTACATATTAATTATTTTTTAATTATTTACGTATTACTACTTTTTTCATAAAAAAATATTTTAAAACCAAACATATACTACGATATATGTTCAATTTTGAACGGATAAGCTAGCGATAAGTTACTTGATACTAGTTTATTAAAAGATAGCTAGTAATTCTTTCGCTTTTTTAACTACGTATTTAAAAAATACTCAACAAAATAATTTTGTGACTTTGAAATAGAGAAGTCAAAATTTTGGTGTTTAATTTTCTAACTTATGTTATGTTGTACTTTCTAGTACAGTAGCTTTTACAATTAAATGTAATTAAATTATACTAAGAATCAATAATATTTTCTCTAATTGTTCAGTAAATTCTGCACCGAATTCAATTCAATGTTGTAGAAATGAAAATAAGATCAGCTATATACTCAATGGAGTATTATTTTCTGTGTCTCATTTGTCTCTACTTTCATGCATTCACCATTTAATATTATTTCCTTTTCTCCTTTTTCACTTTCTCTCTCTACTTCTTCTCAGTCTCTCTCTCCTCGACCATTTGATTTTCACATTTTCATACACACACACAGAGTCACACACTCCCAAAAAGAAAAATCCCATCACTTCACTCACTCTCTTCTTTTCACTCTTCTTCTTTCTTTCTTTCTCCCTTTCCATCAAAAACCTTTAACTCCAGTCCATCTCCCCTTTCCTCCACTCCTCCTAGGGTTTTACTTCCCCTCAAGTAATGCAAATCCATTCCTAGACCTCTCACACACCACAATGGCAGCCTTCAAACTCTCCACAAACATCTTCCTGCTGCTCCTCACTCTCCTCCTCCTCACCGCCGGCGTCTCCTCCGTCTCCGTCCCCTCCTCCCCCGCCAGTAAGCCTCTCTACTCCACTCACATTCTGTTTTCATTTTTTTTATTTTCATTTTTTCTTAATGCTGTTTGATCTGTTTTTTTTTTCTGAGCAGGAGTTGTGAATGGCTTTCTGTCAAACACCTTCTCGATGCTGGTGAAATGGATTCTATCTCTCAAGGCCACTACTAAAACAGGTCTGCTCTATAGATTTTTGTCGTGTTGTGTCTGTTTGTGATTTTGGTGGTGAATCACTGAATTGATTTGATTTGTGTTGTAATGTATACAGCTATAACCGGACGGCCGATGATGAAATTCGAGAGTGGATATGAAGTGGAGACGGTGTTTGACGGAAGCAAGCTTGGCATTGAGCCTCACTCTGTTGAAGTTTTGTCAGATGGAGACCTTTTGATTCTCGATTCTGCTAACAGTAACCTTTACAGGATTTCATCCTCTTTGTCACTCTGTAAGCTACCTAGCTAGTTTCCTCATTATTGTGTTAGTTCCTGGTTCTTTTGCCTGATTTGCCAGATGTCGAAAACCGATTCGAAATTACTGATATGATGCTCATTTAACATTCCACTACTTGTTGATGATGGGTGTTTTGGCTGCATGTTTTGATATAAATGATTTCTGGTAGTTAGGTTGCTTTGGTTTGTCAGTCTGTGACATCACTTGGTAGTATGTGTTAGCATTGGAGTGATTGGATTACAACTCTTTGGTAGTTGATCAGTAGGACATTACTTTATAAGCTGGGAATATTGCATTTCTGCTATCTGTTCCATACAAGGGAGGTAGTTCCATATTTGGGACGATTGGCAATTGGCATTACCGACAGATGTCTTGTTCGAATATCGAGCTGTGGGAGTGTGCAATGGTGTATTGGTTCTGTTGTTCTTGTAGAGTCCTTTCCATTTGAGTTTATTGACTTGAGAATGAACTGACTCTCCTCCCCTTAACTTATTGCAAATCGCAGACAGCAGGCCGAAATTGATTTCAGGGTCTGCAGATGGATACTCGGGGCATGTGGATGGGAAATTGAGAGAAGCCAGGATGAACCATCCAAAAGGGCTTACAGTTGATGATAGAGGAAACATTTACATTGCTGACACTGAAAACATGGCTATCCGGAAGATAAGTGATACAGGTTATTCATCTTGACCCATATGCTTGCATATTAAGTCGCAACTAGTAATCATATTTTGCTTCAAATGTCTGTGTTCCTTATTTTGTACTTAAATGTCTATCTTTAGGAGTCACAACTATTGCTGGAGGTAGCAAACGCGGACGTGGGGGTGGACATGTGGATGGACCAAGTGAAGATGCAAAGTTTTCAAATGATTTTGATGTGGTTTATCTTGGGAGCAGTTGTTCCCTCCTTGTCATTGATCGTGGGAATAAGGCTATTAGGGAGATACAACTCAACTTTGATGATTGTGCTTATCAGTATGGGAGCGGTTTCCCCTTTGGTAAAATTTGCAACACTTGTAGCTTCATGTTCTTAAAGCTGTTCAGTTTAACTAAACCTATAATGTGATGGATGTAGGATTTGCTGTGCTGATAGCAGCTGGATGTTTCGGCTATCTGTTGGCTTCGCTTCAACGCAGGGGTGGTGTGGTTGTATATGCTCAAGATGTGAGTTGGTCATTTGACATTACCTTTACCTGCAGTAGTATTCATTCTTCAATGATTATTGGCCGTACTTTGAATATGCTCCAAACCATCTAGTTTTAGGTTTACCAGAACATCCAACTGACTCTTACTGTACATACCTCTCTAAGTTTCAACTTCAAACCTAGAGAACTTTGATTAAATAAAGTTATGTGGGCTATATATTTCTTGGGTGTGAAAATGAGGCTATGGATAGGATAGGATAATAGCATAAGAACCCCATTGCATTAAATTTTTTCTGCCCCCAAGTTTTCCACAGAATATATAAAAGCATAGAAAGATTGTATGCAGCAAAAGTAACATTTGGGAATTTCCGCGATGTAAACATATCTATCTCTAGATTAAAATCCTGATATGCCTAATGTTTTGTTGCTCGTTTATCAGGATGAGAGTGTATCACCAAGTCCATACGAGAAGCCACTGAAGTCATCCATGCGACCACCTCTAATTCCAAATGAAGGCGAACAAGAAAAGCAAGAAGAAGGCTTTCTCGGATCAATTGTTCGGCTTGTTGCACAAACTGGAGAATCTGCAGCGGAGATCTTGAGTGGAGTATTTCCCATCCTCAAGAAGAAGCCAGTAAAGCATCAGTACCAATATCAACAACAACCTTCATATCCTAATGGTTGGCCTGCACAAGAAAGCTATGTTATACGAGATGAAGACGCACCTCCAAATGTCGTCGAAACTAGAACACCTACTCCTCGTAAAACATATGCCTTCATGTCACAAGATTCAGAAAAAATGCAACAGCTGAAACAGAGCCGCGCTTTCTACAATGGCTGGGATGTCAACACCGAACAGAAGACAAAGAAACAGCAACATCCGAATCAGTATCAATCATCAGCACCACAAACTTACTACGAGCAGAGTTTTGAAAATACTGCCGAGATAGTCTTTGGAGCAGTTCAAGAAGAAGAAATGAAGCTCAAGAATGTAGTGATCAAGCCTCTGGACCATGGATTTAATCCTTATGGTCGGCACGCAATGCGCTCAAGAGCAAGTAACAACACTCGTGGACAGTGAAACTGGTAATGCATATAATCTTAGGCGGAACTGTGGAAATTATATCGTTGTTGTTTTTATCGAGTTAGATTCGTTGTTGATGGGGGTTTATAATGGGAAAAAAATTGGAGGTATAGCTAGGTGGAGGTTATAGTGGTTTTTTACTACAACAAGCCTACAATATTTGGGTTCTTGAATCTGTCTATGGGGTTAGGAGAGTTAGTAGAGTATGTATCTATTGAGAGAAGCCAATAACCAAGTTTTCTTTAGTGTTGTGCTTTTCTGTTCTTTTCTTTTCCCTGCAACTTTGATGATGATCAGATTCAGGTCATTGTTTAGTGAATTGTTGTTGAAACTAATGTTTATGTGAGGACAAAGACAATGTGTCACGAGATATCATTCACAAGCATGTGTGTGTATATAAGAGGCCAATCAAGTGTTGGTTAGAGTACTTATTATTGCATCTAGCTACAATGATGATCAATTTGATGGGCAGTTGATTTGGTATTCAAGTTTTTAACTGTAACTCGCTAGACATCCACTAAGAAATATTTGTCGTTTTAAAAGGACAGACAATGCGATCAGCAGATCCAAGGATATTGGTAAAAAAGAAAACAGATACTGTACTGTATTTATTAGTATTAGTGGGTGTTTGCAAAACCGTTTAAATTATTTATTCAGTTTATCATTTATTTTAATAAAAATTAGTTTTTTGAGTTTTTTGTAACTTATAAGCTGACAAATTCTATTAAATTAAGCTGAAATGCTGGATAAGTTGAAGTTGGAGAAGTTGAGTTATACCCCCTTTAAGCAACTTCTCCTTAAATTAAACTAGGAGTAGATTTTAGTTGTTTATGTCCAAAAAGTTAGGTTTACAAACACTACTAAGGGGGTGTTTGCAATAGTTTCAACTTAAAATAAGTTACTTAATTTAAGGAGAAGTTGGTAAAATTGGCTTATTAGAGAATTTGATGGGTGTTTGAAAAAAACTACTTCAAAGTTAGATAAGTTGTAGGAGTAGTGTTTGCAAACCTAACTTTTTGGACAAAAATAACTAAAATTGAGCTTAATTTAAGGAGAAGCTGCTGAAGGAGGTACGACCCAGCTTCTCCAGCTTAATTTAAGATAATTAAGCAGCTTATAAGTTGTTGCAAACACTCAAAAGTTGTTTCTGCTTAAAATAAGTGATAAGCTGGATAAGTTAAGTTGTTGCAAACACCCAGTAACTTATCTAACTCTTTAATTAGTTTTTCCAAACACCCATAAAATTTTCTAATAATTCAATTGTACCGACTTTTTTTTTTAGTCATTTATTTTAAATTAAAGATATGAAAACACCCTATAGTATATTAGCTTAAGTGAAGATTATTCGGAGTAGATTAGGAACAGACTTTTAATTTAATTTATTAAATTAGTCAGGTAGTGCAAGAATGTTTGCAGGTTTTGTAGTATGTGGATGTGAACATCAAGTTGTTGAGAGCAAGCATTACTTTTATTAATATGAGCAGATCTCCCCTAAAAATGAGTATCCGAGGCTGATGGCCACGTGATCAACTTGACGACGGCATATATAATTTGCATTTTGGGAGCTTACAAAGGTGATAAACTTTTTTTTATAAATAAAGCTTTTCCAAAAAGGAGAAGAAAAAATAAAACACTTAAAAACCTTGAAAGTTTGCATGATATTTGGGTTAGTAAAGAAACAGAGTTTATAAAAAGTTAATAGAGTCAAATTAGAACTTTAATCGGAATTAAGTAGATGAAATTAAAAAAAAAAAAAAAAGGCAAATGAAAAGAAAAAAAAGGTGAAAAAGAGGTTTGACACTTTGGCCACATGAATGGAAGTAAAGTAATGATAACCGTGAATGTATGCCATTTTTTTCTTTTTTTTTTTAGAATACCAGTATGCCATTTAGAGTATGATGCGACAATTGAAAATTTTCAAGTTATGAAATTACGAAATTTTCCCCGGTATTTTTTCCTTTGTCTTCTCCTTGGGAGCAGAAGAAGATTTAGCTACTTCGAGCAAGTGTTGAAATTATTTTGGATGATGTTGGGAACTCGCAGCCGCTACCCTTTAAATGTGCACTGGGTAAAGAGCCAGTTACGGAATTGTTGCGTCGGAAGCTCAAGGCTAAGTGATTCACTCACTCCAGCTAAATTCAAAAAACGAACAATTTGTTTTCCACACACTTGGAAACTCAAAAAACAGGCATGCGTGACTATTAAAATAGGCAGGGCAGGGCTTTTCTCGAACTGACAATAAACGAACAATTTGATTTGATGCGAGACAAAGATTGTGTATTTGAATAAACCGTGGGAATCATCAACAGAAAGGTGAAGGAAGTTAATTTCAAACTAAAAGCTCCTTAAATACAGTACTTCCCACATGACTACTGACCAAGACCTAATGTCAGTAAGATTATGAAAACCAAAGTATGACATGACTCACCAGGACCTTATTTTGTTAAGTCGCCTTATTTTGTTTATAAAGAACAATATTTTTAATTAAATCACATAAATTCTCTCCATTTATCGGTTTATTATTTATTATTCTCCAGGCCTTAAAGTTTTTTTGAAAGCTAACTGCATTACTAATAAGGGTAACAGTTACAGACAGCGGAGCTAGATACTAGCCGAGGCAAAAGACGCGAACCATCCCATCCATATTTACTTATTTAGGGTAGACAAAAGCCACTCAGGGCAACTAGACCGTTTAGCTAGTATGTATCTGCAACTCCGTCCGATTCCCGATTTGCAAAAGGATGTCGCCTTTAAGTTAAGCAGTAAGGTTGTAGAAAAGAATGCGACACATGCGAGAAAGAAAAAGTAACAACCATGAGCAAGAAAAATTGGATTAATTAGGAAGTTAGATACTTAGATCCTCCTCATCTATCAGGCAGAATTTACATGCATATTAGGAGACTGATTAGCAATCAAAAAGTCATCGGTAGGAGAAATAATACAGGCATTTGCTGCTATTCAAATCAAATTGATGGCGCCAAATCCACAATATTTCTTCTCCGCTTAATCAAACTGGAGCTGCATTCAGTAGATTCCGCAAAACAAACACTGGCAGATTGCTCGCTCAACTTGCTGATGAGATTCGCTTCAACCTCCTCTTTCTGCTCAACTATATCTGATGCAGCAGTTTCTAGAAACATAGGTTCATCATCAAAAGTAATTAAATCATTCAGATCACCATATACTACTGGTGAGACGGTGACATTAGCATTATGCACGACATTATAGTCCAACAGGGGTGGTGGTACTGATTGTTTGGGATTAGCATGAGATTCTACAGTAGTAAGCCTAAACATAAGTGATAACTGAGACAGGCTCAAGGTAATGAGCTGCCAGAAAACTGGAAACGCTTCTGAGTTAACAATTACGCTTCTGATGCCGGAGAAGAACATCATTGTTTCTCTCTCCAGCCTCGTTAGGCAGTGCTTCCATTTCAGGCCTTCCTGTCTATAAAGTGATGTTAGAAAATGTAAGTTTGTTGGTGATACAACTGCTTGAAGGGTATGAGAAGTACACTTACGTTTGGAATGACATAGGGGCGGATAACTAGACCAACAATTAGACCGAACAAGCAAGAAAAGGAGAGGCCCAGGATCCAGACAGGAGTTGTTCCCAGAACTGCATAAGATATGGAAGTGCTTGTTAGTTGTTACTCTTTGTTATGATCAAATATGTCACATCTAAAAAAAGAAACTAGGTGTGACTTTGCAGAAATATAAATCCTCAAATTAAGAAATTCACTAAGAAGGTGAAATTGATGGATGTATACATGAAAAGTTGAGAAACTGAAATGAATGTTCCATAGGTACATCTTTACACACTGTATAGATGATACTAATAAACCAAATGCACATTCTGGAGGTCAGCTTTCCGAATACTCTCTTTTCACTTTTTTTTTTTTGTTTATTTATTTTTTGCTTTACAGTAAAAACTCAAGTCGAAAAAGTCCGTTGCAAACACTAACTGACTGAAAAATAATTATTATAAAAAAACACTTGTCCTCATAGATGTAAAGCATTCACTGATGATTCTTCAAATACTTGTAGTATGTGATCCCATGATTATGCCAATAGAGCAGATATGGAATGCATGAACTTAAGAAAAGTTTGGGTTTTTTCACCAAATGTCCGAATCAAAAGAAAAGGAACAATAATTTAAAAAAAAAAAAAAAGAAGAAGAAAAGGATAATTCTGCTGAACTTTTTCCACACTAGTGCCAATTGAGAAACAACTAAAAATGCAGTTCTCCTTGAAACAGACGAATAATTACTTACCAGATCCAGACTGGGCCTTGCAATTTTCTGCTTTTAGATTTATTTGGCGGATTAATCTGTTACCATGATCAGAGATCATCAATGCACATCTTCCTGGGACAAAGGTCAGCTCAAGATCATTTGAAAATGATGCATTACGAGCAGGCCCATCAGTGCGGCCAGGTTTTTGTGAAATGCCCCCAGCAATTGTGGTCACACCTGTCAATTTATGATCAGTCACGAAAAATAGTTGTGTTAACTAATATGCAGAAGATGAAAAATTCTAAACTAAAACAAAGGAACATAACTTGTTTCACACATCCTGCAGCAACAAGCACATGAGTTGGCTAATTGGCTCAACTGTGTTGGAAATCGATTAAAACAATGTGTTCTCTAAGACAAGCATGAGCTTTTTTCCTCGTTCTCCCTAATTTGTCAGTAAGGTAACAACCAAGTTCAACCTTCGATTCGCAAACTATACCAAACAAGAAAATCATATGCATAATATATTGAAAGTTGAGACCTCATGCATGGATGTCAACTGATACATTTAACAGTTGTAAATAACAGAATCACATTATGTGCACTTGAAGCTCTACACGTATTTCACCTGACTTGGTGATCATCCTGACAGCACAGCTGTCTGCAACATACACATTCCCTTTGTAGTCAACAGCAAAGCTCTTAGGCTTATAAAAGCTTGCCGAATCCAAGTCGCCATCCATATAGGTAAGCTTCCCATTTCCCCCTACCATCTTCTCTATGACATTCTCTGCATGAATAAAAACATTTCAGTAACTGAACACCTAAACAAGCTGCATCCATATATACACTACAATCATTAGTTCCACTAGTGCAACGTAAAACTTTTCCATTCCTTTTTGCTAGGAAAAGATCATTCTATAGACTATAAACACACAAAATAACTTCAACAGTCAATTTCCCTCCTATATAGCAATAAAAAGTAAACTAATGACCGAGAATGAAGCTCCATACGCCTTCTACAGAGTAAAGCACACACACACAAGCACTTAGCACATACTCAAAAAGTTGAATAAAATTGTTCAGCAACCCAACTTTGAAGTGTAGGAAGTACTAATAAATTCAAGTACTAATAAACTCAGTAAAAAAACCGTTCGAAAATCAAACTTAAACAGTCTAAAAAAATATGAATGAGTAAAAATTTCAGAAACCCTAAACCCTAGCAGAAATGCAGTGGAGTAAACAGTTGGGCATTATATTAGGTATAATTGATTGAAGTGATGATGAGTACACACCATTTGAAGTAGAGGAAAGCGATACAGTGTAGAAAGTACTGGAAGCAGAGTCAAGGAGAAGGAAGCGACTGGATGATGATGATGATGATGGAAATTGAGGATGGATAGAGTGAGGATTGACACGGATGTTTGACTTGTCGCCATCAAAGACTGTGGTGACTGTGTAGCCGTCTTCATAGATGAGTTTATCGGTACCTGCACGATCATCACATAATCATACACCTACCGTTAAAAGGAGAGCCAGTATACAGTAGGGAAGTGAGATAATTAACTGAATTTTACTACCTTGAGTGAGATTTGCTTGGGCAAGGAGGTTAAAGAGGATGAAGAAGCCGATACAGACGGAAAGAGCCATCATGTTAATTGCGTAAAAATGACAAGTAGGTAAGAATGGTGATGAATCTGATGATGATAATGATCGCATTTGGGGTGGATGATCACGAATTGATGATGATGGACTTGTTAAAAAAAAGATTTACTCCGTATATATAGTACTTACGCAAAGTAAATAAATACCCGTAAATAATAATTACTCCTTGAAATTTTTTTGGTCAGACACCGATCCGAACTGATTTAATAGGATAGAAATAAAAAAGACACAGACCATTTTGGAATATCGGTGATTTCTAGCGTAAGATACAAGTTATTAATGTCCCGTTTTTTAAACTAAAAAAATTATATACATTATTATACGAGCGTTTGAAATCATATACTACATACTTTCCTATTTGTAATGTGCTTGATGCTGGAAGGGGGTCAGATGGAGTGTTAGTAAAGGCAGTGGCGATTCCATGAGCATATTTGAGAGGGGTCGAGATTTAATTATATGTTATTCTATATAAAAATATATAATGGGTAAATAATATTTTTTAATAATAAACAATATTTTCAAGTAACAATTTTCAACAAATCATAAAGAATATACCAGTATATTAATTTCACTATGTAGAAAAAAAATATTAAGAGAAATGAAGAGGGTATAAAAGAAAAAAAGGCAAGAAAGAAGTGGCGAAGAGGAATCGAACACCTGCCAGTTAACCCAGTTCAGCTAGGTCAAACCACTCTTACCAAAGCAATTTCATTAATTTTGTAGTACCATTCCAGTACTTATTAGAAATCGAGGGGGTCAAGTGACCCCCTTGAATCCGCCACTGAGTAAAGGTCGTGATGTGAATATTTGAAAAGATAATTGGATTCCTAGAAATTCGAGTTTTAGGGCTTTTGTGCCATATTTTATGGGTATGGGGGATACAATGGAATGTTGATTTGGTGAAGATTTTTTTTAGGAGGATGATGCTATGTTATTTTTCATATTCCTATTTCACTTAGAGATAGGGACGATGTTCGAATGTGGCATTATACTAAGCATGGCATTTATTTGGTTCGTTCGGCCTACCATCTAGCTAGGGGCATGGATGCTTTAGCTCATCAAGCTATTAGTGGCAGCTCTAGTGGTCTTTTTTAGTAGAATTGGGACTGGACCTTTGGGCGTTCCTAATAAGGTTAGAATTTTCTTATCGCGTGTCTTAAAGAATGCTCTTTCAATTCATGATGTGCTTTTTTATAGAGGTCTTCACATTGAGTCTACGTGTCCTTTTTATCATGTTGGTGTTGAGTATGTATTGCATGCATGTCTTCTGGGATTGCCATTTTGCACGATGATTTTGGCGTTACATGACTCTATTCGTCATGGTTATATTGCTACAGATGGCCTTTGTGTTTGGAGCTAGATTATGCATGTTCGTTCTAATGTGGCTAAGGATGTTTTTTATTTGTTTATTATCTCTTGCTGGTGTTTGTGATTTAATTGAAATCGGTATGTGCACGATGATAAAATAGAGGAACCGTTGGAAGCTGCCCTGTTTGCTATTGAATTTTTGCAGTGATACACTACAATTGCTGGACGTGCTGGTCAAGTGGAAGAACAGCGGCTGTGGCAGCCTCCTGTGCAGGGTGTTGTGAAGATCAATATTGACGCAATGATTTTTTTCAGGGAATTCTACAACCGTGAACCGTTGATTCCGATTCTAGAACCAAAACCGTCAATACCGTTCTATTTGGCCAGGTCCAGCTCAAATCACTGAGGAGTTGTCTTTTGCATTTTATATTTATTTAATACATTTTTATTTTTTTTGCCTAATACTGAAAATACATGTGTTAATTTAATGTGTAAAAAACTCAATAAAATTCACCGCTCTGTCCAATTAGAAAGCAGGACTAAAAGTAGCATTGAACACCGCGTCGCAGGGAATCCCTTCTGCCCAAGTTTAGCAATTTTTTCCTGAGATTTTCAATTCCATTTCCAACAAATTACAGACCTTCTCTTCTCGAGCAAAATTCCCACCATTGGTAAGATTTCTCAGTTGCATTAGCTACATACGAGTATGATACAACACTAAGTTCTCCAAATTAAGTTATAATCAAATTCCTCAGTTTCTTTCAGATCTCTCTGATCTCACCTGGATCTGGTTGAGCTATCGAGGAGCTTCAGAACAGACGCAGCCATGAATCCTTTCTCCTCCAGCACTCGCCTGAGGTTCGTACTCAGTACTCTACATTCATTCGCCGTTTTCTTATTCTCCTCTTTATGGATCACATCACTCTAGGGTTTAGGATTTCTGTTGTTAGTTGTTACCTGAGGGATTTTGAGATTTACACAATTGGCTGTGAGATCGCCTACAATTGGACTATCTATCTTGTAAGTTCTCTAGTAAATGAGTAACTTAGTATTCTGAGAAGTAGAGGTAATGTTAGGATTTAGGAACAAGTGTTAATGAGTTCAAGTGGATGCGGAAATGTGAATGTCAGTATGGTTGGCATTGATGTATCTATAATTTTGGGGATAGCGAAAATAGTTGTTGCGGGATACAGCGGTGTTTCACCTGGATGTTGGTGTAGATTTTGTGCACTGACGAACGGGATGTTGTTTTCGTTAGATGAGTGTTTGATTGAGAAATCTATCAGCTGATAATGTAGCCTTGTCAATAATTTGAAAGTAAAGGGAACGTACATAGTTCCCGATTTAAGAGAAAATGAAGTCAGCGACTACTTTCTCGGTGTGGTCAATGATTCAAAGGGAAGGTGTAGATCAGTGATTTGGCGTGTATGTTGGAATTTCTCTTTTTAAAGAGTTGAGGAAATGACGTAGATCTCGTGATAATACTTGACGCTGGGGGAATTACTCATGTACAGCAGAGGATGTGGTGGAAATTGATAATGTTGTAAACTATACTACATTGTTTTAGTGGAAGCTTGGACGAGGAGAAGGAAGTGGTGCTGTGGTAAAAGGGGAATCATTTTTTTGTAAGAGTCGTGGTACATATTGTATATAAAGTTATAAACTATGAAGATGTAGTAGAGATTGGACTGACATGATTCGGAGAGAACCTTTAAAGTGGTTTAAGACTTGGAGCATTTACTAATTCAAAACGATCAGGAGAGACTTAGGGCCATGACTCTATGGGATATAATTGCATAATCATTTTGAAGTTTAAGGATGTCATGAAATTATGTTAATAAAGGGTGATTAATAAAGAGTGAAGCAACGATGGTTGGACTGTTTGAAGAACTGAAGTGACAGGCAGAGCATATTTACAAAGAAAGAGCTCGTCTATTGGCAAATTCGGTAACTTTGAAGCTCGACTAAAGAAACAGAGGGTGATCTTGCTGAATTATAAATTTGCAGGTGGTGTGGAAGTGAATATATCATTTCTTCTTGTTTATGGGAGTTTTACTAATTTTTTATGCCATGTTCTGAGACAACATATTAATAGAACTTTTATTATGCATTAACATATTAAACATTTTAAAGATGTCCATTCCCTTTTGTTTATGGGCACCGATGAGAAGTATGCCTTCGAAGTTCTTTAGATTTGAGCATTTCCATTAGCCTTATCTTCATAAGTGCTATTCTTCAGAAGTGCAGATTGAATTTTCTTTCTTTCAACTGTTAAAAATTATTAGTATTGTTATCTCTCCTGTTTGCTGATTATTTTCTCTAGATATGAGCTATTATTAATTAACTACTATGTTATGCCAGGGACATGATCCGAGCTATACGCGCTTGCAAAACTGCAGCAGAAGAGCGTGCTGTTGTGAGAAAAGAATGCGCTTCTATTCGAGCATCCATTAGTGAAAACGATCATGATTATATGCATCGGAATTTGGCGAAACTCATGTTCATTCACATGCTTGGTTATCCTACACATTTTGGTCAAATGGAATGCCTAAAGTTGATTGCATCTCCGGGCTTTCCAGAGAAGAGAATAGGATATCTTGGTCTGATGTTGCTCCTTGACGAAAGACAAGAAGTGTTGATGCTTGTGACCAATTCGATAAAACAGTATCCTTTCTGAAGATACCTCTCTTTGTATTATGTTCTATCTGAAACTCATAACTTGTTGTATAACTTAAGCTTACCTAAATAAAGAAACGATGTGAACATATAGGAACGGGAGGGTTACATATTCCTTGAAATTTGATTTGAAGATTAGCGAAGTGGGTGACAGCATGAAAAACTTATGAGTTGGAAAATATAAGTTGTTTTTCATGGTGAAGACCTTGGCCTTTCACGAAATAGTTATAACTTGATAGTTTATTCCTACTAGGCATGTTTGTCTGTTGGGGTTTCTTACTCTGTGCGTGTGTGTGTGTGTGTTATGGAAAAAAGGACTTGGTTGGCTACATGCAATTCAACATTGGTTTCCTGAATTGGAAATTTATTGGTTTCATATTTTCAGAGTTTAAGCAATGAACATTGTAGTTCCCATATTCGTTGAACGCCTTAATTTTGTGCACAGAGATTTAAATCACACCAACCAGTATATTGTCGGACTTGCTCTGTGCGCCTTGGGGAACATCTGTTCTGCTGAAATGGCTCGTGATCTCGCTCCTGAAGTGGAAAGATTACTTCAATTTCGGGATCCTAATATCAGGAAGAAAGTAAGAAGTTTAAGATTATTTTACCAGAGAAGAATTTAACTTTTGCAGAATTCCCTATTTTCACATTCATCTTCAATTTTACTCTTATGTTTTGCTTTGCAATGTTGTTTGTGAGTTACTGTGTTAAGTTATCACCATATCATTCAAAATCTTGTTGGGTATTGACAATCTGACCAGTTGGACATAACAACAAGCACAAGGTACTCGTACAATCATTATTCTGATAGGTGAGAAGGGGGGGGGGGGAAGAAAAAGAAACATAAATATTGTTATATTAGAAATCCAATTCTAACTACCCCGTGGAAAAGCACAAACACGACTTATACATTCGTGAGATGTAGAGCTGAAGAAAGAGTGACAGAGTCTTCACTGATAGTGTACCTTTGATAAAGACATGCCAGTTCTACTACCATGAAATTTTTTTATTGAGGAATCTTATGAAACTAGTTTTTAGTATGATATGCATACCATACATATTTAATGTGTGCTAGTGTTGGATAAACCATGGATCTGAGCGAAAGAATATGAATTGTAACTTTTAGGGAGCCACAATCTGTTACAAGTCAAAACTTTTGCAATCTGAAATATGTTGTTTTTGCTCAAGTTCGTTACGCAAAAATGTCAAGTAAGTATTCACAATGATTCAGAGGATGGTTTTTCAGAATGCATCGTCAAAATAAAGTTGAGCTTTGTTGAGAATTTGGATCACAACCGAATCTCATATCATCTTTGAAATTGGGCACATAATGATGAACTGAATCTTTTTATGGACTGTTTTGGCTTCTGAGCTGACAGTCTCATTCTGTTTTAGCCCCTGATGATGCAGTGACTTGAGTAATGAATGCTTAGGCTTCTTCTGGACTTTTGTGGAAAATTAATTACTGGTGATGAAATTTGATGCAAAACATGTGATTTTTGTCTTCTAACTCTGTGTCTGAGCTGTACTGTCCATAGTTCATACGACACAAAATCCTTTTTGTTCCTTATACCATGTGTTTCAGTTCAAGCTTATGGCCTTAGCCATTTCAATTGGTAGCGGCGATCAGTCTGGACCTACCTTGATGTTTCTAATTAATTAAAGTTGTCCATATATGCTTCAAGTCATTACAATCACTATCAGTCATAAATTATTGATCAATTCTGAAATAGAAGTCCTCAGGCACCCCATTCCCTATAATAACCAGGATTTTTTTCTTCATTCGAACACAGGCAGCATTATGCACAATAAGAATAATAAAGAAAGTTCCAGACCTAGCAGAAAATTTCATAAATCCTGCAGCTGCTTTACTGAAAGAAAAACACCATGGAGTTCTATTAACTGGAGTCCAGCTTTGTACAGAGATGTGTAAAGTCAGTTCAGATGCCCTCGAGTATTTCAGAAAGGTAATTTAGGATCTCAATCCTGTATATTTCATTATGATGGTCATTAGAAGCCACCAAAAAAAAAAAAAGAAGGGAACTCTGCCAGTTTTGACTTTTGATCTTTTTTCTTTATGCCTTTGTCTTTATGTTATCATAGAAATGCATAGACGGATTAGTCAAAGTTCTCAAGGATCTTGCCAACAGTCCTTATGCACCTGAGTATGATGTTTCGGGGATTACGGACCCGTTTCTTCAAATTAGACTGCTCAAGCTTTTGTGTGTGTTGGGCCAAGGAGATGTTGATGCTAGTGATACTATGAATGATCTTCTTGCGCAGGTAAGCTAACATTATACTGTATGTCATATAACTTCCCTCTATGTCAAGCAAATTTTGATTAATTTATTGATTTAGTAAGTTTCTCTGTAATGCCACACATCTTCTAGCCTGCATTTAGATTGGAAATCATTCTTGACAAATGAGGGGGGAAAAAACGAAAGAACTAAAAGTTGTTTACCATTGATCTCTGAACTGTTTTTTGTTGTGATATTGCATGCAAGCAGTTTGTTGACAGTTGGCATCTGAACTTTTGATTCAGTCATGCAAGTGAGCATTCACAAAATTCCTCTTGTTTTTCCCTGTAATTTAGGTGGCAACCAAGACCGAGTCAAACAAAAATGCTGGGAATGCCATCCTCTATGAATGCGTTGCTACAATCATGAGTATTGAAGATAATGGTGGATTAAGGGTGCTTGCTGTCAATATTTTGGGAAGATTTTTGTCCAGCAAAGACAACAATATCAGGTAACTTTTATTTTGTCATTTGGCGGCATAGTTTTTCTTGTCAAAAGCATGATCTCTTCTCGCGGTTCGTCATCTTGACTCTTAAATCTATGGACTTTCACCCTTTTCCACATAAGTCTTACATGAGAGTTGAGTACTACAAATTTCTGTATATAATACTTTCCCCTCTCTTCTACATTTTCTGGACACGGTATTAAGTTGCTCAACATTCCATAACAGTTAAAAAATAAAAATAAAAATTTATCTACATTATCCTAACTGAGAATGTGTATCAACATTTTTCTGGTTAGGCTGATGGAAATCATAAGCATGCTATGTATGCCCTTATCCTAACTGAGAATGTTGGCTCCTCTAAAGCTAAATAGGTAGATTAGGTATACCCTACCAAGATCTCCTAGGAGACGGTAAAAGTAATTTGATGGTTCACAGTTCATTCCTTTAGATGAGATGGTCATTTAATAAAAAGCATCCAATATGAGTGGATCATTTTATAATCTTCATTTTAGTGAAGCGGGCTTGTTAATTTGATTTTATCTAGCTTATATGCTGTTTTGGACTATAAAGTTTGAATCCATTGTCTCAGATATGTTGCATTGAACATGTTAATGAAAGCTATTGCCTTAGATAGTCAAGCAGTGCAGCGGCACCGAGCAACAATTTTGGAATGTGTAAAGGTAATACTATCTGCTTAGGTTAATAAGTTCTCTTTGCTTTTTCCCAGTGCATCTATTCTATTGGTTTACTTTAATCTTTTGCTAGCATGAAAAGCAGACACAAGTGACACTGGAATGAACATATCTACCTAAATGTTACTGATTGTTTTAATTCTTTAGGAACATACATGCGTTCTTTCTGTGTCTGTGTGTGTTGGATTTAATCATGCAAAAAAAAAAAAAAAAAAAAAGTAGTAAACAGAAAATAGAACTACAAAAATGTAGAGAAAATTAGAGCATATGGAACAGGAAAGTGGAAAAAGGGCAAATAATAGTAGTAAAGAAAAAGAAAAAACAGAACACAGAAAAAAAAACACTTAAAAACGTTTTAGCTCTCATTTGATCTTTCTGTGGTCACAATAAATTCTGAGAATAGAAAATAACTTTGTTTTCTATGACCTAGGTTATGCATTGGGCTAACTAACATATGCTTTTGGCATTCCAGGATTCAGATGCTTCAATCCGTAAAAGAGCTCTTGAACTCATTTATCTTCTGGTAAATGAAAACAATGTGAAGTCTTTGACAAAGGATCTCGTTGACTATCTGGAAATTAGTGACCTCGAATTCAAGGGAGACCTTACAGCCAAAATTTGTTCCATTGTGGAGAAGTAAGTAATGAGTTATAAGTTATCTTCAATCCTTTGTTCGCCAAAGAGTGCCTGTGATGATCTATGATATGGTATCACGAGCGTGTGTGTGTTCTCACTTCTATTTAATAATTTCTGAGAACATTGACGGTTTGGCCCACACTTCTGAATTACTAGAAAATATTGTGATTTTGTAAATACCAGGATATGCATAAGCTACGTTTTTCTCCTTTTACATTTTAGTGACATTTTCTTACTGTGAAATGTGGTTGCATGTTATTCCATGTTTATCTGCAGCATCTATGCATTCAATAGTTTAATCAACATTGGTATATAGGATTTTCAGCAGTAGATAGATGCATCACAATATCATGAATTGAGTCATTGCCTTATCTAATCTGCTGAGTTATGCTCCAGGTTTTCTCCTGAAAAACTATGGTACATTGATCAAATGCTGAAGGTTCTTTCACAGGTATGGAATTTGTATTGCCAGATGTATATTCAGATGATGTTTTTTCTTTATAGGCAAGCCTACTGGCTGATGAATGGCAAGTAAAATACTAAAATCAAGATGTTGAACTTAAGCTTAAAAATCTTGTCCCGTCTTGGGCTACTGTAGTGAATGCATGATTATGAACTTCCTAATCACATGGCGCTGTAGAACTTCAAAGAAAATCTACTTGTTAATAATACTTTCCTCTGATAATGACTGGAACAGTTACAATATGCATCTAGAGATACATGAAGTTTATATATACCCTTATTCGCATGTTTACCGATTGAGGATTGACTGTGCAAAAAAGTGTAGTTGCCCTTGTACTGCAGACATACAAATGTGTATTACTCATCCACCTGTTTTGATTTTATGGAGGATTTATCAATTTAAGTGGCAGGACTACTAAAATTCTAGAAGTAATTTTGGTTTATTGACTGCGAAGAGATTAATTATCAGTATTTGCTAGATCTGGCAATTGGCAATTATGAATCTGAATCAGATCCAATAAATCTACTCGCATCTGACCCGATCTATTATTTGTTGCTAAGAGTCGATGTTTCACAATACTTTTTTTTAAAGCAGAGAATTTACACAAGCCTATTTCCAGTGGCTGTTAATAGGATAATTATACACCCCCCCCGAGTATCATAGATCTCTCAGTACTTCCTCCTCTCCAAATCATCCACAATCAAGTATTCAAGTATATCCTTCACCAACATGCATTCTGATATATATACTGTGTTACTTGAGTCCTGATGAAGAAGATATGCCACTTATAATCAGATCTTCTTGATTATTAATATCTCTTAATTTGCTGAACTCCAAATTCATTAAAATGATATGTTGCAGGCAGGAAATTATGTGAAAGACGATGTTTGGCATGCTCTTATTGTCGTGATTACTAATGCCTCTAACCTCCATGGATACGCTGTTAGATCACTATACAGGGCTGTCCAAACTGCAGGTGAACAGGTATAGTTTGGTTAGAGGCATCAATGTTTGTTAATTTCATTACTTGGACTGTGCTAGTGTCTCAATCATCCTATTGCTTCACTAGGAAACTCTTGTTCGGGTTGCAGTTTGGTGCATTGGAGAATATGGTGAGATGTTGGTTCACAACGTTGGAGTGCTCGATGTCGAGGATCCAATAACTGTGAGTTGATGATTTTGTAGCTTTCTTAATATTGATCTTTCAAATTCCAAACCCTCTCTGATTTTAGTCCACCAGCTATTTGGAGTACCATGCAATTTGGTGGTCAAATGTCATTATATTCTGCCTAGAATACTCAATCTGAGACTAAAATATTAGCAGGACATTGTGCAAGGATTAGGCACCCAGAAAGTAACCCATCTGTAAAGTCCCCCACTTAGAAAAAGCTCACCTAATTCTTCTTGTATGCTTTTCTTGAGTTCCTTGTCACCTTACTGAATTTAATAGTATGTAAACTGATATTCTTATCTTAAATGCCACTATAGGTTAAAACCTCATGACTCTATATATCTTCAATTCTTTATGCACTTCGCATTGTCACACTGTCATGTCCTTCTAAGTCTAATCTCTCATGCACATTTGCAATACCTGACTCATTGTTGCTCTACAAATAGTGAACAATTGAATACTTGATGATAATTAGTTTCTAGACATGTATTTTGGCTAGCTGTAAATTGCATCTGACTTCTAAATACATAAAGTTCAAAACCTCATTTTAAGTAATTTTGACTTTTGCCTTGTTAATTGACACGTCTCCTTTTTAAAACAACTTAAAGAAATTTAGCAAGATGCCTTATGAAGAAACTTGTTACTGGGAGTTGGTATGTATTTTCTGTACATGTTTCTTTTGCCCCACAATTGATCTAAGTCTAAGTTCTAACCATTAATTTGTAACTTTTGCCTCAAAGCAACCATTTTCATGGAAAATTGTTATCATTTTCATTATTAATTTTTCCTTTTTTCTTTTTCTTCTTTTTTTTTTTGAGCAGGTAACGGAGGCCGATACTGTGGATGTTGTAGAAACTGCAATTACACGCCATTCTGTGGATCTTACAACTCGAGCAATGTGTTTGATTGCTTTGTTCAAGCTATCAAGCCGTTTTCCATCATGTTCAAAGTATGTTATTTGCGTTTAACATCTGACAAGCTTCTGCATCATTTCCCCACATTTCTCTAGTTTGTTGGCTATTCAGACTATTCTGCTATGGCACCAACTGTTAAGAAATCTGCATCTGTCTTTAATGCCTTTTCAACCCTAATGAAATTCATGTGCATGTTATACCTTGTGAAAATATGAAGCAGTAAATTGTTCTTCACAGAAAAAGGAACGTGCAATGTTTATCTGCACAAACTTATCTTTGCATCGTTTATAATGCAATAGGCAGTTTTAATCATTCAAATCTATTACAGGAGGATAAATAATATTGTTCTTAATCAGAAAGGAAGCCTTGCCCTTGAGCTGCAACAGAGAGCCATTGAATTTAATTCCATAATTGAAAAACATGAAAACATCAGGTATTGACTTGGGGTATTTTCTTTGGTTCTTAAATACGTCTTTTCTTATACATGGTTGTGACATGATGCTTTTGCCCAGGTCCACTTTGGTAGAAAGGATGCCGGTACTTGATGAGTCAACTTATATTGGAAGGAGAGCTGGTTCTGTTCCCGCTGCTGTCTCCACTTCACAAGGAGCTTTGCCAAAACTACCAAATGGTGTTGCCAAATCACCTGCAGCACCACTTGTTGATTTACTTGATCTTAGTTCAGATGAACCTATTATCCCCAGTGCGCCTGGCGGAGATTTTCTTCAAGATCTTCTTGGGGTTAATCTTTCCCCCGCTTCTTTACAAGGTTTAGATTTATTATGCACAAAAGCTCAAAAGTTAAACTTATGGGATCCTCTATCGTAAATTAAATCCAACCACTCTTTTGTTCTGATATTGAATATCACTACTACTCATGACCTTTGCCTTCTGGTAACCATGTGAGAACCAAAATACGTGTTCTGGGATGTTGCTGGATCTTTTAATTTTTGCTAGAACGTTTACATCCTCTATTTAGAGGCCACATGTTCATAATTCAGGCATTTCTATCAGATAATAGAAGATTTGTCATTGCAAACTTGTTTTCAAGAAGTTTATGTTTCTAACATTTCAGGAACTAATCAGAGTCAAAGGGTTGGAACTGATGCCTTGATGGATCTTTTGTCTATTGGAAGTCCTCCTACTCAAACAGTCCCATCAACACTTGATATGTTATCACCTGCTCAAGATAACAAACATACAATAGATATATTAACAACTTTGACCTCTCCTTCAGCTCAGGTCACGCCTGCTGCAATTTCTCCAATGATGGATTTATTGGATGGTTTTGGACCAAGCCCGTTGGTTCCTGGTATGGACCAGAAGTCTTTATATCTTGTCGGAAGATTTTGCTCCTGGTTTTAATGAAAATTTTCTTTCAGTTACAGAAACCAACGGCCCAACCTATCCATCAGTGGTTGCATTCGAGAGCAGCACCTTGAAAATGACCTTCAACTTTTCAAAGGAGCCTGGTAACCCGCAGACAACACTAATCGAGGCTCAGTTTGAGAATAAGTCGCCTAATATCTATTTAAATTTTGTATTCCAGGCTGCTGTTCCCAAGGTAATTTTAATGGTGCAATCGTCTTTGCTTTACTTTATCTGCTGGAAGTTGTATAAAAATGACGTCCTTCGTGTTGAGTGTTCAAATTTGATTTGTGGTTTCGTGTTGGCTTGCATAAACCAGAGTTCTCTTTTTTTTTGGCAAGTTTCCTATAAATTCTTAATGAAAATGGGATGATAATTTCATCGTATTGTTATATTATTATACAGCCTTACTGTTGAATATTTATCATGTGTGGTTTTCTGAATCCCATTACTGTTTAGTTTTTAGGTGAGTTGTTTCTTTTTCCTTTGTGTTTGTGTGTGTGTGGTTATGCGAAGCATTGCTGCCTGCTGCCTCAATTTGTGTTGTATTGATGTTAATTGGGCTGGCAACCTTTGCACCTGATTTTCTGTTTTGTACATCAGAGCAGCTCTTTTGCAGCTATTTATTATTTTGTGTTTTTGCTTTACAGTTTCTGCAGTTGCACTTGGATCCAGCTAGCAGTAATACTCTTCCTGCTAGTGGTGATGGATCAATCACACAGAAATTGCGAGTTTCAAACAGCCAACATGGCAAGGTATGCAAGTTCGTGTGTGCTCGTTTATCTCTCTTCAGTTTTAGCACCCCTATTGAGGCCCTAGACCAGAGTTCTCATTTTTCCACGATAAAATTGACACACGTCTCCCTAATTTTCACAATTTTGAAGCTCTTTACCACTAAAGAAATGAGAGGCCCCAAAAAACAATCGTGATTGCATTTAGGACTGTTATATGGTTATTGACTCATCTTCTGTTATGCACGTAATATTGCCTTCAGAAATCGCTGGTCATGCGGATAAGAATAAATTACAAGGCGGAGGATAAAGATGTTTTGGAAGAAGGGCAGATCAGCAACTTCCCCCGTGGTTTGTGAGTGCAAAAGTGTATCAGAAGCTCATCGATTCTTAAACCAGAAGTATCTTCTGTTGTCTTGTGGTATCTGAAGTTTTGGTTATAGATCCGTATAGTTCTTTCAGGTAAAATTTTATGGCTATTCTTCATATACACTGCATTGTTTATTTTCATTTCTTCCCCTGAAAGGGTTATTTGTGTACATTGTACAAGGAAAAGAATCAAGAAATCGAAATTTGCCTACGGCTCAGTATAGGAGGAGTTCCCGTTTTATTTTCCCTCGTTGCAGAGTTTGAATTTAGTTTTGTAATTCTATTTTCTGTTATAGAGACATCTGGTTTTGATTGAGAACACTCATTATTTGTATGATATAGATAATCCATTGGAAGCTTCAGTGATATGTCAAAAACCTTGTGTTTTGTTTTCAGAAATTTGATGCTGTTTTCCAAGTTATGATTGGAAATCTTTTTGTGCATTGTGATTCTGCATTAACCGGGTTCCACATCAATGTGTGTCGTTGGTGTATGGCCTAGCATCTCATAAACCTAATGGGGGTTTATTTTATGCTAGACTAGGTGTAATGCACCAACAAGATACATGATAGTGGACTCCACACACTTGAGATTCTCATATATGTCTATTGATGATGTATTACACTTAGTATAGACTTGAATGGGATGTATTGATAATACCACTCCAGTTCCCTTCCACTACACCACCACCTGTGGGTCTCTACTCCAGTTCCCTTCCACTACACCATCACCTGTGGGTCTCTAGTATGTTTACGACTTTACGGGCTATGTTAAAAATACTCAATTTTGCATTAACTATCTTCACGATTCATTGACATCCAATATTATCTCTACATGTGCTCACGACTTAATAAAAAACACCAATCATTAATGGTTATACCGATTATCACTAAACATTTTCAGTTTCAAGTTCATGTCCACATACCACATATAAAACCATGCCAGGGACCAACTATACATTAGACTTATTATGTAATTCTGTTAGAGGTATTTATTGCATCTATGTTCAAACTTTATCATCTAAAAATATCTAAGTCTAGAATTTCAAAAACGGGTTGAAAAAAAAAGACACTGTTCATTTGCTGAATTTTTGCTATTTTCACTTTGACCACATTTTATCTTCTTTTTCTTTCAACTTTTTATTTTCCCCTGCTCTTTTACTTTGATACATCAATTAATCAAGTACCGGAGCTTTATACCTCAGATCTGATCATTACAGGTCCGACTGGAGCTTGTAAAAGCTCCAATCGGATCTTTACACAACTCTGGTCGAAGCTGTGTAAAAGCTCTGATTGGAGCTTTACATAACTCTGATCGAAGCCGTATTACCGGAGTTGTGTAAAAGCTCCAATTGGATCTTTACACAGCTATGATCGGAGGTGTGTTACTAGAGCTTTGACAGGAGATGTGTTAAAATTCACAAGGGGTGGACAGTTTGTCGGGACAAGACGCAAGGATGATGCCACACAACTTTAGAGGGGATGAATGTAACGCTTTAGAATTTCAAAGAGTTAAAGAGATTGAGAACAATACCTATACCAACAAGGTGCACCTTTTTTTTCTTTTTTCGAGAATCCATCTAAAAGAACTTTAGAGTTAAACGAGTTTGGCTCGGGAACAATTGTAAAAATGGGTGACCTACTGTGAGTAACCAGTGTGCGCACGAGTGATGATAAAATGCACAGGAAAGAACATGTGTGTTAGTTTGTGGGCTTGTATATCATCATGAAGAACAACTCATGAGTAATCGAGCTCACTTAAAGGGTCGGGACTTTGATCTATTAATGGCCGGTTTTGTAGTGATGGTTATGCAGTTAAAAGAAAAAGAAGAAAGGGGTTAATTAGAAGAACTTTTATTTTGTTTGATTATGTGAGTTGCCATGAGTAGTAATTAGAATAGAAAATTAGTTTAATCTATTTTGATATTTTGCTCAAAGCCTCAAAGATAAGGGAGAAAGAAAAACGGAGAAGGTGAGACACATAATAAAAAAGAATTTAAATGTATAGTGGGTCCCATGATACTTGCCATAATTTTTGTCTGTGGGACAGGATTAGGAAAGTGGAACTGATTAGGTAATCAAATGATAATGGAGTGAATTCACGGAAAAACCATTTCTCCACTATAGAAATTTGTAAAAAGTTACAATTCCAAACATAAAAATTAGACTTGCACTTTCATGTAACATCATTTTTCGCACTATGTATTTTGACCTTACATGAGATCCTGTAATTGTAAGATCTCATATCAAAATCAAAAGTTCACCACAACTAATTTTAGCCGGAATGGCTCAAAATCCATTTCGTCATTAGCAGGGACGAACATAATTGAAACGGAACTTAACATAATTGAATGAAATTGAACTAAAGAGAGCAAACTGTATTTATTTATATTATAAAATACAATTAAACAAATATAAAAAGAACTAAATGAATATGAACATAAATAAATAGGATTCAACTGATATTAATAATATTAATAATATTAATGATAACATAAGGGCATAATAGTACTTTCATGTCAATAATTATCACAAAATTTTAGTATTTGATTTAGTCATTTACTTTCCTTTTTTGAGTCTACTACAAACTTTAATGAAGTAAAAAGGACAAAAAGGATATTTCACCAACACACATTAGTCAAGATCATCATCCTCTCTCTAATAACAATGGGCAGCAAGCAACACTCCATTCCCTCCTCATTCTCATTCTGAACAACTGAAATCTGAGTCACCCTAAAATCTCAATGGGCACAAAGAACTGGAGAACATGTTCATGGATGGAAAGCTCAGTGCCCATGGTGGGCATGGTGTTAGCAGTAACAGCTCTAGCTGTTAACATGATTGTGAGCAAGGTAGCCATGTCTAATGGCACTAGCTTCTTTGTTCTCTCTGTTTACTCCAATGCTCTTGCTTCTCTCATTCTTTTCCCTTGTGGCTTTCTCTTCCACAGGTGAACACAATTTTTAGCTCAATTCTGATGAATCTTGAATATATGTCCCTGTGATTAATTGATTGTTTGATTGTTTGATTGAATCTCTGTTTTTTTTTTGGCATCGACTGGTTACAGGTCAAATCGTCCTCCACTGACTTTCCATATTCTCTGCAGAATCTTCTTGCTTGCTTCATTTGGGTAACCTTTCATTTATTCAACTTTCAATTCTGATTAAGACCATCTTCTTTTCAGATTAAATTCAGTTTTATTAAATTCATATTCGGTTTAGATTTATTGATTTCAGTTCGAATTTATTAAGTTTAGTCAAGTTAAATTCAATCAGTCCTCCTGACTTGGTTAGTTAAAATTTATAATTCAAATAAGTTAAATTCAAATTAATTACTTCGAATTTATTAAGTTTCAGTTCAGATTTATCATGTCCAATTCAGTGCCTAATTAGCATATGATTGGTCTTTAAATTAAGCTCAATAGTAGGTGAATGTATTTTGCACGTTTTCTTAGTAGTAGGTGAAGAACTTTCAAACTTTGTTCATTGTTACTTGTCATGTTATGGATAGGCCACTTTCAATTTTGATTGTTATGCTTATTCATAATAGGATAACTGTAGCTTCTAAAAAATTCTTCTCTAACTTCACCTACAATATACGTAGGATAACGACCACTTGTGGTGCACGCATACTGCTAAAAATTAAATGTTCACGTATGGGATAATTCACTACTCGGGAATAGTTTTTGAAAATATTTTGTGCCTCCATGTCCGTATCCACGCATCAATGTATCCAAGTATCAGTATCTGTGTGTGCAATATAGTTTATGATAATATGCCCTGTCAATAAATCGCAGTAGTATGTTCTAAGCCTGGGAGTCGAGATTGATTCTGTTTTCATCTGTAAGGAGCTTTTAGATGGGTTTGAAACTATATGTTCTAAGCATGAGAGTTGCGTAATTGGTCATTATCGTTCCTGTATACAGTTGTCTGGCAGACATTAGCAGTTATGCTGGCATTAACAACAGCTCTCCAACACTCGGAACTGAGTTGCTGAACACCATTCCTGGTTTCACTTACATTCTCGCCATCATTTTCAGGTGATCACTTTTCCTGCAACCGTCTCATCGGATTCTTGCCTTTATCAATTCGTGCACTGCATAGATATAGTCAGTTAAATTCTCTGCGTGTATTTACATCATGAACGTAATAATGTGAATGCCTCTACTACAGAATTCTGGAGAATTCTCAATAGCGTTACATAATTTATATATATACAAGGAGTCATTGGAAAAACCTGTGTTAAACAAAGTTGGACTTTGTGTAGAATGGAGCGTCTCAATCTGCGAAAATCAAGTGACATATCAAAATCCTTGGGAACGATCGTTACAATTGCTGGGGCATCTATTGTGACTCTTTACAAAGGACCGGCACTCATAAATAGGACAACATTACCTGTGGACTTCCCTTCACTTCTTCGGGAATCACAACAGAACTGGGCACTTGGAGGTGCATTTCTTGCAGTTGCTGCTTTTTCGACTGCTGCTTGGTCTATAGTTCAGGTGTGGTTCTTTAATGACTTGGTGATAAAACGCAAAATGAGTTACAATACCTTACTTGACTAACATAGGAATTACTAAAATTTTATTAGTTACATAAATCAGAAGTCTAGCCCCAGAACATATTTTTTTGCTGGATCTAATTAGCTTATTTCTCTAAAAATTGTAGACCTGGATTCTCAAGATATACCCTGCTGAAATGATCATAGTGGGGATTTACTGCTTCTTCGTGACTATGCAATCCACGGTTGCTGCTCTGATTGCAGAGAAGGACTTGAACGCTTGGAAGCTTGGAGCAGATATGGGGTTAGTTGCAGTACTATATGCGGTAAGCAAATTGTTTCCAAGCTTGCTTAACAAAGTGTATGAAACACAATATTTATGTCTAGCTTCCACCTACATGTTAGGTATGCATGACTAAAACTTTCATGGCAATGCAGGGAATTATCAACATAACATTTCGACTCTACATGATGTCGTGGTGCCTTTCAAGAACTGGCCCTCTTTTCGTGTCACTATTTAACCCCTTGACAATTGTTGTATCTGTTGTCATTGGTGCGATATTCTTCCATGAAGTTGTCTATTTGGGAAGGTAACATTAACCTTCAGTTTTGTCTGAAAGCAGCGAAATAACGAAACATAGGTTACAGCAACTAACTATACTTAACTGACTCTCTCCCTCTTTTGATGATCCTTGCAGTGTGGCTGGTGCACTGGTACTAGTTACTGGATTTTACGCTGTGATTTGGGGAAGGGCGAAAGAAATGAAGATGAAGAAGGATGCTGAAGCCATTGATGCGGGATTTACAGGCCATGAGGTTCCCTTATTGCAAGAAGATAGAATTCAAGAAGCCTGAGATTACTAGTAAAGGGCTAGATCAGGCAAACCATATATAGGAAATACAACTTGTTGGGTGAAAATTGTACCCTCAACTCCAAGTTTTTGTTTTACTCTATAGTTTAAATAGCAAGAAAACCAAGCTATACGTAGACTCCTATTCTTTTGGCTCAGAGCTCTCCATTTTGTTGTAAACGTTCTGTTTTACCCTTTTATTTTTCACATTCTATTATGGAACACAATTTTTATTATTATTATTATTTTATTTTTTTTATTTTCACACAAATTCGTATGATACATTTTAAGTGGGACGGTGGAGTAATAACATATAAACTCCCCACCACCCCTTGACGTCTTTAAAAGTTTTATGTAATTGCATATACATCGTGTGAAAGTGTTTCAACAAATTTTTGTGTCTTTCGGATCACGACATGTATGTATCATTGGAATCTTTCTAATAATAAGATCATGAACTTGTTTAGATGCGTATCCCTATCCCAAGCCCTGACAAATCTATTTACCTATTCCCACTAGACCAATCTATCTTTCAATTACTACGAATATAACCTTCTTAATTAGCGGGTGATCATGAAGCACGCAACGAATTACATATATATCGTGTGTTTCAACAAATTTACATCAAAACCCCATCTATTTCCGATACATAGCCCAAAACAACGAACAAATAAACTTCCTTGAGAAAGGGGTTTAAAAACATCGGTGTTATTTGTAGTACCCAAAACTCGGAGGGGGTTATACAGTTTAAGATACAATATCTAGATCTGAAGAAGACCTAAGTACGGGGTGTTTCATACAATTTTCCAAACTTATGAAGTAGTATATACTTCCACAGTTCCCGCTAATAATGTGTCATTTGAATTTCTAAGTTCGATTTTAGAAACAAATTACTCCCAAGTCACACCTAAAACATATTTAACGAAACATATTTCTATAATAATATAATAATAATAATATAATAATAATAATAATAATAATAATAATAATAATAATAATAATATAATGTTGTTATATAGTATTTTTTTTCATATAAATTATTATAAACTTAATTTGTGGTCTTTCCATTGACTACTGTTTCAGATTGACTACTGCTCAGTAATGGCAAAGAACAAGTGAAGTGCATCAACCCATTGACTCATCATCATCATCATCAGTGAGATGGGCAGAATGATGAGGAGATTGAATGAGAATGCAGCAACGCCGTATCTGGGCATGATACTAAGTTCAGTTGCTCAGGTTGGTTTGATCATAATCAGCAAGAAAGCTATGGCGACTGGGATGACTAACTTCACCTTTGTTGCTTACTCCAATGCTCTTGCTGCACTTATTCTCCTCCCTTTGTCTCTTATAGTCCACAGGTTCTTCTTTTTATCACTCAATTTCGGATTATCAATTAAAAGTTAAAACCCTTGAAAAAGATTTTGCTGTATTAATTATATCTTGATTGATTGGAGTTTCTTTCTTTTTGCAGGTCACCAAGTAGGCCTCCACTAACTTTCTTGCTTCTTTCTGGATTCTTTTCCTTGGGCATTCTTGGGTATGGATTTTACTTAATTTACCCAATTCTGAAGTTCAATCTCATTTCTGTAAACGGAGTTTAATTTCTTGTTAAATAAATAAAGTCTTGATTTTTTTTTTTTATTTTGCAATTGAAGTGATCATTGATGTATGTAGATAGATTTTTTTTTCTTTTAAAACCAAGTATGATCAATTTGGAGAATCTTGCTAAGTAGAGTTTAGTATTGCTTGAGTTTTGCCAGTTAGAATAGGTGTCTTTGCTTCAGCTATGTTCGATTCTTCGGTCTTTTTTTGTCGTTTAGCTTATGATAACTCACCGTGCAGGTGTTCAGCTCAGCTGACCGGATATACAGGAATCAATTACACTTCTGCTGCATTTGCTTCCGCGATGCTTAATCTTATTCCGGGATTCACCTTTATACTTGCTATTATTTTCAGGTGTTCTTTTCTCCTCTTCATCTCTATGTTTACGTGTCTACGGTCTCGATGTTTTATGAAGCTTTTAGCATGGTAATAATGAACTAAAACGGAAGTGGTCGTTTTAAGCTTTAAGGGTAAAGGGCCTATGTCAAGATTTTGGTTTCAGCTGGCAAAATAAATGAAATAAACAGCGTGTTCAATGTGTGTATGAGATAAAATGTTTTAACGAAACTTACTTGCATTTTTGGTTTGGTCGTTGTTAGGATGGAAAAGCTAGCATGTAGAAGTTCAAGTTTTCTTGCAAAAGCAACTGGAACTGTAGTATCAATTGCTGGTGCTTTTATTGTAACACTTTACAAAGGTCCTCAAGTCCTTGCTCCTCTGTCGTCAATAAAGCTGCATTACCAGAATACTCTTATTGCACAATCAAACTGGATAATCGGAGGATTATTCCTCGCTTTAGACTGTCTTGCCTCTTCAGGCTTCATAATTGTACAGGTAGCATTTCATAAAGATGCAAACTGAAGGAAATAGAAGAAAAACTGTTGGCAATGAAAAATGACCAGAAAAGAACTGTTTCAGAAATGATTTGGTTCTCATTATGTCTTATTTTTCCCCTGCAGGCGTCAATTCTCAAGAGTTACCCGGCAGAATTGATTATAGTCTTCTTTTACTGCTTTTTTGCTGCCATCTTATCCACTGCTATCTCCCTTATTGTTGATAGAGATTTAAGTGCTTGGGCATTGCAGCCTAATATCAGATGGATTGCACTTTTGTACTCGGTAGGTGCCTATTAATCTGTTCTGTGCCTTTCTTTCTTTAGATATGAGTATTTTTTTATTTTGCCAAATTGCAGCAGTTTGTGTGTGTTCCTGGGGGTGTTCGCTAAGTGGTGCTCTAGCTTGCTTATAAACCTTCCCAAAACCCCATATTTACAGCAAAGTGGCTTACGAGCCAGCCAGAAAAGGACCATAAGCTGCTAACTAAGCTCCCTCAAACGCTCCCATCCGTGTGACTAGAGGCTCATAGTTTTGCCCATCTCATGACCACAATCAGTTCTGATTTTTGTATATTTGTTTTAAATTTATTTTTCCTTTCACATGTTTAACTTGGTTTAGCAACTTGTTCTTTTTCTTTAGGGGATTTTCGGTTCTGCATTTCAAGTGAGTGTAACCTCGTGGTGTTTGCACAAAAAAGGTCCTCTTTTTGTTGCAATGTTTCATCCCCTGGGAATTGTAATTGCCACCGTGTTGGGTATTGCCTTTCTGGGTGATATTCTTTATCTTGGAAGGTAAGCATCATGTCCTTTCTTCAGTTTTTACTTAATGGAAAATGATGTCAATATTTCAGGTGATACGATCTCATTTGAAGTTCAATTGCTTTATGTGTTTATCATCAAATGGTAATTAAACTTTCAGTATGATATCAGAAAGCCTTATGCATCACCATTTTAACTTTGTGCAGTTTGGTGGGTTCAATTATTATTGTCATCGGATTCTACTCTGTTATGTGGGGAAAGGCAAGAGACGTCAAGGTTTCCCAAAGCAGTGAAGCAGGAATTGCAGATTTAGCTAATGCACGAGCCCCACTTTTGTCGATCAAGGATGAAGAAGTGGAAGTGTAGTACAGGATAGGTATGGATCTCTTTCTGTATCTTCTCCTGAAATTTCAAAATAAATCATCTTGGGAGCTCATCTGCGTTTTTGTTGCCGAAGCCTTGTAGTTGAAATGCATTAGCAAGTGAAAGTATATTAGGGGCTAGAGCAATTGAATAGCAAATAAATTATTTTCTAGTTCTTTTTTACATGTATAGTCCTTAATAGATACTTCATGATTCCATTATGGCTTCTTAAACAAAACTCTTTACTTAACATATTATACACACGAACATCTCATGAAACCAACCAAAAAGAATTAATTTCAATTGGCAATTTTTTAAGAAGTACAAGTGTACATCAACTTATCCATATATTCAACTGTTGTCTCCCAGCAATATTTGTGAAGCATATAATGTTGTAATGGAGGAGAACTGAAATTGACATTAGATTGTTGACTGATTAAAATGCTGGTGGCCTTTTTCCTGTTTTTGTTTGGATAATGCTGTATTTTGACTTACCATTCCAAACCATATACTAGTATTCTGGGATGAAGAAGTGGAAGTGTAGTACAGGATAGGTATGGATCTCTTTCTGTATCTTCTTCTCCTGACTTTTCAAAATAAATCATCTTGGGAGCTCATCTGCGTTTTTGTTGCCGAAGCCTTGTAGTTGAAATGCATTAGCAAGTGAAAGTATATTAGGGGCTAGAGCAATTGAATAGCAAATAAATTATTTTCTAGTTCTTTTTACATGTATAGTCCTTAATAGATACTTCATGATTCCATTATGGCTTCTTAAACAAAACTCTTTACTTAACATATTATACACACGAACATCTCATGAAACCAACCAAAAAGAATTAATTTCAATTGGCAATTTTTTAAGAAGTACAAGTGTACATCAACTTATCCATATATTCAACTGTTGTCTCCCAGCAATATTAATGAAGCATATAATGTTGTAATGGAGGAGAACTGAAATTGACATTAGATTGTTGGCTGATTAAAATGCTGGTGGCCTTTTTCCTGTTTTTGTTTGGATAATGCTGTATTTTGACTTACCATTCCAAACCATATACTAGTATTCTTGTTTCGCCTTGTGCCACAGAAGGCAAATAAAAGTGAGGTCCAGTCAGTGATACCGACCTCAAACTTGTTTGGGAGATTGACTTGCTAGTATATGCTTAATATATTTTCTGAAGTTTATTTGTAAAGGTCAACAGTTGATATCCAGTACAGCTCGTGATAAAACAACACGACGCCTCTGTGCAGGAGGAGGCAGTGTTGACAGTATCTTACTTATCCTTTCATACATACAAAGTGTACATGGCTCCTTGTCTTACGTACATGAGACCAAATGCAAACACATGCATGTACACACACAAAAGCTACATTTTGAAAATGATGTCGTTTAATTTGTGACTTTTTGCTGTGTTGATCATTCATGCTTGCATTGCAGGATTGGAAGAAGTCAAATGGTGAAATGGACATGGGAGGCATGATCTCTTTGAAAGTTCTCAGGTCTGTAAAGTTGGGAACCATGTCTTATAGTATATGCTTACTCCACCTAATGGCTGATCTTGTGGGTGAAACTCAAATGTCGAATGCTGTACCGCTTAATCAATCAATTTACTTGCACAGATAGAAGTTACTCCTCAGCTGCTCAATGCAATGCAATATGGTAGTTATGCATTTTCCACTAAAACATATTGAAATGTATAATGTTCCATTCCAACATACTCACATTTGTTGTAGATGCAACTGTATCTTAAGTATTGTGTACAGATAGGATGGATATTTGATATTTTGTTGGAAAAGTGAAGCTGTTTTCTTCGTAAATTTGGTTACTTTATGACATTACATTGTATGTCTGTGTCTAGTAAATCTTATTTTGATCAAAGTTGTTCTGAAAAGCAAGGGGCAGGTGTTGATGTAATCGTGGTCAAGTATGAAAGAACCTAAATTAGGAGTTATAAGGATGCTGGAGTAGCATAGGAGAGGTCGGTGTATTTGGAGTTATAAGGTGATAAAGGTGTAGTGTAGGAGTAGGGGTAGGTAGTAGGGTCGTTAGATTCGCCGTTTCAAAAATTAAAAATAAAATAAAATGAAAGAATCGTAGTCGAACCTGTCACTTTGAACATTCAAAATTGAAAATTATCCAAACTGGCAGAATGAGTTTTGCTCTGATATACCATGTATAAGGAGGACAGTTACCGAGGTAGAGTTAAGTTGCCCCGCCCCGCCTGCATCCCCTATCTCGTCTTGAATCGTTAGGTTGCAACGATACGCTGCGCATGAAAGAATATGGAAGTTTTTTTTTTTTTTTTTTGAAGCGGCAAAGCTATAAATAATGGTTCCCCATTTACCCCGTGGTGACTCGAAATATGGCAGTATGGTAATGGCAAAAAATAATACTTCCTGCCCTGACCACACAGCAACCCTACAGAGCACTGCTCTAGTGAAGAAAATGGCACTGGCCAGAAATGATCCTTATCAAATCAATACTACTATAGTACTCTATACTAGTATGAATTATGATGGCAAAATTCGAACCGCCACTTCTCAAAATTTGAATAACTGGACAAAATGACCGACCAGGACCTAATTAAGTGACATATACATTTCAATTTACACATCCTATATTTAATCGGAATCTTTTCAATTTAAATTACTACCTCAATTTAGGACATGGGCCCTTCTTCTAGAGATATCATCCTAATCCCTTATTGATAACTGAAATGTTAAACATGATTGATGAGAAACAAACTTGGGGATTTCTATTATTCTCAGAGGTCGGCTTCGTACCGATCTATGCACAGATCTACACTAAATTGTTGCCACGTGGCATTAGTACGAAGTTATTATTTTGTAATAAATAATTTAATTTTTAATAATAAATTCACATTTATACCCCATAATTATTCAATTAAATTTAGTAATTTATCTTTTTTTTAATTATATCTTCAAAACAATTTGAAATATTTTAATTAAAATTCATTTAATCAAAATAAAAAAACAACATTATACTTGATTAAAATAAAACTAAAATCAAATTCTTATTTTCAAATCACAATCAAACAACACATTTTTCTATCTACATTCAATTTAAACCAATTTTATACACCAATTTTGATCAGTTGTTCCCCAATTCTATACACCAATTTTGATCGACATGTTCTTCACTTCTTCCCCAATTCCATAAAACCCTTATTCCCCAATTCAATCGGACTTTCTGTTCATTCACTTCCGACGAATTTGAAAAAGATGATCATCATCTCATACTACCAGTCTTGATATAATTAAATTAATTACCGGTGAAGACGGAAAGTAGTAGATATATAGATTTAAAGTCGATTCTTATCATCTAAATTCTAATCTTGTTGCTGCTAACTCGTTGAGTAATTACTACAAGTAATAGTACTAGTAGTATAGAGCTCTATTAATCACATATAGGTGCACAATTCAATGAAAAAGGGAGTTGTTAGTAAAAATCTTCTTCTCCGATAAAGATGAAAGTTGGAAAATTTGATTAGGGTTCTTCAAATTCTTCTGAATGAATAACGACTGATATGTGTATTTATTATCTTTAATTGCATTGAAGAAACCATTGATGATTAATTAAAAGTTTAATCGACGTGATTATTAAAAATGTAATTATGTAAAACTTTAATTTGATTATTTTTTCAATATAAGAAAATATATATAAAAAGGGCATTGTGGTCAACTTATATTTTAGGTGGATTTTTTTAATTAGAAAAATATGATTTTTAATATATCGTACCGAAAATTACATGTAAAATTGCTTTGAACCTAAATGAATGGACCAGATTAAATTAAACGCCACGTGACAATGATCTAATAAAGACCTGCTCTCAGGTTAGTACGAAGACGACCTGAGAATAGAAAGCCCCAACAAACTTTAGAATCAAACTTAAAATGCATCGGAAAGAGGAGTGGGTCTATTCAACCTCAACATATCACCATGAGATCAGTTCTTCGCTAACTTTGACGACCTCCATCGATTAGTGATCGAGGTAATGCAAATGTTATCAGAGACGAGCCAATCCCCAAACCTATATAGAGTGCGTTTGGATGGTCCACGAAAACGTCACGCAATTTAAGGATGGATAGTTGTAACAACCGAAGCTTAAATGGATTTGGAACGTTAATTTTATAAAGCAATGTGTATACAGTATATCTTTTCGGAGAATTCCTCCATAAATGTTTTTAGGGTTAAAATGTTTAGTTTGGAACAAGTTTATAGACCCTCCGTTGAAAAGTTTTTGTTTTTGTCATCTAATATTAATTTCCAAAATAAAAAGAAAAAGAAGGAACTGCACAATGCACATGACGCATGAACGGAGTCTTTAGTTGTTGGGTTGCTGAGTTGGATAGTCAAAAGAAGGAAGATCCCAGACCACGAACTACTGATTCTGCTGAATGATGATGATGATGCAACAAATTAGGATAGTATTAGTTCTTAATCCGTCCTTAAATCTATATTTAATCATAAAACAACCCTTCACGATTCTCTAATCGTGTTCAACCCACGAATTAAGGACAGTATAATATTACCAAATCATTATTTCCCAATATGATTAGCTCATCAATTAAAACTCCGTCCATTCTGTCTGAAATTGCACATTTATTTCTAACGACTCCTTTACTTTTATTTTGAAAAAATAATGAGAAAATTCGAAAATGTTTGGTTACTACTTTGATATTTTGTAGGTATAAACATTTATAACTTCAAAAACCTTTTTTTTTTTCTAAGCAGCACAATTTTTTGTTTATTAAGAAAGAACATAAGAAATGCTCCGGATAAACTTACAACCAAATACATGGAACAAACTTTCAGATAATAAGCAAGTATGTATAAACATTATTGAAGTATGTATAAACATTTTCTTTCAATATTAACCATTTGTGTAAAATAATTATGAATTTAATGATAGTGCACTTTGAGACGGACGACGGCATAAATCTATATTAATCGAACTTTGAGTATACTTAAGAATCACTATGCAACGTGTTGTTAACAAACATGACAATATAGCTTGGAAAGCTTCTTTAACTTTTGTTTTGTCTTTATATAATCTCAAAATACATATTTCAATTCAAAATTAATATATTATACATTAATAAAGCATGATAAAATTCTATACTACGTATCATGGGAGTAAAATCCAAGAGAGGAAGTTGAATGTCGATGTGTAATTTCTGCAGTGTCACACGTAATTCTTGGGTCCCAAAAATATTGTTTACTATACTACCAATGATAAAAATCTTCCAAGTAGGCCCTTAATTGATATCATCCACGAAAACCTTAGATCGCAACCATAATCATGGCTATTAAGCCACCACAACCAAACCTTAATAGTGATTTTAAAAAGAATACTCTCCCACTGGCACTGTTCCAATGAGTACTTTACGTTTATTTTCTACACAGTTTTTAATGAGTGTATTAAACATTCAAATGGTGGAACTGATAATAAAGTAGTAAAAATGAAGAGAAAAAAAGAAGATAAAGATATAAATGTAATGAGAAAAAGAAAAACGTAAAGAAATCAACAGAACGGACCTAATAATACCTATAACTCCACAAGGGACAAATGAAATAAAAACAACACACATATGCATAAGTTTTTCTACTATATAACCGGAGATAATAATTTTAATTTGTAATTAGTAGAGTAGTATACATCAGCCTCCCTAACTTATATGCATGGGTCACCACACGAGTAGCCTATTCTCCACCAAGTAGCTTCACAATTGCATCAAGGGTTAACCTCCATTTCTTTTTTCCTCTCTCATCCAATTTCAAAACAATTAACTTTTCCATTAATAAATTTCATAAATTGCTTGGTTTTTTGAGTATAAAGAGGGGAAGAAATCTTCAAAACAAGTATAGTAGATAAGATAACCACAGAGGAAGAAAATATGGGCGGCAGTGCAAAGGAGGTTGTAAGGGAGGTAGTGCCTTGCGCCACCATGGTGGTGGTGGAAGGCTGCATTATCGCGTTAACGATCATGGCTAGCACCGCCATGGCTCATGGGATGAGCCCTTATGTGTTCGTTGTGTATACCAATGCCCTTGGATCCCTCATACTTCTTCCTTACTCGTTCTATTATCATAGAGATAGGTATGTCGTAGTAATATTTTATGCGTACAAAATGATTTGTTGAAATAATTTACCATGTAGTGAATGTCAGTTTATAGTTTGCTATAATCACTTGATGTAAGTGGTTGTTGAAAATAATTTACTCACTTGAATACGGATTGGTCGAACAGATAGATACAAAGATCGTCACTCGTATGTTACACCGTAAAATTTAGTATGGCAAAGTAGATTATTTTGTTAAAGTATGAAAATAATTTACTCACTTTAATTTGTTCAAGTATTTTGTATGTATCCTATGGCAAAGTAGAAGTTCATTTTTTGTTTTCTGAATTTTTATTTGTTAGATCATCATCGGAGCCATTGTTGACCTTTCCATTTCTCCTGCGAGTGTTCATCCTAGGTTTTATAGGGTAAGTTTTTTTTTTGGATGAAAAAGAAGAATTAATTGTTCATTAATTATACTCCTCTATATATAAACCAGGAGTTAATATAAAGAATGGTTTTTCGTAGGGTGACAATAGCTCAAAACCTAGCATTTGTGGGATTGAGTTATAGTTCTCCAATTGTTGCAATTAGCATGGCCAACCAAGTTCCTGCCATGTCCTTTATTCTTGGAATCCTTCTCAGGTTAATTCTTTTGTCCTTTGTTCTCATCACTACTACAAATACTTAGTACTTCTACACGTTATTTGAATCGGTGCATGTTCATATATAGTCTAGCTAGACACAAATAATTCACATCACATAAGATCAATTATTAAAAATTCCTTTACTAGCAAGAATTGAGATCTCTTGTGCCAAAAAAAAAAAGAAAAAAGAAAAAAGAAAAAAGATTCATGTAAAAATCGTTTTGCTTATTGGCATGAAATTACGATCCATGTTCATGGTCTTTATATATGTGCATGAAAGTCTTGCTTCTTCCTTCTCGTTTTTTTTTTAACCCCCTGCTTAACTCTAGCTTGTTTCTCAACAAATTAATTACTCCATCATCCTCTCAAATCAAATATAATAAAAATAGGTGAGAGAATAAATAAATGGAAGAAATATTGGTTGGTGAGCACGTTGGAAGCAATAGCACACACCACAAGCTTTGTTGGATTGGAATATAGGATCCTTGAGAGTTGATAATGATACCCATTTGGCCATTTGAATCTCCACCAAGTGTGCAGGTCGCCAGTCCATCAATAGACCCACACCGGAACCAATTGGGATCCAGATGGATCTTCCTTTGGTTCAACTTCCAATTAAATCATTCGAGGTTCCTAATTAAATATAATAATCTGATCCTATATATGAGATGAGTTGAGATGAGATCCCACCATCCATCACCAAAAATATCATACTCATCATATGCCAAATTAAAGCAAAGAGATGATCAAACTGCTTTTGATATCAAAGATTTTGGGTTGACTTTAGTTGTTGTCTTGTTGTCTCGTTGCCACGCTGTCTATATATTTTCCCTGGAACCATGTGTTTTATAGGTTCGATATATCGATCGAAATGGGTGATTTATTTTTCGAAATGTATCATTTATTAATCAGACTGGTTCGATCCATGAGATTGTAACATCTCATATGAAAAAAAGAATGAAGTTTTCAACAATCATATATAAAAACTTTTACTTCATCGATCTTTCTATGATTAAAAAATACTCATTCATAAAGTGGATTATTAATCTTATACGAGTAACAAACACTAAGCCATGCATATATATATATTTTTTTTTACATCATTCAGGACAGTAAAAATTGATTGGAAAAGTTCAAGTAGCCAAGCAAGACTAGTAGGCACCTTGATATCCTTCGCCGGAGCAATTTCAGTCACTCTCTACAAAGGCCCTACAGTCAGAGGCCACTCTTCTCCCTCACTCTCATTACAGGTCGCTGCACCGTCCCGTCTGCTAGTGTTCACCTCTCCACATGAAAACTATTGGGTTATTGGCTGCATTTTGTTTGCAGCTTCTTCATTTACTCTCACCATTTGGAACATTGTCCAAGTATGCACCACATTACTAATTAACTCAATTTCTTCTTTCATTCTCATCAAGATTTTAATATGAACATTGTGTCACTTTTCTTGTGATATAACTCAGGTGGGAACTTACAAAATATGTTCACAAGTGATGAAAGTGATTGCATTTTATAGCTTGTTTGGTACGATACTATCAGCACCACTAGCTATCTACATGGAAAGAGATCCTAGTGCATGGAAACTGCATCTCAACTTTGAGCTCTTTGTCATCGTTGTAACGGTATGATTGTTCATCATGCACGTGTGAATTAGTGTTTAATTCTACTCTAAAATCAACATGAGCACATGTTTAATTTTGTGCTATATATTGATCATCAGGCAATCTTTAGTAGCTTGATACGAAGCAACGTTCAGATATGGTGCACGCAACTAAAAGGGCCACGTTTCGTGCCAATATTCAAGCCTTGTGGAGTCGCGTTTGCAAGTACCTTTGGCTGTGTTCTGTTTGCTGATACTTTTCATTATGGAAGGTATTGCAAATTTCTAACTGATCTTACAGCGAGATTTTCACGTACATATGTTAACTATGTTGAGTTTGTGCAGTATGATGGGAGCATTTATCTGTGGCGCGGGCTACTATACTTCGTTATGGGGACAATTTAAAGATGAGGAGAATATGCAAGGACAGGACAGTAGTGTCAAGAGTTCTTTATCAGATGAAAAGGTTCCTCTTCTGCAAGAAGAAGACTCTCCAGTATGAGTCCAAATTAAGATCATGGTTTAGCAGAAAACTGAAGGAACCTATGTGTGTGCTTGATGAAGATAGAATAGTTGGGTTCTTAAGTGAATCAAGTGTTCACAAAGAGTCCCTTTGTACATAGGATTTGGAGGGGTTGTCTTTTTTTTCATAGCCTTCCATGCATGTTTCACCAAATTGAGCAGTGAAATGTAGTTTCTTTCTTCTGTGAAAAGATCTTGTAATCTTTGAATAAGAAGTCAAGTTCCTTCTGATTTTCATATTAATGAAAGATGTGAATAGTGTAATAATATTATTGTACTCCATCCTCCCGCTAATAATTAAGAATTTAGTTTTTTTTTTTCTTTTCTATATCTTCCAATATTATGATCCCGTTTCATAAATGAAACTTAAAGGTGGTGTAGTAAAAGGTAACTAGAGCAGAGAAATAGATAAAATATCTTTCAATTTCTCTTTATTAAACAATAACATCTTCTCATTTTCTCTTTATTGAACCAAATAACCAAAGTACAACTACTAATCCCTCTTATTATTAAATCCATTTCAAGGGTTGTTCAAAAGATAAACATCCAAATCTTGAAGATCCTTGTTAGCAAACTCCTTGTAGAGTTCTCCTCCATCAACTTCATCACTTGCCTTGTCGAATTCGGCTATGAATTTGACTAAAGATCCATCCTCTTTAGAACTCACTGAAACAGTGGACTTGAAGTTCTTGAGGTAGTTCAGAAGTTCCCCATCTAGTATGGTGTAAGACATTGTCTTGTTCTCTTCATCCATTGATTCAATTCTCTCCGTCACGGTTAACACCGAAGAATACCCTGCCTCAACAAACAAACACTTCAATCAAGATTTTGGGAAAAATTGACCATAGTTCATCAAAAAGTGCAAAATCATCAGCGTAGTACTTTTGTCCCAAACATAAGGACATCGAAGTATGTGATCATGCCTGCGCACAAATGACTAATCTTAGAGTAAATTTTCTTTTTACATACAGGTAAATTTGAAAATTCTACATTCGTAATTTGTACTCTTGGTATTTCAAAAAGATCGATTCGTGCCTAAGTCTGACGGAGCCCACCTTGTGACTTAGCCAGGAAGGGCCCAGGATTTGGAGTTGGAGGAGGGGAGGCAAATTATACATACATGATTTTCCGAAAGTTCGGGTGCGGGGGACTTGAAAAATCGTAATTTTTTGGTGGCGACGCCCCTACCCGCCCCGTCCGTGGACTTAGCCCCCAATTCCTAGTCATTACAACAATCACCCCATCACTTTTCGAGTCAACACATCCATTACCGTAATACCGTATAATGACATATACACAACGTTGTTTAAAGATAAATGTTTTGAGTTCATGAGAGAAAATATACAAGCAAGTAAAATGGTAACATTAATTACCGGGGGTGAGCTTGACTAGACGGACGGAACCGGGGGACACTCCGTCTCCCTCTAGGGCCTCGAAGCTCTGGTAGACATGGGGCACGGCTTTGGGCGTGACAGTCATGCAGTCATGAGTTAAGATAGCCCAAATTTTAGCTGCACTGGATTTCAGTTCAACTTCAAATTCAAGCTTTGTAGCCATCTACAATGCCGGCCTTTTTGCCTTAATTTCTTTTATGTGGTATATGTACAATTTGTATGCACTATATATAGGTAGTTGTGTGATTGGACGGACTATTTGAGGATGTGGATATCTCCAATAGTTGTCATTATATAATTTATAATTGCATTATTTCCCTTTCATTAAATTAAAAAAAGGTCAATTACATACAGATCCCTTATTAGTGCACGAAATTATAATTAAGTGACGACTATTTCATTTATTACATATACTTACAAGTTAAACAACTTAAATTACATCCAACCCCACTTGACTTTTGGCACTCTTATTCTTGAAAATTACCTTTTTGTCCCTGCTGGAAAATCGGATTTTTGAACAAACCAAACAACTCTAATTTTTGTTTATTACGAATTGGCCCCCAATATTTTATATTTTATAATATTGACACAAAATAATTTATAATTAAGTAACATATATTCTCAAAATATCAAATTGGCCTAAAAAATTATGGTATATGAAACCCCAATAAAAATAATATTTCACAAAAGTCCAAAATATTTTTTTTACAATTTTTTTTTAAATCCTCCTTCTTCTTCTTCCAAACTCCAGTACCGGAGAAGCTCCGATCAGGGAGCTTTTGCAGCTCCCAAATCAGAGCTGCAAAAGCTCCCTGATCAGAGCTTTTGCAACTCCGATCGGAAAAGCTCTGATTCAGGGAGCTTTTGCAGCTCCGTTTGTAGCTTGCAGCCCCTAACCGGAGTTGCAGATCCGACACCAGCACCGGTGTCGGATTTAGGGCAATTGGCAAATTTGGTCCATAAGTTTGGGTGATTTGGCGTATGTAGTACATCGTTTGGTGATCTTGGCAAATTCGGTGCACACTTTTATAAAACATGGCAAATGTAGTCCATTTATACGCCAAAACACCCAAGCCCATGGACTAAATTTGCCAATTGCCCGCCGGATTTATAATTAGAAGAAGAAGAAAAAAGAAAAGAAAAAAAAGATGAAAAGGAAAGAAAAAAAAAGAAGAAGAAAAAATGTTAAAATAAGCCTAAGGGCGTGTTTGGCTAGAGGTGAGAGAGTAAGGGCCGGTTTTTGGGTCAATGCCGGAATCGCCTAATGGGTTGGATGTAATTTACGAAACAGTCATCACCCCAAATGAAAAGAGACCCCTTACCGGGGGTGTATATGTAGTTTTCCAAAAGAAAAAATGATTGCAAATTTGCAATAATTCATCCTTTCTTTTCTACTGGCACGTTGATCATTGGATATTTTGTTACTAAAAAAAATTTCCCATTAAAATCACATGGAATGTTTTTTTGAAAGGAAAATTGGTTTATATATATAACCAGCAAAAGGAGCTAAACCTCAGCAATATTACAATGAGAATAGAATGCCAGGAAGCAAACTAGAACCTGAAACTGGAATCCGGAAGGTTCATATATAGATCATTTACAAATTCTCTGCGAGGCATCGAAAATAATAACAACATATAGTAGTGGAGAAATTGTCAATCAAATAAACTTCTTCCTACTCATTTAGTTTGAGCTTATATCAAGCCTTAAGATAATAAGCATCCAAATCTTGGATAATCTTGTGAACAAAGCCCTTGTAGAGATCCGCTCCATCAACTTCATCATTTACCTGGTCGAATTCGGCTTTGAATTTCAGTATAGATGATCCATCATCTTTAGAATTCACTGAAAATACGCTCTTGAAGTTGTTGAGGTAGTTCATGATCTCCCCACCTAGTATGGTGTAACACATTGTCTTGTTCACCTCATCAACCGATTCAACCTTCTCTGTGACACTTGACATGTCCGAAAATCCTGCCTCAACGAATAACGTTATGTTAAAGTGTGACATATATAACATCTAAGAACATTAGCAAGGTGTGAATGTTGTGTACGTACCAGGGGTGAACTTGATTAAACGGGTGGAACCTGCAGATGTTCCATCACCCTCAAGCGGCTGGAAACTCTGGTAGACATGGGGCAAGGCTTTTGGCAGGAGAGTGATGCAGTCATATGTTAAGCTAGCCCATATGTTTGCTGCACTGGACTTTGCCTCAACTTCAAACTCGAGCTTTGTTGCCATTGCACAAGTCTTACAATGTAGTAGTATATGAAGTGTCTTTTGTGTATTCTTGTAATTAAGAATTAGTATGTGTGATTGAAATCTAGATCTTGGAGAAGTTTTGTGGATGTATATGTAGAGAGCACATTTCATTTGCTAGTATGGTTATTTAATTTGGCCTGTACACAAGGGACTTGTATCAGCCATACATTTAACAAGATATCAAATTGGCATATCTAGATTTTTGGAACCACTAGTAAATGATCTAATAAAGTAATAAGGTAATGTAAATGTTTCAATTCACATAATAGTGATATTATAGTCAAAACGGTTAAATAAAATAGAATCACCTGATAAGGTGATTAATAAGATCGCGTCAAACACACACTTTATCATATAATTCTTCATCTTTGAGGATTTTTTCACACTCCCGAATTGGAAATTTCGCCCTAAGGGATAATAATATGATTGTGTTCGGCTACATTATTGCAGGATTGTTTAGAACAACAAGCATATTCGACATGGTTATTTTGCAATAATAAATATATTATAAAAATAATTTCAAAAAATATTAAAAGGAAGGAAAAACAGAACTGAAATTTCACCTCTTATACAAATTAAACAAGAATAGTTTAGAAAAATTGACTTGTGTTCCACCGTATATTTTTATACATTTACTAGATTGATCTTAATATAATTATTTGTAAAGTTATCAATTTGTAAACTGACACGAAGAAAAATTTAAAAATCAGTTAAATGGATAGAGTTGAACCGAATTACCACCCACAACCACACTTGCCAACTTGAGATTTCAGACTTATTATACTTGTTTAAAATTTTATAATGTTACCAATTCACCGTTGAATTTTCAACGAGTAATTAACTAGTTACCGTAATTAGCCTAGCTAACAACTTATTTTACACCACTCATAGAAATCAAATATGTAAATTTTGAATGATAGATATGTTAAGTTTACAACCCTACAAAAATTACTGTACTAAAATTAGTCTATAACCCATGTAAATTTGGAACCATCCACACGAAACCAACGTACATATGTAAATCCTTCTCTATAAATAGGCCTGTTGATGCACCATTCATCAATTGTGTACTGTTTGAAAATATCGATCAAGAAGAAGAAAGATTAGTCAAGTAAAATGAAGATGAAAGGAGCCCTGGCTTTGATCATGGTTATGTTCCTAATTATCAGTTCTGCTTCAGCAAGTGCATTATTTAAATCCGAAGAAGACGTGTGTGTGAACAAGTGCTCTATCCAATGTGGCTCCAAGAAGGGCGAAGAGTTCCGTTCCTGCTCACAGGAGTGTGACAACACCTGCTTTGAGAAAGAGTAAATTCAGAATTTCCACCGGACGAAATAGAGAATGTTCAGTTCGTCGTTTTTCTCAATGTTAATTCGCGTTGTTATGACTCCTGATGCTTTAATGTATTTGTACTATAATTTTTATGGCTCCTGATGCTTTAATGTATTTGTACTATAATTTTTATGGCTCCTTGTGTGCCACATAAAGTATCATATGAAAGAAAAAATTTCATTTGAATGAATTTATAATTTAAAATACACACCAACAGGTGTATTCTTATGGGCTACCTCCGAGGTGGTATGTTGTTCCTACACACCAATACGTGTATTCTTTCCGAGCAAACCCATGTTACTTTGGAGTTCGTATGGATGGGTTTCCGAAAAAAAAAAGATGCACTTTGTTGGTATGAGTAGTGTTCTCGGTCTTTTTAACTCTTTGAAATTCTAGTTCGTTACAATTAATATAAATCACTCCATTCTTCAACTTTGTACTTTGCATCTTCCAGGATTCCTCAAGACTCGATTTATATTAATTCTCCCACAGAAATTGCATCACTTATTCATTAACCTATCCAGGAACATGATCAGTGCACCATAACCATGTCCCTATAGATTAAGGGTTGTCATTATTTATTGCAAGTACTGGATGTCTAAGCCAAACCAAAACACTAGTACTAGCTCACTGTGATGTCTACCCCTTAAAAGCAAGCTATAGCTCAATTGCTCAACCTATTTGAGGAGGTAAGCATCCAGATCCTGGAAGGTCTTGACAGCAATGTCCGTCATGACATCAGGGTTCGGCACTTCTTCACTAACCTTGTCGAATTCGCAGGACCAATTCAACAAACATCCTTTCTGATCAGCCTTTGCAGTCACAGCAAGATTAATCTTGAAGTTCTTGTAGTATTGCAACACATCGCCTTCTATCACTGCGTAAGTCGCAGTCTTCTTCTCATCATCCACTGCTACAAACTTTTCTTTTGACACCGTAATTGGCGATTTTCCTGCAATGTCGAGGAAATTTATCATTACTTGCATAATTTTGAATACTTGAAGAAGATATATAATTTACATGTGGCCTTAAGAACAGATGAATGAATATATTTTACCTTGAGGGAACTTAACCAAACGAACAGAGCCGACAGACAGGCCATCTCCTTCCAAAACCTCGATGCTTTCGTAGTGATCAGGGATAGCCTTGGGAAACAGAGTAGCTGATTCTTTGATACTGTTCCAAATCTTCTCTGCATCAGATTTTAGCTCAACTTCAACTCCAAGCTTTGAAGCCATTTCTTAACAACTTAATGTGTTTTGGTAGTGAACTAATGAAGTTGATGCTCTTCTAGCTATAGCTAGGTTGGTTTATATAGAAAGAAAATTGGAAAAGTTTAACAAACACTATTCGCATGTGTCACTTACTCCCACCATACTATTAGATTTGATACATTTTAACTTTTTGCCATTAACTGTTTTTCAATTTGGATTAAGTTATGTTTACGTCGGTTGCTAATTCCGTCCAGTTGTGTTGCTGGTTCATGCATGTGATTTAATAGTACTTGTGTTGCCCAGCTACACTGTACCACATTGATAATTGATTCCGTCCCGTCATATATCAGCTCCGTGGCGGTCCATAACTGACAATTTCATTAATAATAGTACTAATAATGGGTCCTTGAACCTTTACAATTTGCAGAAAACTCCGACACCACCACGACATAATTACGATCTAATATGCAAGTGATGTATCAAATTAATTCATTTATATTATATTAGGTCTTTAATACTCAAGAATTAATGGACATTCGAATCCTCCATTTTAATTTAAGAAGAACAATTTCTGCTGTTCAAGCTTGTTCAGCTACCACCTGTTTGTTAAAATGCCTCAGTGGATATTATAGTGCTGGATTGAATTTAAGTCTCCAAGTCCTAATTGATCGATGGTAAATACTATACATAAAGACCAAAAAAAGATGCTTTGGAATTTATGAAATCTAAGCAATGATTGAATATTGGAATTTCCAATTCCTAATTGTTCAGGTAAGATTTTTCATAAAGATTCCAGTCCATTACTCTCGACTCTTTTTGTTAGATGGAAAAAAAACAATTAATTATTGCTGTAATCTAGCTTTATAACAACACTATAGCTTTTTTCTGAGATGAGGCTAGTTTCTTTTATTGAGGTGATGATGATACATTCATTTGTCGGAGAACAACATTAGGCCAATCAGAGGGAATATCATCAGTTTCACATGGTGGTATTTGGATCACGACAGGGTGATCATCAGTTCATTCTTCAACTTTGTGCTTGCTGTTATTAGATACTTTATGTTTGTTGTTTCAACTTAATTTCAAGTTAAGTAATTTTAGATGTTGATATGAACAGGTACATGCTACATAATACCTGGATAAGTACCGCGATATGGTTGCCTTAATAAGGTTGGTGAAGCAGAATTCTACACTGTTGATGCTGTTATAGAGGAAATCACTATGTTCGCGTGCAAATGCAACCATTCTGTTTCCAATTACTGAGGTAGGTTAAGCATATCTGGTATCCACAATACTAGATCTTGTAAGTTATATACATGCTAGCTCCTATGATCCTGGGCTGTTGATATTCATGTGAAAGAAATGATATCATGCTGTTAAACTATAAAAAGAATCAAAGAATACTCATCAACTTTTATGAACAACAATTTATCTTGGAAACAGAAATCTTTAACCATGACTTAACTACTATGAACAATTTTATTAAACAGAAATGATAGTGCATAGCTTTCTCCGCTTATCTAAATAGCTCTAGAGATGTTCCCAGGGGTAGAGCCTGAGGTCTCCCGAGCGGGGTAAAAGTGAAAAATGAATTCTTGTATAGTCTAAATTCTTGAATAGTCCAGGTTTTTCCATAAACTTTTGTATTGTTTTTATGAGAAAGTTCTGTAAATAAGAAGCTGAACTAGAGCTTTTCTATAATTCCATCACATATGAAAGTACATCACTTATTCATTAACCTGATCCAGGAACATGCTGAGTACGTACACCATATCCATGTCCCTATAGATAAAGGTTGTTATTTATTACAAGTACTAGATGTCTAGGCCAAACCAAAACACATAGGACTGATCACTGTGATGTCTACCCCTTAAAGCTAGCTATAGTTTAACAGTTCAATCTATTTGAGGAGGTAAGCATCCAAATCTTGGAAGGTCTTGACAGCAAAGTCCTTCATGACATCAGGACTAGGCACTTCTTCACTAGCCTTGTCGAATTCACACGACCATTTCACCAAGCTTCCTTTCTGATCAGCCTTTGGAGTCACAGTAAGATGAGCCTTGAAGTTCTTGTAGAATTGCAACACATCACCTTCTATCACACTGTAACTCGCTGTCTTCTTCTCCTCATCAACCGTTTCAAACTTCTCTTTTGATGTCGTTATTGGCGATTTTCCTGCAATGTCAAGGAAACTTATCATTACACTTGAAGAACATTCATGTGGCCTTAAAACCTGATGAATAGTATCTTTTACCTTGAGGGAACTTAACCAAACGAATGGAGCCGACAGACAGGCCATCGCCTTCCAAAACCTCGATGCGTTCGTAGTGATCAGGGAGAGCCTTGGGAAAGAGGGTAGCTGATTCTCTGAAACTGTTCCATATCTTCTCTGCGTCAGATTTCAGCTCAACTTCAACCTCAAGCTTAGAAGCCATTTTTAAGAACTTGTATGTTTTCTTTTGTGTTGCTAGCTAGTGAACTTGATGCTCTTCTGGCTATATAACTAGGTTGGTTTATATAGAAGGAAATTTGGAAAAGGGAACACTAACTTTTGACATGTATCATGTAGGTGTCAAGAATTGGACAAAGGAAGAGCATTGAATGAAAATAATTCCTAACCAGTAACAAGTAACCACTATTCTGCTTCATGATAAATTAGCCTGATTTGGTGTCTGTTGGTAAAATGGCAGATGGTAAATGGAAATTTCAACATAGATCATCATTCATGGTTATAGTTACACATATTTCATTTATTAGAAATATAAATCAATTTTTGAATGCTGCATGTATTGCTAAAATGCCAGTTAATAGAAGCATTGATCTCGCAAGAAGTTTTTAGTATTTTAGCTGGTTAGAATTCTAGGTCTGTTAAACTCTGTTCTTCATCGGAAAAACATTCAGTTCAGTTAGTGCAGTTTAAATTTACTTAGTTACGTTATTTTTTATACTACAAATAAGTTCAGTTTCAGTTTTTTTTTTTACCAAAAGAACAAAATCTCGGTGTTCCATTTCAATGTGGATGAATATGAACTATTGACATTGTGTCCTAGTATTAAGAGAGTTTCACCCTTGGTCTTGAGGTTACCTATATTTCAGGTTGTTCTGTGCTGCCCCAGCTATCAGCTCCATGGCGGTCCATAAGTGAGATTTGGGACATTTTCATTAACTGCTACACATATAGCATTGATTTTGGCAATTTGTTGAAAGGAAGAAAGGTGCATTGAATAAAATTACCCACTTTTTCAATGTAATAATAAATGAAAATCGAAAAGCAAACACTGGTGGTTGGAGACCGTTACGAATTCGAATAATTTGTATTCCCGATCTGAAATCTTGATGATTTATAGATGTTATGAATTGTGAAATCAATCAATTTAATCAGGTGTGTAGGGCTGGGTGTTGGGGTAAGTTGCTTTGGAATCCCATTATTTAGGTAGTAATGGGATCCCCATTTCGCACTTGATTAGAGTTGATTTGCCAATTCATAACCCCCTTTACTTTTGGATTCCTATTCTATTCGTAGGTTGACAAACTAAAAGCTGAGGTGCTCAAGTTTTGTTTCGCCCGTCATGGTTGCTTTAGTAAGTATGATGCTGTCATTGGTTTTTGTTTTAGTTGTATTTTGCTCTGCATATTTTCGACTTGAACTCTCTGCATTTTTTTCTTGGTGATATAATATAATTTTGCTGATTAAAAAAAATGGGATCCCCATTCAACGTGAGGAGGACATTGAAATTAAATTGGTAGATTCGAATATGAAAGGTGTAATTTTATAAATTGTGTCAAATTATATTACTCGTTCTCTAACAAGAACTCTACATGATGTGAGAATGGACATTTTGAGTCCTCCATATTAATTTTGCTAGTTCGTTCTATACTATAATAATTGAGCTTGTTTATCTACTCTCATTTCCACCTACCAAATACCAACCAACCAACCCATTAGCTATGACCAAGACTTAACCTAGCTAAGCTCTCCATTATCATCTCTCAGATAAAAGGGACGGTGAGTTAGCTATGCATCTTAAGCTTTATTTTCGTCTGAAATTTAATTATTTTAAGTTCAGTTCAGACTCGTTAAGTTCAGTTCAACTTCATTAAATTCAGTTCAGATTATGCTCATTAAATTTATTTATATTTTTTAAATTTTTAATAACATTATTATTATTATTTTATTTTATTATAATTAAAATTTTATTAACACGCAAAATTAGAAGGGAGTCGAGACTCGAGAGACAAGTTGTGCTCCCATTTTCACTCGAATCAATTAATTTCCACTTTAATTATAGTACTAGTAATTGATTTGATTTTGTATATACTTTGATAACACATAACTATTAAATTATATCAAAAAATATAATAAAATTAAATTACATATATTTCATAGTCTAATTTTATTATATATTATTAAAGTTTAATTTAAAAATAATTTATAGTCAAAGTTCATCCATACAAGTTCATTTTTTTAAAGTGTGTTTGTTTTATATGGTCGAAATTCGAAAAATATATAAGGAAACTTAAATAGTTTAAAATGGAATGGATTTAAGTATATAGTTTTTTAATGTTGATAATAAATAATAACCATAATAGTAATAATAATATTATATTATTTATTATTACTATTACTATTACTATTACTAATATTATTATTACTAAAAAAATTCTTCATTTCAGTTCAGTTCAGGTCCGTTAAGTTCAGTTCAGATCCGTTAAGTTCAGTTCAGTTCAGTTTTATTAAATTCAGTTCAGTTCCAACAAAGAGAATAGAGCTTAAGTGTAGTTTTCGGCCAACATACTTATCTTATCCATAAATTTACAAGAAGAAAAGATACACTTATTGATGTTAGTGGCTTAGTGTCATTGATACAATGCGGGTCTAGTCCCAACTACTCTTTGAATCCGTACATTTATCAATAAGTCTTTGTAATAAAATCTTTTTTACCCTTTAAAAAAAATCAATAATAACTGTAATAATTAATATGGTCAAGTGCAAAATTCTTGTCTGAGTTATTTGAAACAAGCAAAAAAATCTACTCAATTATCAAAATTGCATGAAACCCTCTGAGTTATACGAAAATTTTGCATGGAACCCCAACGGTAAAAATTAATGGGAATTGTACTGTTTCAATAAACTATAGGGAGTTGTTTTTCTAATTTAAATAACTCGAGGGGATTTGTTTGCACTAACCTTAAACTTAACTATTATGATAAACATTTACCTGCAAAAGAAAATTCTTAATGTTTAAGGGATTTATTTACACAACCCAATTTGCTAATTAGAAACTTTCTGTTATAGATTTATGTATCATCATCATGATGATATATAGTGTATGTGATGAAAAACTTTTTCTGTTAGCTACCTCATTTCTTTGCAAAAAAAAGCAATCCCTGAGTTCGTTAATCGCAGTCAACTGCTTACTGGTGAACAAATTGATGTTTTACCATTTTTCATTTTTATCCAGCACCTAAAACAGTGAAACTAATCCAATTCACCACTATCGAGCCGTTTCTAGGGTGGTTTCTCAACAACGCTTTTTACATCCACACGCTCGAACAAGAACAAGGAAACCATCACCACCGAATCAACAATAGTTGTCTAAATCAGCTCCTATCAAAATGATTCAACTCTGCAAACAATGCTTAAAGCTTCCATTTTCCCCCATTTTCCTTTTTTTCTTTTCTTTTTTTCTTTGAAAGATCCCTTTTCCTTGTTGATACAACTTCAATAGTGCAACGATATAAAAGTCTAAATCTGCTACTATCAGAATGATCAAGTAAGATGAAGACAAGTTTAAGGAATATAAGGATGACCTAGTTCCACTACACATACTGAAAACAACCCCTTATCTAACATTCTGTTTTTTCAAACAGAGATGAAATATGCATGTTTAAAGGAGAAACGTTACACCAAGAACTTGCAGATTGTATTTCCTTATCAAACACTAACCCTAGCTACTTCTCATTTTAAGGCAAGTAATAACAACTTTCATGCCCTTGATCCCTTTTTCTTCAAGTGAAAAAACTTCTTGGTTGTTGGAATATCAAACTTGTTATTCCCAAGTACCTTGAGTATATTTCACAAAGCTAACTCCTTGCTTTGTACATACTCCTATGATTATTCTTGTCCTACTTAACAATATTCAGCCCATTCATACTCTTAAAGAGTATGGTTCTTCTGCACAGAACCCTGTATTTACTTGCTTCATACCTTGACATATTTTCAGACTAGTAGAAAAGCGACACCGCAATGCCTTTCGGGTTAGTATCTGCATGGAACAAGCGCAGGCGAAGCAAGTCTGAGGATCACATCAATCCTTGTATGTTTCTTTTACTCAGTCTGATTCATATCAACTTATTATATTTTACTTCTCACTAAAGAGATGGATTATGATATGCTGCTGCCTTTCAGGGATTTATAAACCTGCAGAATGTTGGCAGATCGAAAGCAGCAGAAACCCACCGGCAAAAAGAAGAAATGCATCAGCAGTTTATACAGTGAAAGAGATGGAGGAGGCTACATGTTCTTTCAGTGATGAAAATTTTCTTGGGAAAGGAGGATTCGGTAAAGTATATAAAGGCACTCTCAGATCCGGGGAGGTATGTATATATGTTCTTTCCCAATTTCTCATCAACAATGCATATAAAAATGACTGTTTTTAACCAACAAGCCATTCTAACTCTACAGGTTGTGGCGATCAAGAAAATGGCGCTACCACCACTGAGGGAAGCAGAAGGGGAGAGAGAGTTTCGGGTTGAGGTTGATATATTGAGCAGATTGAATCATCCGAATCTAGTAAACTTAATAGGATACTGTGCAGATGGGAAGCAAAGGTTTCTAGTTTATGAATACATGCATAAAGGAAACCTTCAGGATCACCTAAGTGGTAGGTCTATTCTATAATTAGCATACCAAAGAAAAAAAGAAAAAAAAAGCAGCTGAACTAATCACTGCAAACTTCACGTACGTAATTACTGGTAATATTTTCCCAAATCTTATTTCAACTATAAGTCTATAAGCATCTCTGTCTGGAATTATAGGAGTTAAAGAAGTAAGGATGGATTGGTCATCGAGGCTCAAAGTGGCTATAGGAGCAGCAAGAGGACTCACGTACCTCCACTCAAGTTCAGCTGTTGGGATACCTATTCTTCATAGGGACTTTAAGTCTACCAATATACTTCTAGATGACAATTTGGAAGCAAAGGTAAGAAACTTCTACTCTTTGGATTTCTTGTGTGTGGACTAGTTAAAAGTTATATTATGTGTGTTTATGAGGTGTATCGTTATTTATGATGAGAGGATGGAAGCAGATATCAGATTTTGGCCTAGCCAAGTTGATGCCTGAGGGACAGGAGACTTGTATGACAGCCAGAGTGTTGGGTACTTTTGGCTACTTTGATCCAGAGTACACCTTGGTATGGTTCTTTCTTCTCCTAGATGACATGCAGATGCAGTGTTACTTTCCCTGTTTAATGGCATCTTACATGCCACTTTAAAATTTCTAAGAGAAAGCTAAATAGTGAGTGCCATGAGTCAAGTATAAGAATCAACTACTACAAGTAAAACTCTATGCCAAGTATAAGGACGTCACAAGTTATAATATTTCAGTTTGGTCCTACATACGAAGATGTAGCGGTCACATTAATTTCTAGGTCACTACTCTGAGACAAACTAAAAGAAAAATTGAGAAGTCTTTCTGGTTTTACTTTACATTCAACTATAAAAACGAGAAACTACCCTTATAAGCTAAACTTTAAAAACTTGTAATGTAATTCAAGAAAGGAGACATGATAGCTAGATAGGAACTAGGTTATGTGATCCTAATACAGTTTTTAATATATGATAACTAACGGAAGCATTGACCTTGGCAACAGACAGGCAAACTCACACTACAAAGTGACGTCTATGCATTTGGAGTTGTGCTACTCGAGCTTTTGACTGGAAGGAGAGCGGTGGACCTCAACCAAGGACCACATGATCAGAACTTAGTGCTGCAGGTAAAACAACAGCATGCCATTTTCCTAAATCAATCTATAATTATTCTTTTCAATCTTAAATACCAGTCAATGAAACTCCACAGGTTAGGCATATATTGAATGACAAGAAGAAGCTGAAAAGGATAGTCGATCCAGATATGGCACGGAGTACCTATACCATGGAGTCGATAGCATTATTTGCAAACTTGGCATCACGCTGCGTCCAAACGGACAGTAGAGAAAGGCCCCAAATGATAGAGTGTGTAAAAGAACTTCAGCTGATTCTCTACACCAACTCTAAAGGTTTAGGGATGGCAATGCACACACTCAGACTGATTTGAAGTCTAACCTCAATCAGTTTTTTTGGCAAAATTTGAAACAGTATCCACATTCAAGAATGTTCGAGATATTGATGAAATGAGGAACAGAACGATATAGTTTTTGATTTGAAAGTATTCAAGTGGCAATGAATTTAGACAGAATGATAAGATGATGGATATAAATTGACAATGTAAAACGCGATGAAATAAAGTGAATGGATTCCTCTATTCATCAGCATATCCCAATGGGATCTCAAGGTCAATACATCAAGAATTGAGCAGCAGTTATAATTCTTCTTTGCTTTGTGTGTAATGTACAAAATCACTTACAGTGGGTGTAAAAACTTGAAATCGAATGTTACCTAATAAAACTGTAGGTGCACTGATTGACCTCTACTTCAAATCTTATACAGCTATGTGGCCGGATCAATTAAGCTCCATGTTAGGCATATCCTCTGCCTCAGAATGATGGTCGGGCAGAGGAAGTTCCTTACGCATCAAGTGCTTACGCCTTTGCAATGTCAACAAGGTCAAGATGCTATCTGTCTTAAAAATGCTATAGCCTGCTTTTATGTACATGTTTAATGGGCCTTCATCAATAGTTCTGCAGTGCAGGTAGACCTCTCTGGACGAACTCATTTTCATGATAAGTTCCTCGCCTGCTTTCAGTAGATGCCAACCGATGCCTCTCCTAGAAACAGAAATAATAACAAGTCAAACACCTGACAACATATGAAAATATACTTTCAACAATACATGATGTTATATGGGATACAGGACATGATTGTGAGCATAATTGCGGTGTTCCTTCTAGGATATTTGGTAGTCATGCGTTAAAGGGCACACTTAAAGTGCTAAGCTCAAGGGAATTAGCATGATATGATATGATCGAAACCTCAATAACCATAAAATTTTGACCTCATTGTTCAAATTTACCACAAGCGGGAAACTACTTACGAGTAATACAACCGAAAACCAAAGTTCCCTTTCCAAACAGAAAACCTCACATCTCATGATAACCAATGTTTTACAACTCAGCAGTCACGCATTAGTCAAACAGCCAACTTGACATATCAAGATTCAAATCTGAAATGAAATAAGGTTATCGCACTAGGAAATCTGTACGGTGATTTACAAGAACATTAACAAGATAACAGAAAGTTCAACTAGCTGTGTAACATTTACTAGGGGAACAACATAACGGACTGCCGAGTCCCGATCAATACAACTAATTATTCCTAGTTTCCAAACACCTCACTTAACCAAAAGTAGAAAAGGAAAGTTATCTCCACCCAGCCAAACAGAGCCACAAAGTACACACAACAACAGCCTAAACGTTCACCTTGCTACAACTAATCGAATGTTCGATACCCACAACACTAATCATTACAACATTGCTGCATCATCCAAAACACAGCACCTCATTCTAACCAAAAAGGCAAAGCAGGATAACTCAAATCACTTCCACTGGCCTAAAATAACTAAACTTGCTACTACTAATCGAAATACCAAACTCAAATATGCAACATACTCCATTAACAACAAAAGAACTGACAACATTATGCACAATTAACTTAACATCAAGCATCAATATTCAGAGAACAAATATCCACTGGCCTAAATCCTAATAGTAAAGTGAACGAAATCCTCAAATCATTTCCACTTGCCTAATACTAAACTGATAGATGAGGGATCATTTCCAGTGGCCTAATACTAAACTTGCTGCTACTACTAATTGACATGCCAAGAACAAATATCCAACACGATATCGAAAACATAATGCACAATTAACACCAAACATCAACAATGAAAGAAAATGGTATTGGTATATATACCTTCTAAGGGCATTCCTGACAGCCATGTTACAGATATAAGGCGCATTCTTGGGCGGAGTAGGCGTAGGAGGATTCCCATTAGCCCCGATTTGATCGAAACTCAACTCAACAGTCCCAGCAAGTTCATAGTCCGGCTGGTCATTCTCCCTATAAACCCCAATGAGTGTAGCATTGTGAGGCATCCTCTGCCTCCTCTCAATTAAGTAATTCTTGACCAAGAACTCCATTAGCTTCACATACCCTCCAGCAATCATCATCGACTCCGCAAAAGACTCGGACAGCAATCCGACAGTCATGTCCATTTCCTCCTCCCTCATCACGCGAACCCATAAGAACCCAGATTCCAGTTCTTGGTGGTAGTTGTAGTCGGCGAGTTGGTCGAGGCTTTGGAGGTCTTTGTCTGACAAGAAACTGCTGCGGCCATTTTGTATGAGGGGGGCTTGGGAAGGAGAGGGAGTGGATGAGGAGGAGGAGTTGGAGCATGAGAGGGTGAAGGAGAGAGTGCGTCTGGGGAAGCGGAGGAAAGAGAGGTGGTTTGCGGCGGAGGAGGAGGAGAAGTGGTGGAGGAAGTGGGATGTGGTGGAGAAAGGGAGTGTTCTTGCTGTTGCCATGGCCACCAAGAATGGAATGGAAAGAAAAACTGTTTGTTTGTTTTTGTGTTTTCAAGATATTGTAGTTGTTAGTACTTTATAAGTGACAGTTTTTGTTTTTTGTTTTTTTTATTTAATAAATTAAATTATACTAAGTGACAGTTATTTGTGTTCATCACTATTTTCGGCTTTTCCTCTTCTACTTGGCCTAGAAAATGTACAAAAGGACATATTTCAGTTGAATATAATTCAATTTAAATTCATTAATTGTTTGGCTGAACTTGATACAAGTGAGTAGTGACTAGTGACCCATTTTGGTTTTTCTTTTTTCTTTTAAAAATTTATTTACATTCACATTCAATAAAGAAAACGTGTTCAAGTTCAGTTTCGTTCGATTAGAATTTATTATAGTACGTCATCGACATTTGTTTGATATCCACTTTAAAGCTATCACATCAGCATTTCGCTAATTTCATCTTCAAACAGTTCGACAATTGCTAATATTTTTCAATTTACGCCCCCTTTTTCATTTATTTTCTCCTCTTTTTTAACTTCATTATTCATTTTAATTAAGTTGTGATTAAGTAATTGCAAAAATAAAAATAAAAATTTGCAAAAAAAATCATATCAGTTTTAAAAACTACTACAATATTTCGGAATATGTATTAAAATAAATCGTAAAAATTAAAATCACACTTACGGTAACGCCCCAAAAAATTAAAAGAAAATATAAAACGCAATAAAGCGCATATGGCGCTACTCGTCTAAAAACATACATGGCTCGCTTAGATAAACCTAGTTCGCTAAACATATTAATTCACTAAAATATAAAAATGTGAACCGTACGTACAACTGTTCTTAAAGAATCTCTTGTTTAGTGTGCATCATAAAGTTTCTTAAACTTTCTTAACATAAAGTTAAGTCAAAATATTATTCTTAATGTTCAAATAATTATTCCTTCTTCTTACAATGAGCATCTTATTCTGAATTGGTTTGACACACAGCCTAACCACTGATCTAAAGTTGGCTTGACACAAAGTATTGCCGCTTATCTGATTGACTTAACACAAAGCCTAACCATTGAAATTGACTTGACACAAAACTTGTTAATCTTAAATTGACTTGACACAAAGGCTAACCGATAATGTCTATGTTAACTAACCTGATACATGTATAGCTAATAATTCTCTACTCTTTATTTATTTTATTTTTTCTATCTTGAAAGTTTACCGTTTATCATGTTTATCATGTGTTGATCCTTTGTTAAGCTTCGAAATTAGCCTGATAATCTCACTAATCTCGTAACTTAACAATGGAGATAGACAATAAGCTCTCTGTATTTTAAAACAAATAATAATAAAAGAAAACCCTCCAGAATCAAACTTTAGTACTAACTAGTACTAATGTTGAATGTTAATTATACTATCCGTAATTGTGACTATTTTGAGGTGTTGTTGTAGGAGTTGACATAGCGGTTGTTCAGTGCCCGACTCAACTCCTATATTTTGGAAACAGAACACACTTAGTTATTTTATTATTATTTTTTTTTAACACAATAACTATTTCACAACTTTAGTTGTTTGCATTGTGCAGAAATTAATTACTACAAGAAATTGTCATTACATTGAAAGACTTAAAGGAAAAGAAATAAGACTTCTAAAAGGAATACAACTCAACGAAGGAGAAAATGAGTTCTTATATGAAGTAGTCGATTCCAACAAGGAGTTTGATACCAAATTCAGTTCACATCAAGACTACACATTTCCTGATTGAAGTCGACCAGTATTCCACCACTATATATACAGAAGGATCGACAAGAGCAGGAACACACGACAGAGATCACGAGCAAGAGTTTTCAACTAGAGAGTTTAGGTTCTATACTGTTTAGTTGTTGTCGTGTCTTTGCACTAGTTTAATATTCTAGATCACTCTAACAGCGTATTGAGAGTAGAATAGGTTGAGGGTGGCTCTGCATCATCGTTAAGTGACTAGTATTGTTTTGAGCTAAGTTAGAATAGTGAGTATATATACAATGTTGTACGAACAAGATTTCTTACTTAATGATTTTCTGCCTTGACAGGGCATCACGCAAGCTTACAAAGGTGCTTGAAAATTTAGCAAACATAGGTTCTATTTACTTTCTGGTGTGCTTTTACTCTGATATATTATTTGTGTTTGTGTTTACTAATCTGTAGGTTTCTGACGAGTGTTTGTGGAGTTGACCTAGGTGTTGATCCAATATCATAGTCAACCTTGTTACGTCTAGCGTGTATTTTGTACTTAAAATAAGTTATATCGATCATACATTCTTTCACTATCCTATTAATGGAATAGAGCACAAGTATTGCTTATAATGGAATTCATGGTGGAATTCCAGCATGAAACAAATGATATAACCATTGTAAGAGAGTAAGACCTGGAATAGTCCAACACTTGCAGAAATTTAACCAAATGACATAATTTATGTGCCTAGTTGAGCAGATCGGCGAGAACAGCGCATGTAAATCCTTACATAAGCAACAACACTAGCGCAGCTTGTGTCCAATAGACTTATTAGAAGGTTCAGGGGAGCCAAATTCGAGAGATTCAGGTTAAGGAGATTTAACAATAGACTTAGAAGGTTCAAGGGAGCCAAATTCGAAACGAATACAAAGACAACGAGAGCAACACCGAGATTTAACACCGGTTAATACAACCAAAACCTAAACCAACAACGAATAGCCTCCGGGACCTGAACCTGAACCTTAGAACATCCTGAACCTGAAACACTGTATTGCCAACTTTACTGGCAAGGGAACCTCCTGAACCTAAACCGGAACCTTGAACCTGAACAACCTCTGGGACCTCTTGATCAAATCTCTCGGATTTGGCTCCCCTGAACCTTCTAAGTCTATTGAACCTCCTGAACCTGAACCCCCTGAACCTGTTTGATCATGATAACCTTGTGTCCAACAATATTCATGAAATCACACAGACGAATTCAACCATGATTGATAAATTTTATTTTATTTTTCACTTAATTCTTCCCCTCCTTAATTCATGGTCCGTCCCTGCCCGATGTTCCAGGTTAGCCAACTAAAGCCCTATCACGAAGACAAGGAGGACCCAAGTAGGGGGCAAACAAGTCGGGCACCAACAACGGTTGTGACATCATTTGACAAGGATGTTGAAGATATCATATCCCATCGAGTGATCTATAGGATAGGTGTTCAACATACACCGAGTACTTTGATAGACGAGGGGGCTTCCAGATGCCGAGAATAGTTGGGAACATGAAGAGAATTTTTGACAATTTTGACACAAGATCAACGAGTACTGAGCTAAGGTCGGGCCGAGGATGGCAACTAGGCCTGTCAATGGGCCCAAACTAGCAGAAAAACTGGTAGTGTAGCAAACCGGTTATGAATTCAGTTTTTCCACCCGTAATCGGTCAGCAACCTGGTCGGCCCCAACATGACCGACTCACCGGTCCATTCCGATTCCCTTTTTTTTAATTCTTAATTAAATTAAACACAATCTCCTTCTTCCTTTGCCAACACCCATAAAACTTCAATTGCACCTCAATAGCACATTCAAATCTCCTTCTTCCTTTGCCCTTCATGGATAGTGTTGTACACCCACACCCAAAAAACTTCAATTGCACCTCAATAACACATTCTGTAACAAAAACGCGAATCAGTTGTGCCTCAACAACACACACAATAATTGGACCTTGATCTCAATAAAGCGTAGTTGAGACTGTGAGAGAGATAATCTTCGGTGGGCATATGTGATCTAACGGAGAGAAAGAAATCTACAGGTGAGAGAGAAAAGAAAAGCTATACTCCGTATTCAATTATTTAATTTTTTCCGTAGTGAGGAGGAGAATAAAAATCTACCCTTGGTTATTTCTAGAATGAATGGGTGCCCTGTGTAATGAAGTTAATTTTTCTAGTTCCGGTTTGGTTGCGGATGTAACTCTGACTGGTTTGGTTCGGGATTTGGGCCCAAGGGTAAGTTCATGGTTTGGGCCTTGGGCGGATAGAACCCAATGACAGGCCTAACTGAAACGACTTACATGAATAGAATGTTTCGTTTTGACGGTATACCCGTCCCAAGGGAGGCTATCATGTACATTTTCTAAAGTATTCTTGTACATATAATTATAGTCCAAACCTTGTAGGATAAGATTGAGGTAGGGATGATTTAGATGGTAGAAGGACCTAAAAGGTCTCCCACAATCGTTAGATTAGATCGGTCTCCACCGTGCGTTGAGGAGGTGAATTTGTATATATAGGCCTTTGGCCATTTCATTTGATCATCAAGCAATATAATCATTCAAGCATCCTTTCCAATATTTATCTCACTACAAAGATCTCTTCTTACACACTTAGAAACAAGTTCGGTAGGTTGATTAGCTAGTATCGGGGCGCCACAAGGGTTCAAGTTTTCTCAAGTTCTTTCGGTTGTTTAATTTTTTTATCCAGTGACACTAAGCTTTGATGTCATAAGAGAAAATTGGTTGATAGACATAAGAGAAAATTGGTTGATAGAACATGAAAGAAACAAAAGGTGTCCAAAGGTCTTCCAAGTTTTACTTGCACAAAAATCCAACAACGAAGATGAAATGTATCAACAAACACTTAAATACTTAGGTCGATCTATTTGTATAGACAATGATGACAAGTTCCTATATAAGTAGTAAAGTAATGAAGTTGTAAAGATAAAAGAGCAGAGGACAAATCGTGTTATTAGACCAGTACCAGACGCAGAGATGTGATTCACGATGGTGAATCACAGAGATGGATCGATTGATCGAGATAACAAATAATCGAATCAAAGATTGATTCGCAGAGAAGAGAACAAGAAGAATCAGAAGCAATTTCCTCAAGAAACGTAACCGTCTACTGATACCATATTAAACGTGTTTTTAATAAACAGTCTGCTGCAGATACTTCTTTCTTTACAAAGTCTGCTAATAACTCTTTCACTTGTTTACTAGTGTATGTAGATGATGTAATTCTTGCAGGAAATAATCTTGCAGAGATACAATCAGTGAAGCAACATCTAGATACACAATTCACAATCAAAGACTTGGGGGAATTAAAGTACATACTTGGCATAGAAGTAGCCAGAAGCAAAGAAGGGATCACAATATGCCAAAGAAAATATGCTCTAGACCTTCTACAAGATTCAGGATACATCACAGCAAAGCCTGAAACAATTCCAATGGACTACAAACATAAATTACAGAAGGATGATGGAGAAATATTAGCAGATCCTCAGCCATACAGAAAGCTTGCAGGTAAGCTTATTTATCTGACAATAACGCTACCTGACATAAGTTTTGCATTGCAGAAACTCGGCCAGTTTATGTCATGCCCAACAACAAAGCATATGGCTGCAACACATCACCTTCTCAGATACATCAAACAATCACCTGGGCAGGGAATTTTCTACTCCTCAAACAACAACCTGCATTTACAAGCATCAACCTCAGGCAATGAACTGCAACTGAAGGCTTTTTCAGACAGTGATTGGGCATCTTGTGAAGAGACAAGAAGAAGTACCACCGATTATGTTGTATACCTTGGCAACTCCCTCATTTCATGGAAGTCCAAGAAGCAAAACACTGTCAGTAGATCATCAGCAAAAGCTGAATACAGAGCCCTAGCCACTACCACCTGTGAGATACAATGGTTACTCTACCTACTCAACGATTTTCAGATAAACCACACAACCAAACCAGTTTTAATTTATACAGATAGCCTTTCAGCTTAATTCAATAAACATTCAATTCCTCTTTTACTTGTTAATAGAAGTTGAATTATTGCAAGATACAATCAGGCCCTCCAAGTACCAATGTAGACGAATGTCTCGTGGAGGTACAAGCATAGAGTAAAGAATGGCAACCGAGCTTCGCTTTAAACTCAGTATAAGTCAGCTAAAAGCCTAAAGCACACAAATGCGAAAGAAATCTGCAAAAACCCTCCAAAGTCCAAACAAACAAAGATATATTTGCATAGTTTGAAGCAAAAAAACACAGATGCAAACCCTCCAAACTCCATACAAACAAAGATACAATTGCATAGATTAAAACGCGCATAGATTGAAACGCAAATGCAAAGTGAATCACCAAAAGAGAAACTTACCTTCAGTCATGTACTTTGGCCTTATAAGAAGCCTCAAACATCTCCACTGCCAGATCTAGATCCTGCTGGATAAGCTTCACATATTCGTCCTGCATATGATCCATAAAGGCCGATGCTGCTCCATCCATCAACCTTTTGCAATTGGCACGATGCATCCTTTAATATGTGATACAATCCTCCCAATGCAATTGTGAAATTAGATATGTCCCACAATAACGTTTTAGATTGTCAACTTAATATTTCTCCCCCCAAAACGAGAAGATCACGGGCCATATCCCGATAGAGATAATCAACGAATGACTGCAACGTGTTGTGAGAAACTCTAATCATTAGAACCCGAGTTATCCCTTCTTCCATTTTATTGTAAAGCATAGCCTTTAAAATAGGGGACCGACTAACCTACAAGAATTGAATTGAATAAGGCAACAAAATCAAACAAATTGAAGTAAATTCTATAGTATTTTACTTACCAATATTTCCCCATGGGCTCGTATAGGCGTGGTTTTGCAATCTTTGAAATGTTATGGCGGATTAATTACATGCGAATAGAACGACGTCAGGGTAGGAGAAAGGAGTTGATTCTACGGATAGCTGGCCCATAAATTCAATATGTGATTTCAAAAGTTTGTTTTCGCTTTTAAGTTTATTATTCGGATTTTTAGCCACAAGAACGCCGACCTCGCAAGTTACAAAATAGCATTGCAAGATTGGCATCTCTTCATATCTCCGTCGTCTACCACCACTACGGAAAGCAAATAGGGAGCGAGAATTTGGGGTTGACGTTGTTATCTTGAGCATGTTTAATCATCCTAGTCTAGTAAGTTTAATAGACTAGTATAGATAGGAAGCAAAGGTTTCCAGTTTATGTATATATGCCTAAAAGAAACTTTCGTGATCACCAAAGCTGTAGGTCTATTCTATACAACACAAAAGTGTAAAGAGATTTTGTGAATTGTATGAATATGTATGATTAATCCATGAAACAAATGTACCTAATAAATAGCCCTGGAACGAACTCAAATAATAAGTACCAAGTGATATATAAATGCTTCAACTAAATTCTTAGAAATGCTATCTAACTATCACTATTTGCCTTTACCAGTACTCCATCTCTTAATCATATCTAACAAAATCTCATTCCATGTGTCAATCGGACCAGGCAAACACCAATGAACACAATCATTTTGTACACGTTCTGAAAATCCATTGGCGAATGGGAAAGGGTTCATATAAGGTCCGGGATGCCCATCTGGCCTCAACATTGCCAATTTAGTGATATCTAATGCCTCAAATCTCACACTTCCACCAGAATCCATATTAGCCTTTAACTTTGCTCTTTCCACTTCTTCCATCCCAACTCTCCTCATCTCAGCGTTCGCCCCATCAAGAATCTTTTCAGTCTCATTATAAGGTTGAGTCTTGGAACATGCCCCAAACTTATCCCACTCCCCTTCAAAATGTGCAGGTGAAAATGTGACAAAAAACACACCCATTGGCTGGGATATTACATCTCTATTGTGTTTACTCTCTATAATAGCTTTAAATGTTGTGTTCAAAGCTTTCCCAAAAACGTCAAAGAATCCAATCTCAGTACAGTTTGGTCGGTAGTGGCAGCCAAGCATTACATCCCCATAGTGGTAAATTGCAGGAAGCAAGAACCAATGGCCAGTGAACAAGACAAGAATGTCAATATGTCCTAAATCTGAAGCCCATTTCTCATTCACAGTGTCCAAGAACATAGTGTTGAAATTCCTCTCATTGTTTTTCTCAATCCCTTTCACAAGAAAAGGTGACCAATAAATTGAAACATTGACATTATGTGAAGGGATATACCATTTTCTGAACTTGTTTTCCTCTCCATCAGTGTAGAAAAGGTTTGGTTTCGAGGCGGTGGCTAGTAAGCAAATGAGTGACTCGAGCTGATTTCTTGCAAGAGAATCACCCACAAAAGCTATGTGCTTGTTCTTTGTGAGGCTTAGAAAAGCTCTGGGATCAAACCTGGAAAGCTTGCAAGTTTTGGGCTTCCATTTCCAATGGAGGTAATCTGTATCAGGCCTACCATACACCATGCAATTTTGGCCTACTTTGATTGTCTTACAACTTGACCCATTATACATAGGAGATTGTTGGTTTGGCACCCATTCTCCATTGGTGTAGTCACATGATGGTGGTATTTGATGATGTGCATTGTTTATTCTTGATTCTTCTGCGTGCGTGAAATGAAAATTTTGCTATGTGATACATATTTTGTAGAAGCATAAGTAACAAGAAGTATACATTCTTGCATACTTAAAAGCAGGGGAGGGACAAAATATGTTAATTTAGACATTTTAGTGTGGCTATATGATACATAAAATAGATATAGGGTAAAATATGTGAATTAGTTTAATGAAAATATTAACCAAAAGGGTTCGGAGACTAGCAATAGCATCACCATAGTCCATTAGATCTAAAGCTACATCGCTACAGTGTTTTAATTGGTTTTTCCCAATGTTTTTGTTATGGAAAAGGATTCAATGAAAAAACATGAAAGTTACACATACTATGCATGTCACACTATGGAGTATTAATTGAAAGATGTTAGGCATGCAATATACATGGGCAAATCCAGGAATCCAAACTAAGAGGTAAAATTGTATACACATAATTATTTTGAGAGTTCGGGAACAAGAACTTGAAAAATCTTAAATATTATCTATAAAAATTTTATTTTCGAAATTTTAGGAGTAGGGGATGCCATGTCGATGGGTCCACCACGGGCTCTGTGTGTGTTTGTATATAAAGAAAGCAAATTAAAAAAAAAAAAAAAAAAAAAAAAAGGAGAGAAGACATACCAGGAGGAGGAGGTGGTGATGGTTGTGGTGGAGGTGGTGGTGGTGGTGGAGGAGGTGGTGTTGGTGAAGGTGGTGGAGGAGGCGGTGATGATGGTGGTGGAGGTGGTGGTGAGGGATTGAAAATATGGGTCGTAGAAGGGATTTGTTGTGTAGAAAAGAATGAAACTTGGTTAAAATACAAATGGTAAAGGGCTATAGGAAGAAGGAGAAGAGATGCATAAAATAACTTATGGCTTACAAATGAGTGAGGCAATGATCCCATTTCATCACATGATTTTTCTATTTTCCCTTCTGCATTTCCATTCTTAGTTTGATCAGGATTTCAAAGATTTGGATCGGAAGATAAGTGAGGAACATATATCGGGCAAGAAGAAAGGTGTAAGCTGGATAATTTACTATAATTATATACAACATTTAAAGAAGATCTAGTCAAAATAAATCCCATCTAATTTGGTTTGAAGATTAGTTAGCTCATGTTTCATGCCTACTTTAATTTAACATGTGGTCGTCAAGTTAATTTTTAATTTCTTGATTTTTTTTGTTATAATTTAAAATTTAAGAAAAAATCATGGTCAAATTAGGTTTGTATAATTTGAGCTAAGTTCGAGTTTGGTAAAAAAAATTAGCTCACCAGGCGAGCTCGAATAGGAAAATTATATATCGAACTCGAACTAACTCGAGTTAGTTCGAGGCTTTGAGCCCATGTGCAAAAAAAGCTTAACAAGCCAAGCTTTGTGAAGGCTCCACTCGACTCGGCTCATTTACAGCCCTACGAGTCAAAGGCATTATTTACTTATGTTTTTATTCATTATTTCCAACATGAGATGCAAAGAAGGTAGCTTCTCACAGTACATACCTTCTTTGGGAGTGGAATTCGCTTTGGGAGTGATATCGAGTATGTGAGAATAAGCATGGTCATGAGTTAGGATGAAGAGTTTGATCTGTTTTTGCAGAGGCTACAGAGAATAAAAGAGAGAAGTAAAATTAGAAAACAGTAGTACAATATATGGTTTGGAGAGGCTTTTCCCATGCATGTCTAAACATACATTACATACAAAGAACAGGCTCAAGAAATAGTTTGGAGAGGACGAGGATTGAGAACTGCGTATGAAAGTAGAGCCGTATCACACTCGAAAATGGACATCTCATCTGTTGGTAACATCACCCATGCTTCAATGCTTTTTCCAGCTCTGGTATCCATCAAGCATACGAAATTTCCAGCCAGAGCAAACTCTGAATCAGCAGCGCCAAAAGCTGCCCAAATCGGCTTTCCCCACCCAAAATCGACTTGGTACAGTCCGCTATTACACATGCTCGTTACCAGCAGGCGATGGGCGTTCTTGTTTGACATTAGCCTTTTCTTCTCATCTATAATTTCCTTCAAATTCTTAGACCCCCCTACTCCTTTCATCTTTTCAACATAAGCAGAGTTAGTAACAAAATCAGTCGCCTGCTTTAACTTTTCCACCGCCAACTTCAGTCGCAGGCCTGCAGAAACATAATCATCTTGGTCTCGGCTGCATTGAGCAATAGCAAGAGAGGCAATATTCCCAATGGTATAATCTGGTAAAGGCGGTGAGCTTCTTTTTCTAAGGTCTACCGCAAACATCAAATCTGAGGACATGCACGACGAACCACCTGATGAAGAAGCTGCGGCTGCATCCATGACACATCTCCAAATAAGCCCTGTTACAGCCATTACACGACTTGACGGCGCTTGTGCTTCCTTTTTCAGTATTTCAAGGGATGCACTAGAAAATACAAACCGCTTTGTCACAGTCTTGGGATGCTGCAAATGATGAGGAATGATCTCCGGTAGCACTTCGGAACCCTGTGCTGGATCAGGAAGGAACACGGAAGGTGCACTAAAATCGGGCCATATAATATCCTTGGGGGAACCACGGGCAGTAGAAGCCCAAGCCTGTAAAAATGTAGCATGCGTAATGCCATCAATGATCTTGTGCGAACCATAGATGCCTATTGCAATGCCACCGCAACTGAAGACAGTCGTTTGGATCATAACAACATATGATTGGGAAAACAACTCTATTGAAGATGGCTTGAAAGGTAGTAGATTATGCATCCACTTGTTATCGGGGTGAATCAGGAAATCAGACATGCGTTCCTTGGTATTTGCTTCGACATAGTAGACCCCTTCATCGTTACAATCAATGAACTGAACACCCTTAACTTTACCAGCGAACGGGTAAAATCGTGTCAGAGTTTCGGATAAAGACTGCTTGAGAAGTAGTAGTTGTTTTGTTGTGTGTATTTGGTGCAGTTCATTAATACTGTTTGGGAAGAAGTAAACGAAAGGAATGTACATGTTGTGCACGTATTGGTCTAACAGTGAAACTTGATAAGACCTCAAGTGTTGTGGAGTTGGAGAGGAAGGTTTAATGTTCTCAACAGAAACTATGTCCACTCCATTTTTGTTTTCATTACATTCTGTTGATCTGCAATGGACGCAAGGAATTATTAATAATAAGAATGCATGATCTGGAAAAAAAAGAATGGAGAAAATCGAGAGAACCATCAAGAATGATAACTAAAATTGAAAAAATCACATCAACTTAGAAACTGTTATTTCCATTTTAACATAACTGAACGGAATTAATTGAACAAAACTGAACCCGATTGAAGAGATCATGCCGAATGATGATGAACTAAATTGAACTGAACGGAATTTATTTGTAATATAAAATACAACTAAACAAATATGAACATAATTGAATTGAATTGAACTGAACAAATTTGAATAGAATTGAAATTAATGAGTTTGTAGAAAAAGATAACCGAAATTAATATATATTAGTATATGAAGGATTCAAAGTGACAAACCTGAACAATTCTGAAGTAGTGTGAAGAGTACTAGTGCAGAAATTGTAACAGGACGGATTGGTGGTGAATATGGAGTTGGGATTGGTACGAATGAAATTATGAGGCAAAACTTTGGAGTGATGATTGATGATCAAAGATTGGCAACGTTTCATCTTTGTCAACACTAAAACTGAACACATTATTAAACCTCTCATGCTTTTCACTTCGGAACTAGTAGAAATTAGTAAACTTAGTACTCAGACAATTGATTGATTGATCGATTGGATGAAATCAGACCGGCTCTAGCTCTCTTATAACAAAATTAAAATCCGTTCAATTATGCACTATTTTTAATTAATTACACTGAGTTCGTTAATAAACTATTACCGTCAACTTCACATTAATAGCGTGGCTACATTATATAATAAAAAGATGTTTCGTAAATCCGTTGGTAACGCCACGGTCGTGGGAACAGGATCAAGCCAGCGCTTATTATATGCCCTCTTTGATCTGATCCACTGAACGAGCTGAATCCTCTTGGCGTTAGCATTGATATTTAATTGATCAGGTTTTTCACGGTTAAGCTTTAGTTTGACTTCCCTCTGTTTCTCTCATAAATCTATAAATCTATAAGGTTTAATTTATCCTTATTCTCGGAACAAAACCGATCTATAAAATGAATTGAACTTCTTTTTTGTGATAATAATATCTTTATAAATTTAAATTGAACTGTATTAAATTAAAGGGGTTTTCAGTTGAAAATAACACATCTTAAGGTTTATATGACACATCATCATAAGTTAAGGAATTGTATATTTGTATGTTAACTAAGCTAAGAAATCAAGAGCCAGATCAAACTGAATAAAATGGAGATACTGTGGATAGCCTGGAAACACAAAAAGCTATGTACTATGATGCAGTTCTTTATTCACAAAAAGGGTGAGAATAGAAAATTTCTGCATATCTTCCGTACTTTTTACTTTGTTTGTTCTCTCCCTACTAGAACATGACTGATCTTATTCTATTTTAAAGGGAGTCTGTTCCCTTGGATCTTCTGGTCTGTAACTTATTTCAAATTTAAATTTGATTAAGTTTTCTTCTATGATTTACTTGGTGTTCTGGTTAAGTAAGGGAGTTTATTTGTGTTAACCAATTATTATGCAGAAATAGATTTTGTGAAGAAAAAGCTAAAAGGGAGAGATTGTAGGTGTCAATAATAATGCAATGTTGGCATTCGTGTTGTCTCAACATTGTGGTGTTGTGATAACAACACTTTTGTGTTGTCTCAACACTATGTGCAACACCACCGCACAATTATTGAAACACTATATTTATTAGTTTTGCTTCTTCTTAACTAATATAATTGGTTCCAAATTTTTAGTTGACTGAGATATGCAGTTATATTGAAGTTTAGAGAATTGGAGTCAAACAAGGAATATAGTAAAAGAAGAGTTGGAACCAAACAAGGAAAGAGCTGAGTAAAGAAAGAGTTGGAAAAATTTTGGATATCTTAAAGAATATAAGAATATGCAAGTATAAAGAAAGATCTCCTAAACACGCTAACTTTGTGATAAAGTTTCAAATCATCTCAAGAGAAGAATTACCTTTAAAGAGAGTTTCTTTAAGGAGCACTATACATGTAGCATATAAGCTCAGAGAGTCAACTTCTTTACTCGGAAAAATCACAAGTTCAACAGAAGATTAGTCTTTGTATTTTTTTTGTAGTTTTCACAAGTTTTATAGTCTAGCTTAGAACTTGTTCTTTAGATTTGCTAGGTTTAGACTAATTAGTGAATCTCACCTTTCCTTGTGTTTGCTAATAGGATTGACATTCAAAATGTCTCATAATCCCTTTGTAATATTGATTTTTATTAATTGTTCAGCCTTTTACTAACTCAAACCAAAATCTAATTTTCAAAAGCTATCTCAAAAGTCAAAATCCATCATTATTCGCCTCGTATCACTCAAGTAAAGAAGTTCTCCCTAATTCAAATCCAAACATGTTGTGGAAAGTGAATTAGAAAAACAAGAAGTGAAGTACTTCTAATCTACGTTTTCGATCTCGCCGGGTTGACCCGGTTTAACCGCTTCTCGGACGCCTGCCTGAGACGGAACCACAAAAACTCGGAAAATCTCGTTAACCCGGGATTTTTCCGAATTTTTGGACGGTTAATCCGGGTCAACCCGGGTTGACCCGGGTTTTTAATAAAAAAAAAAGGGGGCGTTTGATTGTTTGTGTTTGATAAGGAAAAAAACCTTATATTGACATTTATGTTTTAATTTTCAATGTAATATGTATAGTATTTATTTGGTTTGAACTTGTTTGCTTGGTTTGGATCATGTAATGTTCTAAATTCTAATGATGTACTACTACTATGAGTGACTTTATTTTGGTTTCTATGAGTTTATAATTTATATTGACATTTATGTTTTAATTTTCAATGTAATATGTATAATATTTATTATATATAATTTGATATATTAATTAAATGGACCGAGACATCCCTCCGAGATGACCCGGGTTGACCCTTCTCAGGAGGTCGTCCGAGACGGACTCCGAGACGAGATTCAAAACATAACTTCTAATTCCATTAATTACTTTTTTGGAAGCAAAGTTGCACAACCCGAAATTATGAAAATGAGTAAAAATATTATAAAATGGACCCATGTTGTACCGTGTGCAGTATATTAGACAAAATCGTTATTGGTTCATCAATGTCTTCTGGTTTGAAAACTGATGGGATTTGTTGCTATATGAAAACCGGTTAAATGATTGAATCGAACCGAACTACTACCTACTACAAACTTAACTTAAGGCTTATTATATTATTTAATACTCACATGCTCGCTTTTATAGTTTATAAGAAATAAGTCCATTTTGCACCTCTTTGAACTTTTTTATGAAAATATTACTTCCAGTATAACATAACCTAACCGGTTCAAGTAAAACTAAAACCGAATTTTGATATCGGGTATGGTTACGAACTTCCAGTCACCCCCTTAGTTCGCAGTCTCTAATCTCGCTACTCCAATACACGACTCTAAAAACGAAACGTTCCAAAAGCGCTATATCCTTTTTCGCCTTTTTTTTTTTTTCCTCCTTTTACCTCTCTTTTATTTATATTTATAGAAATAGAAAAATTACTACAGAATCAATCAAAAAAGGGTGAGAAATCGACAGCAAAGCGGCCATGGAAGGTGAAGATTTTGCAGTGGGTTGCATACTATCAATCAAGACCACTCTTGGCGATGAATTTCAAGCTCAAGTCATCACCTTTGATCGTGCTTCCAATCTCCTCATTCTTCATATCCTTTTTTTGCTGTGACTTCATTCATTCAGTATATATATAGATAGATAGATTTTAACACTCTTGATTATTGATTCAGTATTAAGATCCAATTTTTTTGTTGGGTTGTTTTGTTCAAATTTTCTTAACTTTATTCTTGGGTAAGTACAAGAGGGAGGAGCAGGGCCAAAGAGGAATATTAGGCTGCTCAAGGCTAATTGCGTCAAAGAATTTACCTTTTTGGGTCATGGAGAAGATCCTCTTGATGCTAACAAATGTGTTGTTGATCTCAACTCTGTTCAAGCCAGAGAAGACTCTGCTATTAGGTCAAGTTTGCTTCTTTTTCGGTTATCGAATGTCGGGCATTAGGGGTGTTTCTTACATCCATAAGTCTCGAACTCGAGGCCTTGATTGATTGAACTCAATTCCCTTACCACTTTTTTTTTTTTTTTTTTACTTAATTGTTCATAGGTTGTGGGTTTGATGAATTAGTGTTTGATGAATTGCAGACAAGCAGAGGCAGATGCTGAGAGGATTGGAGTTGGTGTTACGGCCGAGGCACAGAACATCTTTGATGCTTTGTCGAAAACGTAATGCATTGCGCTGTCTTTTTGCTCGTTAGCTTGTTGTTTTCTGATCACATTTTGTGCCTTTAGTGTGCTTTTTGTATGGTACACTACAATTTACCCAACTTGTACTAGTGTGAAGTGTTTTTTCGTAATGTTTTGGAAAAAAACAAGTTTGTTATGAGACATGCTCTCCACAGAGCTCTGTGGATTTGTGTAATCGTGATGTCTTGCATTCTCGAATTCGTGCAAAACAAAATTTTCATGTGATTGGATTGATGTAAAATGAGAAGGGGGTTGCAAATTAGATCTTGAGGTTTGCTGTGAAGAAAGTTAAAGTGGTTGTTAGATTGCCTGCTATTTTTTATGTTTTAGATTGGCATTTAGAATGTTTTGTGTTAACCAAAAGGCAAATGGCATTGGCCTAATCACATAACCTTGTCTCGTGGCATTAAGTGAAATTGTCTAATAGCTGTCTCTTGCTCTAGCCATTTCTTTAGTTTTAGAGATGTTTATAATTATATCTTCATATCAGTTAAAGATTTGTTTAGGGGTCATTGGTCATGTAATTGTCTTGCATGTTCATGGTAATCTGATCAAGAGATATATTTGCGGGGGAGACTGCCGTTTATTCCCGGTCTACACAATTTATTCTGTGGCTCATTGCCAATTCATTAGGACAACATTTAGTTGGTCTTCTTGAAGTTCAATCAAGATACTTTATTTCTGTGAATGGCAGTTCGTTTTTTCATTGTTTCTTTCCAAGAAATAGCAAATGGATAAGGGACACGCAATACTTTGTTATTCTAATGGCTTATAATGGAGTATATACAGCCTTTTGCCTCTTCACTAAGGACATGCTGTATAGCCTTTTGCTTCTTTGCTCAATCTGCTTCTGATATTTACTTTAATAATGTAAAACTAATGAGTTATTGACCGTAAAGCATGTAGCTATCTGCGTATCTGGATTTAATGTTGATCACTCAAGTCTATACTGTAAAGTAATTGCTTCTTTTCATAGTGATCTGATGACTTAAGTTTAATGTGTCAAGGTATTGATACTTAAAAAGTTTAGTCTTGTACTCCAAATTGTGTACTGTCAGTCCTGTTTATGACACTCCAAGTCCTGTATAATCAGACTATGTGCACTGCTTGAAACACATGCATTGCGCATATGTGTAATACTTTTTTAGCTTCTGAGGGAAGAAACTCAATTGCATAACAACAAGACAAAAATTTGTAGGGAAATTGTTTGGCTTTGACTCCATTTTCACCAACTTAAGTCAGCTCATGGCCTATTTAGGTTTATGATTAATTACTTAGTTATAGATATAGATACTGAAAGTTATGTTTATTGTTGCCTGGCTTGGGATTTTTAAAGCATAGTGGTCGCTGATCTAAATGAGTGTATTTGCTTGACTGGCTTTGAGGTTGATCTTGAATTGTTCAGATTATTTACCACGTAGTATCCTGAAGTTTTTTTTTTTTTTTAATCTCTTCTATGTGCCTTCTGATCATATGCTTAAGAGAAAAGTAAGTTAAAACTGAGTGCCTGATTGGAAATACTACAGATTGAATTATACTCAGAAGCTCGTGGCCTATTTAGGTTTATGATACTGAAAGTTATGTTTTATTGTTGCTTAGCTTGGGATATTTGAAAGTATAGTGGTTGCTGATCTGAATGATATTGTATTTTGCTTGGCTGGTTTTGAGGTTGATCTTGAGTTCATATTCCTTACCACCTAGTATCCTGAAGTTCTCACCTTACATTTAATTTCTCAATTTCCACTATCGTGTGATGTTCTGCCCATACCATGCTGTTAGAGTATTTGAAAGATATCTCTTCTATGTGCCTGCTTATTATAAGCTTAAGAGAAAAGTAAGGTAAAACTGAACCTGATTTTACACCGCGGATTGAATTTTACCCAGAAGCTGACAACCTGGTTATATATTCCCCACTTTTAATTGCCCATTTTCTCTCCACGTCTGATATGCACGTACATTTGTGATCGTTGTAGTACAGCCTTATTGAGATTTTACTTTGACTTCCAAAATTCTTGAATACTAATACCGTGTGGTAATGTGATTCCAGGCTTCCCGTTCGATGGGACAAGGCCACCATAGTCGTCATGAATGAAGTTCGTGTTAGCAGCCCATATCTTCCGGAATCTGTCAGTGGAGGAACTCCAGCTGCAAATGATCGTGTGCGGAAAGTGGTAAGATGATTTTGAATATTAGATTTTACTTCTTCTGTGTGCCTTGTGATATTATATGTTCTACTCGCCCCCATTAACGCTATTTACTAATTTATTAGCTCGAGTTTGAGAAGAAGAGATTGCAATCAAGAAACGTTGGTTAAGGACAACATCATCGCCATCATCTGTTTACAGCAGATACACTATTTTCCCTTGACCAATACAGGAAAGAGCCTGAGAATGTGGAGACACTGGCCTCAAAGTTGTAGCGACTATTACCCGATGAATAACTTTTATTTTTGCCGAGGATATTGAGAATTTTCGACTTGGGTAAATTATAAATTTCTGTTCTTTTTTTTTTTCTCTTCCAAATTTTCTTGTTGTGAACTGCTGGTGTAACATTAAAGGAGCAAAATCACTGTCAGCATCACACACTTGATTGAGCACGCATATGATGAATCTATATGTTTCTGTAGTTTCCTTAGTCCTTACTGTTCTTGTGAAATTCTAGTCAAACGTTTCAAAAAGCAATCTCATGGCTATGGTTTTCGATTTTTCATCCGCTGAACTCTGGTTTACTGAGAGTCTGAGATGCAGCTTCTCCGGTGCTTGTACATGTGATTCCCCCCCCCCCCCCCTCCCCTTGGGAAGTTGAAGCTTATCAGGTAATAGAAGAGCGTGGGTCAGATGAAACTGTACAGGTTTGATGTAGAAGTATCCGTGTTTTGCAGATAGTGTCGTGTGTGTGAGTGACGTGGCAAGAAAGAGGGTTCGAGAGGAATGACTATTAGAGATACTCTAACCTAAAAGATCTTCAAACATCCTCATGTGGATTCTTTACGAATCTGTACAACACGAGACGAGTGATCACGTTCGCATACTCATAGCTAGCATTGCTAGCTAGACTTTTAGAATGACATGAAATGTTAAAATTAAAATTTAAAGACAACAATCATGTAACAAGAAGTGACACTAACAAACCAAATTCATCTCAATTATCACACTAGTGTCTTGACCCTTCACTATATTGAGCAAGGCACACATGCATATTGGCACCAAATCATCCACATCTTTTGCAAGACAAGAAAAGGCAACGTGTAAAGTTGTGATTGGTTGGTTCCAAGTCCATGTTCTTGCCTAACCAATAATTTATTTATCATATACTATTCCCAACTTCTTTATACGTTTGCATGTTGTCCAAAGCTAGCTACGATATTGATAGATCATGCACATATACACTGTGGAATAGGAAAAAGGTGCATTTGATTCATGCAACTTTTATTGCTTGGTGCCAATTTGTTAAGGATATGTCACATATGTGTGTAAGTGAGCAATATGTAGGGTGATCAGTGTTGGCAAAGGTGTTAATTTGTCCCATAACTTTGCAATTTTGTTATCATCATGTTTTCTTATTGTAAAAGTAAGCAGGGGCGGAGATAGGAGGGCGGGCGGGACGAATAAGCCCCTGATTTTTAAAAATTCATGTATTTAACGCTTATATGTTTCAAAATTTCAGCATTTTGCTTCCCTTAACATTTTAATTCAGCATTACGCCTCTCCTAAAGTTTATTTCTGGCTCCGTTATGAATGGAAGATATTAGGTTTGTCTACGTGGATTTCCAATGCTCCTACCTCAAAAGGTGTTGTAAGCGTTAGACTTTTTTCTGGAGCAGTAGCGTATGAACAAACAAGTGACAATACAAAGCGAGTAGAGTCGATAGTTTGATTTATATCTCCTTAAGATAAGATTACCCCGGTCGTGGTGCTTACATAATATTGGCAATAGTCTCCCGAGATAAAACTACTTTTAAGACGGCTAAATAGTACTATAATATACGAAGAGTAAAGTGGATAAGAGATGAGTTTGTAAGTTTGTTGGAAAAAATGACTTCTTCTCCTATTTATATCAAAATCATCTTTATCCAAGTGTTACAACCCTTCCAAATTTTGTCTAATCATCCACAAGTCCCAAGACAAATGGATATGTTCCATTACAATTTAAGGGATGTATCTATTCATGAAAGCCTTGAAATTACACATGTTCAGACAAAAGATACAACGTTTAATCTACTACTATCTAGGGAGTGGCTCGCCCTCACGCGTTCGCGCGGGACGGGTGGAGTGTTGCCTTCTAGAATTCTGGGCAACACAAAATGGGCATATGCCCCCGGTGGCCCCATTGCCTAACATTTTGGCCAATTAAGTGCATATTGGCGTTCATCCCTATGCATTTGTGGCGTCCAACGTCGTTGATAATCATTTTGGTTTCAAACTCAAATGTGATTTCATTCTTTTCACAACTTGGTCTTTAACTTGAATTTTAGTATGATGGAACGTTCATCCATGTATGTATAAAATGACTTAATTCACTCAAATATTGATCAACATACTTATTGCATTAATCGCCTTTCACCTCAAAGGGTTTTAATGAATTAAAGCATTTTAATGATATACGATTACATCGTGTTTTGAACCTATAGAACAATACGACAAACGAATTAAAATCCCCGGAGATAAGGTATCAGTCGATTTAGTTATGTGGTGCGGGTAATTAGTACTCCTACTAAATAAGACTCCATATACTATACACTTATATGATCGATCATGATGAGATGGAGGTAGCTTTATAATGTTGAGAGTAGAATCTTTCATCGAGCTGATCGCCCGGAAGTTGACCGGTGGCTGACTGATGATTATAAAGTTGAATTCAAACACAAAATTTAAATTTAAATGTGTGATGACAGAATATCATTAAGTAAGGTAGAACAAGAAGATAATGATAACATGGTCACATGATGATTGAATGGAATGAAAGAATAAGATCGATCGTGCCGAAAAAGTAACATTAATTAATTTTTGTGAATGGATTTTCTTTTAACAAAGAGCTAGCTGCTAGTAAAATGCTAATCATGATTTGGCAAAGGAAGAGCCGAATGGATCAGAGTAATTGGATTAGTTACGTTGCAATAGACGGAGATGGTTTAAAGTAGTTGGAGTTAGGGCTGCGCAGGGTGCGGATCGGATCAAATCCGATCCGAACTTCGGATTAATCCGATCCGAAAATGCATATTTTGGGCAATTCGAAATCCGATCCGAATTTTCGAATCGGTTTCGAATTGATCCGAAAATAATCGGTTCGGATTCGGATTAATCCGTTCAATCCGAACTTTTGTATCTTTTCTTTTTTTTTATTTTTCACAGAAAGTTTCTTCAACACCATTCAAGTACCAACAAAACAAAACTCATCTAGGATAGTTCAGATCAGAACATAGTCTAGAAAAAAGCTGAAAAACAAAAATGATCTCAAAGACTCAAACCTTCCTAGACTAAAATCCACAACCTTCTGGCCTCTCTCTCAGACTCGAGCAAGGTGAGAACATCACCATATCTCTAACAGGCCCATCAATTAAATTAAATCTCGCTTGAAGACTTGACCACGAGATCTAGTCCTTCCAAGGATCTTCACGGCAGTAGCTTACTTGATTTGGGAATCCATTTTGCTCTAGTGGGCCGGTGGCAACGAAGACGTACGACCTGGAGATAGAGGAGCACATCAACAATGGAGATGCAAGATTTTGGCATTTGGCGGTGAGAGTGAAAGAAATTTCAGATCTGAGTGAAGAAAGAAAGGGGGAGAATGAGAGAATTTAGGGTTAAGTTGTTGTGTTTTAGTGTATATATAGTAGGTATATATTTATTTATTAAAAAAAAATTACTGATCGGATCGGATTAATCCGATAATCCGCGGGTTTTAATCCGATCCGAAAATTCGGATTACTAAAAGTAGTGATCCGTAATCCGATCCGAAAATTCGGATCGGTTCGGTTTGGGCTTGGATCGTCGGATTTTCGGATTGGATTTTCGGTTTCGGATTTTATGCCCACCCCTAGTTGGAGTTGGACAAGTTGTCTCTGGCAGTAAGAAATATTTCCCGTGAATGATTTCAATCCATTACGTAATAATATATAGGTAATACAATCTAAACAGTCCTAATCATTATCTCATACTATCTCCATCTATGAGTAATTTTCTCATTTTGACTTTGACTGGTCAACCGTGTTCGACCTTGACTATAAATTACTCTTCCCATAATGGTAAAATAAATAATAAAACTATATTATAAAAATTTAAGATCTATATTTTCATAATATAATTTCGTTAAATTTTTTATCATTTTAGTTTAAAAGTAATTTAAGGTCAAAGTCAAAATGGGACAATCACTCCTAGATGGAGGGAGTAAGTAAATAGCTTTCATAACTATAAACTAACTTCTATTCTAAGATTATCTAATTATATACAAACTAATTATATAATCTATCACACTCCGCAGTCGAAATGGGAGGTTGACACACACTGAGACTGGTACGAAAATCATCACAGGACTACATCGGCGGGATAGCCCGATAGATTAGTGTGTATAGCTTCTCATGCATCTGGCCGGTTAGGTTAGCCAACCATCTAAGCTATTTGGTTGGTTGGAATGGACATGGTTACATGTCCATCTAAGACTAGTTGAGATACATAGACCATGAGCCTTTTGATTCAAGTGCCTATTTCGTAAACAAAGTGAACTATAAATTTTGGTCAATACAATAGTCGAGCCAAATGTCAAGCAGTTCGAGTTTGAACAACACTTAAACTCCACTTTTATAAAAATTATGTTTCAGACTTCAGTTTGGGCCAAAAACAATAAATTCTCTTTACTCCTACTTTCTTTAGCACCTTCATAGTTGATCATATACCAGGAGTTATGAGGTGGTGCAGTGTAAGAGAGTTGAAATGGTGAAGGAGGGATTAAAGATTCTATCCCTAATGGAGACATAAGTTGTTTGAGGTGTGGAGTTAATAATGAATTTAGGAATTAGAGTTAAAAAATTTTATAAATTTTACCTATAAAAAACATTAGGAGGACGCCCTGCCGGCCCCTAGCTCCAACTCTGCTTACTAGAAACTTGAAGCTAATCTCTCCTCTCAGTATTGCATTGTTCAAAATTCAAACACTAACAATAATTGTTTACAAGTCATGTTTGAACAAGAAATAGTCCATTTCACCATTTAATGTTTTTGGAACACACATCACATGGAATTTGGCTTATATACAGTTAGTAGATTTCTAACTAGTGATGTGAGATTCGACTCGATGATGATATGTTTTAAAACCCAAATTAACCTCACTAGAGACCAAAAACTGATTAATCATACTAGCTAGCTAGTACTATAAGTATATTAACAAAACAAAAGTCAAGGATCCGCCATAAGATATTTAAGGATCTCTGTGAGTGACTATACTAATTAATCTACTCCAAAACGAATGAAAAATAAATATAGACGCTCACATACTTAAATTCCAGAGTCCAGACCCCCTTAAACAAAAACGTTTCGTACCAAATGCAACTTCGAAGTATATATGTGAGATTCTTCCTAATTTTTGTAATTTATGCGTTCTGATTTCTGATTTAAGTTTGTCATGCTATATGTGGTTCAATTCCTTTTACAAGTTTTGCATTTTTAGCTATTGTATGAGTGTAACATCTCTACGTATAGTATTAAAATTATAGTAAAAGTTGATCTCATAATCAACTTCGTTTTTAAATATTACTACTCCAAAGACTACACTCTCTGTTAAAATATCACATATCACTTGTAAGAGCTATAATTAGCACATATATAAGTTGGATAACCTTATCACCTTAACAATGTCTTTTAAGATGTTATTGGCCAACTACAATATGGTATCAGAGCCAAGGTTGATGATGGGTGTCCCAGCCGATGCTAATTCCGGCTTGCCCAAACTATAATTAGCACATATATAAGTTGGATAACCTTATCACCTTAACAAGGCCTTTTAAGGTATTATTGATCCAACTTCAATACTCCCCATAAGGATTTCAATCAAATAACTTCTCAATCGTTCAGTATAAAGTATTTTGTAGGTCCTCCAAGGATATCCGGCTCAGAAAGGGAAGAAAGGTCGTGTTCATGCATGATTAGAACAACAACATAGAAATCAGAGATAGAAATGATAGATATAGAGATTCGGGAAATTATCATCTTATTTCATAAAAGCGTAAAAGTGTAAATAGTGGGTTGTGCCTTCCGACATATATATATAGTAGTAAACCTAACAACGGTCTACGACAACTAGAGTCGTAAGTAAATAGAAATCTAAAAGAACTACGCGCCTTAATTTTCAAGGAATCTTCCATAAACCCTAGATATTGGCATATTCTAGATGCTTCCCGTTGTTAGACTTGTTGCGACTAATTTGAAAATTTACACAAATTACAATATATTTATTTATTTTAGGAAAATACACATATAATCATAAACAACAATTAATTGCAAATAAAGCCACTTTAAAACATTAGTTACCAACTGCTCGCTACTTACTAAGCTTTCGGACCTCAAAATCTCGCTCAATTGGATTTAATAGCAAATTTGACATCCGGAAGCTAGTTTCAGCCACTGAAACTAGCTAAAATGGACCTCAAAAACTCGCTAAACTGAATTTAATGAAGATTTTTGCAATCTGCCTACATAAATGGACCTCAAAATCTCGCTCAACTGGATTTAATAGCAAATTTGACATCCGGAAGCTAGTTTCAGCCACTGAAACTAGCTAAAAATGGTTGAAACTAGCTGAAACTAGCTAAAAATGACTAAAACTAGCTGAAACTAACTGTTAATTTTATATTTTTCCTTAAATTAACCTTTAAAACTAGTTGTTAATTTTATAAAATGATTAAATTAACTCTAAAAATTATTTATACTGAACTAAATAAATTAAAAAAATATGAAAACTATAATTACAAAAATATAATCATTATTTTAACTGAAAAAATATTGTTTCAGATTAGTTTCAACACATAAAAACTAATTTCAGAAGCTAATTTCAGACAAAAAACTAGTTTCAGAACCTAGTTTCAAATAAAAACTAGTTTCATAAACTGGCTGAAACTAGCTGAAACTAGTTGAAACTAACTATTAATGCTAGTTTCAACATCATAAAATGTTAATTTCATTAGTTTCAACAACAAAAATGTTATTTTCATTAGTTTCACCATCATAAGTGCTAGTTTCAGCAACAAAAATGCTAGTTTAAGCAAGACAAATGCTAGTATCATTAGTTTCAGCAAAACAAATGCTAGTTTTTTTTTTTTTTGGAATAAAACTCCGCAAAATTTTTATTTCCAAACGTTCCAACATAGTGTCGTCGATCTAAAGATCCAGACGTAGCCACATCCCGGCCAAGTTTTCCAAATATAACACAACTAGACATAGCAAAACAGAAAAAAAGCAATAACAGCCTATGGAATCATTTACAACGCATAACAGTAAGCTGCTAACTTTTCATCCGCCAAGCTTCTAACACGTATCATCTCTTTTATTTCATCCGCAATTTGCAGGCATAATGGTTTCTGCGCAAACAACTTATCATTTCGACTTCTCCAAACTGCATATACAATCTCCGTAAATGTAAGTTTGAGCAAATTGGATTTCGCAGTCTTTCCCTGCGTTGCTCTTCTCATCCATCTCAATTCATTTTCAAAATTCTGTGGCGTGTGATCGACTTTAAGCCATGTCAGAATCCTCATCCACACTAATCTTGTTGTAACGACCCGACCCACTAATGGGCCGAGACCCAGTCCAATGGGCCAGCAAGGTTACTCATGGGTGCTCTCCGGGGTGATATGCTGGCCCCACAGACCAACACGGGTTCTAATTCGCGCAGGTTCCTCCCTCGTACGCGCACCGAGAACTTCTCAGTGGATCACCCATCCTAGAATTGCTCTAGAGCAAGCACGCTTAACTCTGAAGTTCTTCTAGGTGAATTCCCGAAAAGAAAGGTGCACCTTGTTGGTATGAGTAGCGTTCTCAACCCTTTTAAGCCTCTGAAATCTAGGGCGTTACAATCACCCCCTCTTAAATTGTGCAACGTCCTCGTTGCATGCTGTCCCGAGACCAACCATCCGTGGAGGATTCTAGATGTGGTCCCTCCAAGCTCAAGAGGTGGATCCCACCGTCGATACGGTGTAGCACTTTGCCCCAGATGGAACTTAGTTCCTGCAGTTCCGGATAGTCCCGCTCTGATACCACTTGTAACGACCCGACCCACTAATGGGCCGAGACCCAGCCCAACGGGCCGGCAAGGTTACTCATGGATGCTCTCCCGGGTGATATGATGGCCCCACAGACCAACACAGGTTCTAATCCGCGCACTTTGTCCTCACACGTGCGCGCACCGGGAAATTCCCAGTGGGTCACCCATCCTAGAATTGCTCCAGAGCAAGCACGCTTAACTCTGAAGTTCTTCTAGGTGAATTCCCGAAAACAAAGGTGCACCTTGTTGGTATGAGTAGCGTTCTCAACCCTTTTAAACCCTTTGAAATCTAGGGCGTTACACTTGTGTTACCACATTCAAAGAATAGATGATTTACACTTTCTTGATTTCCACATAAGACACAATTATCATCATCACTAATTCTCATCCTTAGAAGTCGCTCCTTTGTATACAATCTGTCTAAGCAACATTGCCAAACCGTGAATTGAGCTCTAGGTCTGGACTTATTGCCAAAGAAAACTTTGCGCCATGGTACAACCGGTTTCACACCCCTAATCTCCCTGTACAGAATGTTTGTACAGAAAAATCCATTTTGTTTTGTTGTTGTCCATGCGTCCAACTGTAACACCTGTTCACGCGATTCCAAAATTCTGCGTAGAACCCATGAACAAGTGGAACTGGGTACATATTCTTCAATATCAACCCCTTTCATATAATATCCATGTAGCCATCGAACCCAAAGACGATCTGTCTTTTCACTCAAGTGCCACAAAAGTTTAGCAACAGTTGCTAAATTCCAGTCTACCAAAGAATCAAGTTGAGTCCACCTTGGTTCTTTGTATCACAGATCTTGGAACATGCTACTGGAGCTTTGCGTGTAATCTCTTCAGTCCCACTCCATAGAAAATATCTGCAATGCGCCTCAGTCCTCAACAAGACTGTCTTTGGAATAGGAAAGATTTGCATCCAATAATTAGCAGTGGCAAAGATAACACTTTTAATCAATTGAATTCTCCCCGCATAACTGAGAAGGCGTGATGTCCAATGCCTAATTCTGCTCAAACACAAATGCTAGTTTCAACAACTGAATGCTAACTTCATTAGTTTAAGCATCATAAGTGTTAGTTTTCAGCCACAAAATGCTAGTTTCAACAACAAATGCTAGTTTTCATTAGTTTAAGCATCATACGTGCTAGTTTCATTAGTTTGACCAACACAAATGCTAGTTTCAACAACAAAATGCTAGTTTTCATTAGTTTAAGCATAATTGTTAGTTTGAGCCACAAAAATGCTAGTTTCAGCAACACGAATGCTAAATTCATTTGTTTCAGCATCACAAGCGAACAAAAAAAATGTTAATTTCATTAGATTCAACAACAGAGATGAAAGTTTCATTAGTTTCAACAACAAAAATGCTAGTTTCATTAGTTTCTGTGTATAAATATTAATTAGTTAGAAAAAAATAGTTAAATATAATTAACTAGTAATTAATTAACACTAATGGATGTCAAAAACACCATCAGAATTCATTTTAGTGAGAACATAGGTGTCCAGCGAGAAATTGAAATCCAAATTGATTAGCATTTAGGGCACCAAAAAAATAGAATGACATTTTTTGTAAGAGGTTATTAGATTTTAGGGCACCAAAAAATAGAATGGCATTTTTTGTAAGTAGTTATTTAAAGTGGTTGTTTTAGCAATTAGGTGCCCTTAAGTGGTGCTTTTGTGTAATTTTCTGTTTATTTTATCATTTTTTATTATTAGTTAGTTTAACATACTCCACACTTTATAACATCAATTGAACACAAGTCTCTACATCTACATCATGTACCAATGTTGTATCCATAAATTTAGATTTCCTGACAGTCTTACCCTTACACCTAATAGTTGACTTTATATTTTATTTAATGCTATCTCCTATGGGAACTTATATAAGTTTATACAAATAACTTATATATCAAATGGCGTAAGTTTAAATATTAATTTGGCCGGTTGCAGACATGCGTGAAAATGACTTCATATTTGAACTTCGAAATAGTTTAATAAGTATGCAGTATTATATGCATTAATAAATTATATCTATTGCAAGCTACATTATCTCTTAATTTCATACCCTAAAAAAAAATACACATACTGCATTTTACAAGGTTATTGATAATATTAGAGTAAAAATTATTAATACCAAAATAATTTACCTTTTTATATTCACCATTTATAAAATGCACATATCGCTATGGGATTACTAATTTCTATTCTAATCATTCCAAGTTATTTTCTTTCATTTCAGAACATGGGTAGAGGATAGCAGTTGCGAATACTACACATGACACGGGTTTAGATGATTAATGCATGTTAAACAAAGTTAGATAATGACCAAGCACAATTTGCGCTCACATATACACCAAATAAACCTTGACCGTTCCCCAGCCTTATGGCTCACCACATGGCACTTTCACCAAAAAAATTATTTGCTCAAAATTTAAATATTGCCGGCCCTATTAAACCATAAAGATGTCCAGTGTACACATACGAGCTACTACTAGTATATCCAATCATGAACACTTACTTTTTGTTACTTTGTTGGAATATACTACTTACTACGAGTATAAGAGTAGCGAGTGAAATGGAGTCATTGCACATGATTATTTATTCTCCATCAAGTTTACTTAAACTTTATAAATTATACAAAAAATAAGTAAATCTCCAGCCATGAATACAAATTTACACTCAATAAACTGTAAAATTAATGTTGTTGGAACTTCATCCGACGCCAATCTTGTCAGTAGTTACTTATGTACGAAAGTACTTATGAATGTTTGAAATAGTAAATTTACCTAAACGGAAATACTCGACGTGTAAAATTTATTTAAATATTCACGGTTTTACCATTAATTAAAGGGTAACATACTTTAACATCATCTTGTCTAATGGAATAAATTTATTCAAATATTTACGGTTTTACCATTAATTAAAGAATAAACATTGTTTTGTCGTATTAAGTGTTATTATAATTATGAGATCGTACGTCAACATTTCATGCTTGATCTAGTCTAGTCTAATGATTAAGCCACACTAATGAGCTAATTATGCGTAAAAGACTGTTCAATTCAAAAGTTGGTTATCATCTCATGGAGTATACGCTAAATTTTTGTAAACGACGTGTTGTTCCTACTTCCTACCTCTATACTACAGCCTATGGGAAGATCAGTTTATGAACCGAACACAATGTACTTTGCTTGAACGGGACACATGTTTATTGTTCAAGTTATTCAAATTGTTTAGAAAGGACAAGTCCATTGAAATTTACACCTCTAGTGACAATTTTGTTATGTCCTACTCCGAACTAGTGAATTCGATATATTAGTATATTTGTTTATGGGAGTATACTATAGTGAGTCACAAAATGAAATAGATTATATATATGGAATTATTATATCATGTGTATATTTTTGGAATTATTATATCATTTGTATATCACTATTTGTATATCACTTGATTATATTTTTTGGAATATCATGTGAATATCACTTGATGATATTTTTTAAATTATTATATCATGTGTATGTTTCTATTCCTATCTGAATCATCATTTATAAAAACAAAAATGGATCAAACATGACCGTAAATAATACCGGAACAATAGAGATACTATGTGGCTGTTTGGCTCTATTTTAAGCCATGCATTTTAGAGCTCTAAAAACGTGAGACAGTTTGGCTCCATTTTAATGGAGAAAGTTTTACTGTAGCATTTTGAGCATTTTCCCATTTTATTTTCATTCTCCACTCTCTCTCTGGCCTATAAATTTAATAAAATCTACATCCTTCATTTTTTACACTCATCCTCCATATCCTCATCTATACCCTCCATTCTCCTCAATTTCCGTTCCTAGTACCAAACAAAAAACATTCTCTTTTACTCATCATAGAGCTAAACAGCCTCTATGACTTTGTTAGCCGAAAAAATACGAATTTGATTGAACTTGTTTGAATTAAAAAGTTCAACTATATAATTAAATCAATAAATTGAGCTGAAAACTTTAGTATTTTTTAAGTTGAATCAAATAGAATAACTAGGGAGGTATTAATTAAGTACTACTCCCTCCGTCTCACAAAACATTACGCACTAGGGTTAGTGCGCAGTTTAAGAATAAACAATAAAGTAGTAGTATAAAGTTAGTGTGATATGTTAATTTTTTAATTGAAATGGAATTGTTAAAAATATAAAGTGGTGGCAAAATTGTAATATAGTGTACAAAATAATATTTTTAATGCGTGGGACAGATTCCATGTTAGAAAATGTGTAAAGTTTTGTGGAACGTGGTGCATCAGTCCCCACTCCTAAATTTTCAAATTCGCATATTTTACGGTTGGACATATGTTCTCCTATTGTTTTGTTATATATAAGTCCGAGGGAGTTCGATTTTTAGTAGTAATACCATACTGTTTACAAAAGGGACCCTCTCTTATCAATTCCTCCTCATTTCTCTCATCCATCTCATTATTATTCCATTTGAGCTCTCCATCTCTTCTTGTTCACAAACATATATTCCCAACACAAGAAAAATCATATATATATAGGAAAGGAATTAAACTAAGCAACTAATAAATCAATCAATCAAATGGGAAATTGTCAAGCAGTTGATGCAGCAGCACTGGTGATACAACATCCAAATGGTAAACAAGACAGGATGTACTGGTCTATCTCCGCCAGTGAAGTCATGAAAATGAATCCAGGCCACTATGTTTCTCTTATTATCCCATTACCGGATATGACGTCGTCCGACCATCACAGACCGGACGATAACCGGACAGTCCAGTTTACGCGTGTCAAGCTTCTCCGGCCCACGGACACTCTTGTCTTGGGCCGGGCCTATCGACTTGTAACGACTCAAGGTAACTAGTTATGTTCGGTTCGTGTTCGTGCTTTGAATTTTGAGAACTGGTTAATTAAAAATGTGAGTGGGTGTTTTACTTTTGTTACATGTTGAAATTGTTTGCAGAGGTTATGAAAGTGCTAAGAGCAAAGAAGCATGCAAAAATGAAGAGGAATAATTCAGATTCGGCTCATAATTTGGAGAATACTACTACTTCTGATCATCAGGTAACATTTATTTTTGGATAAAGTTACTTAATTTTGTGAAGTTAGAACAAATTTTAATCTGTGATGATATCTCTGTTATCTTCGTTTAAAAATATCTAAATTGAACGGATATTTTTAAATGAAGAAATAAATATCTAAATGCTTTTTGTATTGGAGATTAATTCTTGTTGTCATCACTCAGGTGATACTGGAGTACTAGAGTAGCTTAAAAGTTAAAAGTACTTTTGTGTCCAGAAACTCTGCATCCAGATTTTTTCTTCTTTTATTTCCCGGACACTTCCAAAATTGAAATAAACCGAATGTTGCGTAAAATCACATTCACAGAAACATTAATACACTTTACAGTAATCAAATCTACCTCTGAAGTCACGAAACCTCAGCCTAATTTAATTACATAATTTTTTTTTATCAAAGTTGTCTAATGTTTATGTCTTTATATGAAATTTTTATAGGGCGGCGGGGGTGATGGGCACCGGCATAGGTCCGGGTCGACAAGCTTGGGCTCGGGAAGGCCTAAATCATGGAGGCCAGCTTTGCAAAGCATTTCGGAACAAGCATCTGTACACTAATGGCAGGCGGTCAATGAAAAGATAGCCTTGAGCCTTGACAAATCTTCAATTCCAAAGGGAAATGTCTGAAAAAATAAAATACTTTTTGTACAGCGAATAGCGTATGCGAGGAAAATATATAGATATAGAGACCCTTTTTAATGAAAACTAATTATTTCTTGAGTTTTCAATTTAAAGAACAATATTTCATTAATGCACGTTAAAGTTTGAGTTTGACATATATAAATTATGGCTACCCATAAATTATAATATATATATATAAAGAAAAGCATACGCATCGAATACAGTTGGTACATTAATTTAGAAATCAACATGTAACTAACTTTTAAAATCACTATTGTATTCTTTAGGGTATATTGTATTTTTTGGAAATTCTGCATCATAATTAACGCATGCTTATGACTTTTGTGGAGAATTTAAAAGAAATGGAATTCCGGTCAATTAAAATAAGGTAGATGGATTAGATCCGATGATGCTAGTTAGATTAGATATGTGTCAAGGGGATTTTAAACTATTTTCCTCAGTAAAATAAGCAACAAGAAAGTGAAATATCATTTGACTTTTTAATTTTTACTTTATTTTCCATTAGCAGTGTAGAGCGACACTAGCACCAAGCAGATAGGTCTATTTTCCAGCCTAGAAAAGGTCAAACGGAATAACGGATACAACAACTTGCTGAGAAGGGCAGAATATTTATAGAAATTCATTCAGTGTTATGATCTTCTTTCCGTTTAAGACATGAGTAGAATCTCCTATACTGTTTTACCAAAGATAGGAGACGAATCCGGTTTGTTGGATCTCATTTTAGATAGAGTGATTAAAGATGGGGTGTGAAAATGCGAGATCCAACCCAGATACTAGTAATTTAGAGATGGAATGGGGTTCGAGCTTTGTGGATGTAAAAGTCATCGCTGGTAAAGCCGCTCCTTAAAAAAGGGTCCGTACTACTGGATTAGTCACCAAACCTAACACCAGTATATATCGAAAAGAGGGGGGGGGGGGGGGTTGAGCTAAATCAGTCTGGACATATTCTGGAATTTGTTTCCCACTTCATTGTTAGGAGACTCATCCACCTTATGAATCCAACAATTATAATCTTATACTACTAGCATTTATGGAACTGCAGTAAGCGCGGACAATTTGGATCTGATGATATATGGATATTCCGAACTGAGTCTAATTCACGAAATTCCTAGTTTGTCTAATTCACGAAATTCCTAGTTTGATCGGAGTCCATGTAAATTAAATTAGACCATACATGATTCTAACAAATTAGGTTCTCACGGCTAAATTTGTTGTGAATCGATCTTTACAAAGGTGGCATAGGATATAAGTGGTCCACAATGGACAGGTCCAGATTTGGATCAAATTGATCTCTATTCTATTATTATGTTTAATTTATATGAAAAAAATAAAATGTGTACTTCAACTTCACTAACATTATTTTTTTTTAACCCGAAAAAACATTTTCAGCGGAACATAAGTCGGTTTAGGTGTGGAAATATAAGGTGGTATATGATATTGTATAGCAATAGTGTAGAAGCAGTTTTTTTTTTTTTAAAAAAAAACGGCTAAAAATATTATTAATCATCACCAAAGGTTTTTACAACACGGTGCACAAGTGATGCACTCCGAAGAAAAGCCTCACAGGCCAACAACCTAACGTATAAAGAGAACTAGGCACGGGCTCCTCCCATAACCCTTAAGACCGTAACGCTACTTGACACCCCCCCCCCTCCCCCGTCTAGTATGTCTATCCTACTAGCAAGATGCCAAGATCTAGAGAGTTTTCAAATTGTAACACCAACTCTTAGTCACGTTCAAAGGAGTGGGCATACCTTTCGTTACAAGTCTATGGGACTTAGCTAGAAACGAAAGATGATTTTCTCCTTTGGGTTACGGTTCAATCACAGAAATGGGAGTCATTCAAGTGTTCTCAACACAAGCACACCCAAACAAATACAACAAATACAATAGCACCAAAGTAAACTACCGACCTAGGCTAGCTCAAAGAGAACATCAAACCGATCGAGAGGCCAAATCGGCACCACAACACCAAGGAGCTCTAAGATCTTCACTGCTTCCAAAGGGATACCGCTCTTCATAAGGACCCAAACGAAAGCACAAACCATACCAAAGTAGAACCGAGGGATAGGTCACCTCTACACCAAAAGACAAAAAATTCCCCAATTCTTACTCATGCGCCACTCCTACACCCTATGCGGAAAATTGCGCTTAAGCACACTAATCACCAAGTGACAAGCAATTTAAAGTGTGACCATAATTAAAAGCCGAGGAAAGATGAGCCGACAACCACCCAACGAAAGGCAAACAAAAGCAAACAAATTAGTAAAAAACAATGTGGCCGGCCACACCAAAACCGAGGAAAAAACATCTTCAGTGCAGGTTAATTTAGAATAGTTCAAATTCATTGAATTCAGTCCAGTTAACTTCAGATCAATTCACTTCGATTCAAATATTTTGGATAAAAAAGAGAAATTGGAAGTTAAAATGATGGTAGCATTATTACTCTAATATAGTTCAACACTCTAATGAGAAAATTACTCAATTGTACATGAGAGCAGCTTACCAAATAGTATGTTGTTTGATAAGTGGACCATAGAGTATTATTAGACTGTACGTAGAGACCAGAGTCCAGAGAGCCTAGTGATGAACTCCGTGATGGACATTAATGCTCGCAATTCCCATTTATTCCAACTCCTTTCATTCTCGTGAATTCATTATTACCTCCCTTCAATTTTTGCACCCCCACAAATTCACCAACCATAATAAATACCAAATACCCTTGTATTATAATAGGAGTAGTACCGAGCTATATATATACACTTTCAAACAGCTTTCCACTCCAAATAAAACATTTCTAAAATCTTTCCCCTAAAACAAAAGAGAATGGAAACCTTTCTTTCATTAAGCACTGCACTCCTACTTTTAGTACTAGTGAACGCTCGATTGGGTTTGGCATTCACTGTCGTCATGTCCGATTCAAGCGGTCTAGTTGATGGGCCTCAATCCGGGGCGTCCATGTCAAATGATGGATCCCGAACGGACCCTCAAGAGCAAGAAGCCGTTTATGACATCATGAGAGCCACTGGAAATGATTGGGCCGTTGATATTGAAGACGTGTGTCGTGGGAGGTGGCATGGGATCGAGTGCATGCCCGATAAAGACAACGTCTTCCACGTTGTCTCACTCTCGTTCGGGTCGTTATCGGACGACACGGCGTTCCCTACTTGTGATTCGCCAAAGTCCTTCATTTCCCCTTCGATTGTCAAGCTCCCTCACCTTAGGAACCTTTTCTTCTACCGTTGTCTCAATAACAACCCACAGCCCATTCCATCTTTCCTTGGCCAGTTGGGCTCAACTTTACAAACCTTGGTTCTTAGGGAAAATGGCCATGTTGGGCCAATCCCTTACCAAATAGGCAACCTGACCCGTTTAGCAATTTTGGACCTCCACAAGAACAATCTTAACGGTTCGATTCCGATTTCTTTTGGACATATTACCGGTCTAAGGTCGTTGGACTTGAGCGGTAATAGATTGTCCGGCCCATTTCCAAACATTTCATTCCCAGCATTGAGTGTGCTAGACTTTAACCAAAATCACCTCACCGGTTCAATACCGGACCAACTAGTAAATTCTGATTCCCTCCTAAAAATTGATTTGAGCCGAAATCGCCTATCTGGATCACTACCAAAGTTAACACATCTCAAAGAACTCACTCTCCTAGATATAAGTTACAACACATTGTCGAGTTTACCCTCAGGGTCACTCGATAATTTAAAATCTCTTCAAGCGCTTATTCTCAATGGTAATCCATTAGCACCCACAACAATCCCGGAAAACACATTTAAGGGATTGGACAATCTCATGATTCTTGGATTATCCAACATGAACTTAGAAGGCCCAATACCGGAATCACTGGGCCATTTAGCAAATCTGCGCGTGCTCCAACTCGACCGCAACCAATTAAATGGCACAATACCATCAAGTTTAGCCAACTTGAACGGCCTATCTGAGTTGAGGCTAGAGAACAACAGATTAACAGGTCCAGTGCCATTCAAAAGAGAAACAATTTGGAGAATGAGAAGAAAATTACGACTGAACGACAATTTGGGCCTCTGTTACGGCATGGAAAGTGGGCTTGGAGATGATTTGGACACACTATCTAATGCAGCAGTTGGGCCGTGCGAGGCTCCAGAAATTGGGCCTACTGGATCAGTACAACACAATTCTGCGGTCGATGTGATGAGGTCCAGTACCAAATCAGCTGCCTCAACTTATAAAGTGACTAAGATTTTCAGCAAAATGATTAAGCTGAGTGCAATTTTATTACTTGTTTTCTTGTTATTTTGACAAGAATATGAATTTGTAAATGTAATTTGTTAAGTGTAAATACTACCCCTTTTCAATGCAAAAAGTGTCCAACAATACTAGTTTAATCGCATGTAACGAATACCTGTGGGAAAAACAGTTATTGTACAACACTTACTAATCGGTTCGTTAATTATTTAGAGAATACTAGACTTATTCTTCGTATATTGAAATTATTATGTACGTACCAATAATTAATTTAATTAATTATATCTTGGCATTATTTTAGAGTTGAATGCTGGCGTAATTTGTCACCTCACCTACCACTCCACTCCTCTATCATTGGTGACAAATAACTAATCATATCAATTTGTATAACTAACAATGATACTACGCTTGGTAGTCAATTAAAATATGCCCCGTTTCTCAATGAGTTTTAGAGTGGATAGTATTTGGAACATTTCCAATTTAAAATAACTAGACTCATTTAAGAAAAAGTTAATAAAATTGACCTATTAGAGATTTAATTGATTAAAAGGTTAGAGAAGTTGTAACATTAGTGTTTATCAACTTAATATTTTATATTTTGGACAAAAATAACTAAAATTCTTTTTAATTTAAGGAGAAGTTGTTTATCCAATTTAACTTAGGCTCTGTTCTCTTCGTATGAAATCTCATTATTTTCAGTTCAGTTCAGTTCAGTTTCATTCAGTTTTGTTCATACTTGCTTAGTTATATTTTATACTACAAATAAATTTTGTTAAGTTCTGTTCAGCTTCATTCAGTTCTGTTCAATTATGTTCAATTCAGTTATGTTCTGTTCAGACGAAAAGAACAGTTTCTTATCCAACTTAATTAGAGAATTTGTCAACTTTTCTACATCCCCTTACAATAATTGATACGCTAGATAGGTTAAGTCGTTCCAAACACCAACCTAGGTAGTGTTTGCAAATATTATCAAAATTAATTATGGATTGTATTTACTTAAATTTTAAAAAAAATGATTTCAAATAAAAACATGGAGAGTTTGATATACACATTAAAAGTTCAAATTAATTATTTGCAAACACTACCTTAGAGCTCTCAACTATAGTGAAAGTATTGCTCACTCTTTCTCCCCTCTAAATTTGACACGATTCACCTCCCATCCCTGCTTCCGTGATTCCGTCCAATTAAATTAGTCTGTCTTCGTTGGAATCTAAACCGTTTGACAGAGTTATAAAATGGTATGAATGTATTTGAAATTAGATGATGGTTCATATCTCCAGCTTCTGCCAAGTACATTGGGTCATACACGTACTAAGTATCAAAATTCATTGGGCCTATACAAAGGTCGACAAGGTGTGCACTTGTGCTTGTGGCTTGTGCTGTATCTACTAAAATAATTAAGTGATACTATTATAACATAGATTATATAGTGTCTCATTGTTAAATTTTTTAATTTGTTTTATTTTTTATTTTAAAAAAGTGTCTCATTGTTAATTACTTAAGTATAATTACTACAAATTTAATCAAATACTACTAAGACCATCTCTAATCATGAGTCTTATAAGAGTCTTTAAAGTAATATAATAATCCGCTTGATTTACCCAATTGATTGACCTACCAATCAATTTTAGTAATATTTACCCAATATAATAATCCGCTTGATTTACCCAATCAATCTGGTGCGTACATGTGTCATTATTTAATTAAAAGATGTAGGGTTCGAATCATGTTGACGTGATTGTTCTCCATTATTTTTATCATTATTTTTATTGAATGTGTTTGGTTCGAATCTTGTTGGCGTGATTTTTCTCTATGATTTGTATCATTATTTAGTTGAAGGTGTTGGGTTCAAATCTTATTGACGTGATTTTTTGTCTTTTTTATTTATTCTATTCTTAAATTTTAATTTTTTAACATAAAGTTGTATGGTCGTATTATACTTAATTTAAAAATAAACATGATATGTTCTTATTAAAAAGATATACTTCCTCCGTCCAATAATAAATGTAACACTTGATTTTGTTGACTTTTTCGATGGTCATTTTGACCTTAAATTATTCTTAAATCATACGATAAAAATAATTACAAACCTCATATTATGAAACTAGAATGTTTATATTTTCATAATATAATTTTTTTTTAAATTATTTTACTTACTTGAATGATTTACAATTAATTTTGAGGTCAAACTAATTCTCGAAAACAGTCAATAAAACCAAATGTTACACTTGTTATTGGACGGAGGAAGTATTTTATTTATCAAAACGTCAATTTAGCTCTGATGACAGAGAACCTGAGGATACTAGCTAGGCCACTTGAAATTTGAATATCGTCCATATTGCGGCATCAACATAACAAAAGTCATCGACGAAATAAAATGGCAAGAGATAATGACGCACATGACAATATATTCAACTGATGAAGAACACCAATTAACATGCGAAAAAGATGCATTGCAGATTTTGAAGTTGAATGTTTCCAAAGTTTAGAGATGGATCTGATGGTTATTAACTCGTCGGAAGAATACTTTTCGTATGTCTAATATAGTTCAATTTAAAACTATTAATTGCATAACTACAAAAACTATATACATTTATAGTACACAATTTATGTTAAGTTTAATTAATCAATTAGTTATTTTTTAATTACGTTTGAAGTCATTATGTGAAGATTATATATTTACTCCATTCATTTCAATATACTATTTAATAAAAAAATAATGTTTTTACAAGATTACGCTTCACACGCGTAGCGTGTGACGCGGTTCCTAGTTATATATAAGACTTACCTAAGACCCATGATTGGAGGTGTCAAAATTTGGGTCTTATCATCTTATGTATAAGATGAGTCTTCCCATATAAGACCCGTTTAATGAGGTCTTATGTAATATTTTATTATTTATTTTTTTCTCTTTTTCTTTTTCTTTTAATGTCCACTTTGTTTGTTTCCTTTGAGCTTTTGTATTTTATAAATAAAAAATTATTTATTTGAATCTTATGATTGAAGATGAAAATCGATTTGATTTGTTATGGTCTTATGATGGAATGATGAGGTGTCGGGTCTTATCTCTTATGATTGGCGGTGGTCTAAATAAAATATCGTGGACATTTCTTGCGTAACTGCATTTACCAAATGCGATACTTTTTTTAATAAGTAACATTACAAATCTAGTAATAAACTATAAATAATCACGCACTTGGTGAGAATTGAACATATGACCTCTAAATTCATGAAGTTAAGAATTCATAAATGACAAGGATAGAAAGTCAATCAGGAATCTTATGTTTATTTGTAAAAGTTCTTGTAAGTAATAAATTTTGCCGTTTTGAAAAGGAAGAAAGAAGTGGCGGACTGGCGGTGAGGTAGAGAGAAAGAAAAGAGAGTGAAATCTGAATCACACTTTAAGCACCAAAAAATTAAGTGAATTAAAATTGCAATTAGCAATCAAGCCCCTAAATAACCATTAAAAATGTCATAAAGGCCCATCAATGACTCAAGAATCCGACATTTCAACGACGGACTTTTTTATTAATAATTGTGAATATGTGATGTTTGAAACTGCCAAATGATGATATACACAGCCACACATACCCTCCTACTACAATTGTATTTTTATGCATAGTTCATTAGTTCCTATGATTCTCCAAATCATTCTTTAGAATTAAGTTTTGGAAGCTGTAATTTTTTAAGACGAGTATAATTTGTGTATCATTTCCTAATCGAATCATGATTCAATTTTTAGGGTCTTGCGGTTTGCATGACAATTCTTCAAATAATAAAATTTTACAAGTTGATGATCCATGTTATTTTTAATACACTTAATTCTTTGAGAAAAAGATTGTATGAAACTGAGCAATTTTACAGCTCAACTAGTAGTTTGAGTGCTCAAACTCGATTTTTAAACCCATAATTAAACTCATAAGACTCTAATTCAACTTGTTAAACTCGCCAAGGAATTCCAAAATTCTTGTAAATAATTAAAGTAATATACTAAGCTTGTTAATTCAATCAATTGATTGACCTACCAATCAATTTTAAACCGTTGATCTTACTTATTCAGTTTCAATTTGGTGCGTACACGTGTCACTAATTTTTTTTACTTTCAATACTTTGAGTCTTTGATTCTGTCTTATCTTATCTTCATCTTCAGTGCCCATCTCTTGTCAATTATTACTTCAGTCATTAACCTCTATTCTATTTTCTAATAATAAGAGAAGAAAAATGCATGGAGACAACGCGCCGTTGCTGATAAACTCCTACCCTACTCTCGTACAAAATTCCGGTGGTCTTCAAGTTAATTAGGTTTCCCTGGTATAATTATATTTTTGTCCCAGAGCCGAGTATTGCCGGTAATTATGAAGGTTTGATAAACTGCGTGGATTGACATGATGAGCCATGGAGAACACGTGAATGGATGGATCGATCTTGTAAGTTGTAATTAATTACTGCATTAGTGTTGATGGAGTTGGATTTGTTTGATTACTTCGTTATTGGATTTGGACAACATTGAAATAGTTTATGAAGGTTTGATAAACTGCGTGGATTGACATGATGAGCCATGGAGAACACATGAATGGATGGATCGATCTTTTAAGTTGTAATTAATTACGTATTGCATTAGTTGAAATAGTTTTGCAGGAACTCTTGGGAAATTATACTAACAAATTATTATTTTTATACTAAGATCATTTTAGTTGCTGATTGATCGATTAGTTTGAGTATGATGAGGTTTTGAATGCAAGTCTATATGACTCTTCATTCTATGTTTATTTCGAAACAAAGACTTCATCTGCGGTGAAATCCAATTCTAGGTCGAAAGTCAGCCATATCTGGCTATTACTCTACCAACATTATTCTAATTTCGTTTTTATAGTTTCCAGATCCAATTTATGGCTGGAGGGTTGTCATCATTGGATCAACAACGGATTCCGGTAGACGGATAATAAGGTGTGTTCCACTGTATCTTCCTCTCTATTACTTCTTTTTATTTTTACATTTTATTATTTATAGATTTTGGTGACCTCAACAAGTCGTATTATAGTCTATAGCAGTAGTGATACATAATTGAGGTTTTATTAATTATGATTATTGTCTTTTGTGTTGAGTGGTTTGCTAAACATCATGAAGCATAGCGGTATATGGACATTTTTCTTGATGTTCTGTGTACTAAAGTCAGTGTCGCGTATTGGGCTAAGCTATTTATTGGATAGAGATAACCTAAATTAGCTTTTGAATGTGTTATTCTAGCTATTTGTCTGTGAAAGAAATTGGATTTGTTCCCGCTCAACTAAATTGGTTGTCGATTGAGGTTCACTTTGTTTATCTGTAAACACTAAAAAAAACAGTCAAACAGTGACGAAAATTAGTGAGGAATCAGTTCCGTCACTAATTAATGACGGAACAGTGACGGAATGGTGACAGACTAGACCATATACGGAACCAGTGATGGAATCAGTGACGGAATAGTGACGGATTATCAGTGAGGAAATAAACCCTCACTAATCCGTCACTGACAAGATGGCGCGTTGATTTTGTGACGAATCAATGACGGTTTAGTGACAGACACTTAGTGACGGATAAGGTCCATCACTGATATCATTAAGATGCAAAAGAAAATATATATTCTTTTAATTTTTTTTCCTTACAGTGACGGAATTTTCCGTCACTACATTAGTGACGGAATAGTCCGTCACTGAGCCCTGTTTCAGCAGTACTCAAAATAGTTCAGTGATGAAATATTCCGTCACTGTTTGACTGTGGATTGCTTTGTGTTTCCATGTTCATAAAGGGTACCTATGGTGCATCATTATACAGGAGCATAAGATTTGGTTTGGTGTTAGTTAGTCTTTTAGCTATCTGTCAATCACTTCATTCAACTTTGTGGTGACTGATCTTTGCTTAGTGTAGGGAGGAATGCTAGGTTCTGCGAGTTTAAGAGACTGCAAAATTCCCCAGGATATCACCACCAAACAAGCCGAGGGAAATCGTTTTTATGCTGATATATGTGTTGCTCCAGCCGTTACTCTTTTTCCTTGGGGTCTTGGGGATTACTTAAGATAAAGGTAATTACTTAGTTCGTCTATTATTTAGTTCAATTAGCTCTTTTTGGATTGAGACGAATCAAGTTCGTGTTTCATCTTCATCAAGACAACTTGTCATCCAGCTTTCATGGATAAGCTATTCTCCTTTTGGGTTGTGAAATCAAAACAAGTCTCCGGGGAGCTACATGCAAGGAAATTTGTTACTCCATGATAATATGATATGTATAGATTGAGAACATAGCTATCCGGAATTGAGTAATGTTTCTATCTCGAACTATCTTTTTGCCTTTTATCTAAGGTATTAATATAATCAAGCCACCTAAACTCTCATATATTACTCTGTTTTATTTGAATGGGGTGTAGTTGTGTAGAAAGATGTAACAAACAAGGAAACAAGTAGATGTTCTTTTTTGTAATTTTACTTATGCTTAAAAAATTAGTAATAAAATTCAATAAAACGTTGCACGTTGAGTGATATTTTAGGTGTTGTTTAATTGGAGCAAATAGATTGCGGAAATGATGTTCTCTCAGGTTAATAGGTTGAGACAAACTTTTTTTTTTTTTTGGCTTGTTTTATTTGCCGCCTCAAATGCTCAAATCCTTGAATAAGGTTGGTGGTCATAATTGTCCTTTTCGCATGAAAACTTGTACAATATTTGCTATTCAGTTGTTGTTTTCTGTTTTATATTATATTTATTTTTATTAAAATGCTTGTTCTTGGATAGTTAGGCCATTATGTTATCAATATCATAGACTGCCTTCAAGTGTTTACGTTTTTACACTATATAGTTTGTAAGCTAAACAATAGGTGTGTGCATTTAAGTGATACATTTCAGAAGTTCACATTAGTCAATTAGTAATGTGTCAATTATCAGTTAGTATAAATTTTTTGTTTATGTTTGAAGTCATTTTGTGATTATTATATATTTAATCCATTTATTTTAATAAATAATTTAATAAACAAACAATGTTTTACAATATTACGCTTCACCCGCGTAGCGGGTGACGCGGTTTCTAGTACTCTATATGTTCCAACCAAACTACACAATTTGTCCTTTTGTTGTATTAATAATAATAAAATACGTACTAGTATTTAATAAAATTATGTAACCTCTTTAAGATGAATTGTTTTCATCATAAATTTGAGTCCAAAAGAAGTGCAATGTGTATAAATCACTGTTGTTGATGATGAGACAAATCTTAGGCCTAACTAATTGTAGTTTTCATCTTGTCTTTGCTAATTACAGAATCTGAATGATTTGCAAAACACTATTTCCGATAGACCACCTATAGGCATCATCCGAATCTGAATATTTTTAACCCGAAAATAAATGTTAAAAGTCTATTACAAATTTAGGGTATTCTCGATCTTAGGGGGACTCTCACTGTAGCATGTGAATCCCACTGTAAACCCATGTGCACAGTGAGAAGGGAGAGGCACACGGTGACTCCCCCTAATGTGAAGAAGACTAGAATCTAGTAGCATCTCAAATCAATCAATATTTTATTTATTTATGTTTTCATTTTATTTTCTTTATTTTTATTTGTTTATTTATTTCTTATGTTATTCTGTGTGAAAATACTATATTATCTCAGTTTCGAGATTTGTAGACATAATAATTTAAGTTCACGTAAGTTAAGTTTAAGTTCGAGATTTGTGAATGTAAAAAATATTGTTAAAAAAGCCGAGTAAGGTTTCAATTCGAACTTTAAACGGGAGATCTACCTCTAAAAAAAGAGGGTCCGGCCTGGATTTGATAAAGTTCATTGTTGGAGATGTCAATTGCTGACAGAGTCCCACACGCTCATATTCCAAACTTGTTCAGACCAATCTCCTATCAGCTTTCTTTTTTACATTTCCAAAATCTTTTTTTTTTTTACATCAATATTACACAAATACTAGTACTCTTTTTTAAAAATTGCTTCTTTTCTGTCTTTTTCCTCTGTCATTCCCTCTCACCAGTACTACCTTTACTCAATCAACGACCTTCAAATTCAAACCCAAGTTGAAACTCAATTCCAGACATTGAAAAATCTGGTTCTTGTGCCACCAAGACTTCTCTTTTCTGTGTTTTGGGTGTTTCTATCCATATGGTTTTGCTTCAGAGCTTGATGGGTTGTTGTCTGTAGAAAAAGAAAGGTTTTTGCTTTGTGGGTTTTGGACACTGAATTCAATTTATGGATTTTAAGTCCATGTTGTGTTGTATTAAGGGTGGAGATCGGTATGTGCTTTCATTTTGGTCAATTTCTTGTTTTTCTTGGCTGGTTTCCGTATATATTGTTATATATCTAATCATGAATCATAATATAATAAGATTACTTAGATGTTGTTTTGTTCTTGAATATCCAATTGAAAAGGTGAAGGTTTTTATTTGTTGTGTTTCCTAAATGTGAGGTTATGAATTGAGCAGGAAAACCAAAGGGAAAAAGGAGTCTTCATGGAGGATTTTTTCTCTCAAGGAGTTGCAATTGGCTACCAATAATTTTAACTATGATAACAAGCTGGGAGAAGGTGGATTTGGCAGTGTTTATTGGGGTCAGCTCTGGGATGGTTCTCAAGTAAGATTCTTTTTTTGCACACAGTCAATCTGTTTCTAGACATTAGCACAGTGTTAAAGCTGATTAGTCCTTAGATGTGTTTGATAGAAGATGTTAGTTGTATCTTGGTTAACCAAATTGCAGAGACTTTGTTCTTTCTCTTAATTGATTGCATGTATGAGAATGAGGCACTGTAGTAGTTGAGGTCTTGAACTATTTGGTTTGTCCTTATACTGTGAGTTATGTCCATGCCTCAAAATACAGGCAGTGGAGCATTGCTAGTGAAAAGAAAATTCGTTACCTCTTCGTGCTCTAAGAACAAAATGTGTTTCTTCACTAAGACATGGTAAAGTTCAAGCCTTTTCGCCCTTGGCAATTTGAGGATTCTCTTGGAACAATATACCATTTCACATAGTATTGAATTTATGGCCCAAATCCTTGAATGTCCAATAGCATAGGTATTTTAGTTGATCTTTTAGCATTACTCTCAAGTCTTACGGTTACGTGGTGTATAGTATCTTCAAAATTACTTTATGGTTGTGCAAGATTCTGACTAGCAGCACTCCTACTGTAACTCCATTAAGTTGGTTACCGACTTACCGGATGGTTTCTCAGATTCTTCTGTCTAGTTTACTAGAAATTCATTCCATACTCAACTCATTGCCTGCTGAACATACATGCCATATAATTCGCCTTCTCTAAGACCTGAAGCTTATTGTTCAATGCTTTTTCTTGACATTTCCAGTACCTTCCCATTATTATGAAATTGAATTTCTATCGAATTCGAATTCTTGATACCAAAATGTCAGAGGATCTCTGACATTACCTCCTTGCAGAGTGCATGATGTTTATTACATAGTTACATAGTGATCTGATCTAGTATTATATTATTCAAGTATGATCGTCATGACTAGCACGTACTTATTATTCCTAACTGCCCTTTTTGTCACTTCAGTTATCTATTTTAGTATGTTCTGTCTATGTTTGTCTCTTGAATTGGTTTCTCACATTTAGCTACTCAGCACATCTGATGATTTAACTACATGCACCATGCTACATTATGTGCCTTTTGTCTGCACCTTGTTAAACAAACCTAGTTGCTGCCTGGAAAATTGCAAATCTATCAAGATGGAATGATCAATAGAATTCGTACCACTTTGTTGCTTTTTATTGTCATCCAGAATATTGCCTGAACATGACCCATTTATCTGCTTCACTATGCGTGCTTCATTTAATTTTTATTGATTCTGTAGATAGCTGTGAAAAGATTGAAATCATGGAGCAACAAAGCCGAAATGGAATTCTCTGTCGAAGTCGAAATACTTGCTCGAGTACGACACAAGAACTTGTTGACTTTACGGGGCTATTGTGCTGAAGGGCAGGAGCGTCTCATCGTCTATGACTACATGAATAACTTGAGCTTACTTTCTCACTTACATGGCCAACATTCTGCAGAATGTCAACTTGACTGGACAAGGAGGATGAAAATTGCTATCGGGGCTGCTGAGGGCATTGCGTAAGTGCTCACTGAAACTGTCCTTTCTCTCTTATCTTTTTTTTTCCATTAGTCCATCACCAGCTAAAATTATATAGCTTACACGCCCCTGGGTCAATGGGCAACTAGTTTTGTCCACTTCTTGGATCTAGGAACTATTCTACACAGTTAACTAATAAACTATCTGTTCCAGGTATCTACACCTTCATGCTACCCCACATATTATCCACAGAGACATCAAAGCAAGCAACGTATTGCTCGACTCCGACTTCAAAGCTCAAGTTGCTGACTTTGGATTTGCCAAGTTTATACCTGATGGTGCAACACACGTAACCACCAGAGTCAAGGGTACACTCGGCTACCTTGCCCCAGAATACGCAATGCTAGGAAAGGCATCTGAGAGCTGTGATGTTTACAGTTTCGGGATCCTTCTGCTCGAGCTTGCTAGTGGGAAGAAACCATTGGAGAAGCTCAGCTCAACAGTTAGGCGGACAATTAGTGATTGGGCATTGCCATTGGCCTGCGAAAGAAAGTTTGATGAAATAGCAGACCAAAAGTTGAACGGGAAGTACGTGGAAGAAGAGCTGAAAAGAGTTGTGCTGGTGGGATTAGTCTGTGCACATAATCAGCCGGAGAAGAGACCTACAATCGTTGAAGTGCTTGAATTGTTGAAAGGGGATAAAGAGAAGTTTGCGGTTTTGGAGAATCATGAGATGTTTGCAAGTAAGATTGTTGTAGATTCGGGTGCAGAGGATAGTTCGGAGTTTATTTCCGAGGAGAAAGAGCCGAAACAAGAAATCGAGTGTGTTAAATCGTAGTTTTTGGCTTGTTGATACATTTTCTATGTTCTTGGTTGCTTTTCCCATTTTAGTCTGCTGTAATGAAATTTATGTGTAACAGCAATGGTGTTTGTAAGGTTGGGCTTGTGATAAACTTTGTTTAAAGCGGTTTTTATTGAAATGTGCTTATATAACGGATTATTTGTCACATTCTTTAGCCAATTGAACACTTTGCTTTCTAAGATTCATTCACTTGTTCATCTTTAATTTTATCATGCGCCCACGAGCACTACTCCGAAGCTATAAACATCACTTTTCTCTGTCAGTTGGCTCGTTTGCATATGTTCAGGATCTAGGTATCCAAATGTACCTTGCACCACGGTCAATAAACAAGTCTGATGCAATGGGACCAGCCTGGAAGCTCCAAAATCGGACACCTTAGCGATGAAATCACTGTCTAAGAGGATATTAGCAGACTTGACATCCCTGTGTATGATCGGAGTAGAAGCTTCTCAACAGTGTAAGTACCACAGCACACCAGCAGATGGTCGGCAAAGAACACTTCCAAACTGCTTTTGACTTTGTACTTGTTTATACTTCATCTCGTAGTGTTTCCAAACAGAAAAGTAGAAGCAATAATCATCTCCGAATCAGCAAACACCGTCGAAAGACAGGACAAGATCGATATCTATCAGGACATACCTTGACAACCGTAAGGTATGTATTTCCACGATATCCTGGCTTGCATCGACATCTGTAGCCAAACTATTGACTGGGGTGTAACATTCGGAATCCTGGCTTTCACAGGCATAACTAGAGGCATTATCACACATCTCATGATAACCGATAGCCCAATCAGCCACCATGGGCAGCATTACCACGTTCTCCAGGTTAGTAAGGTTATCCCGATAAAACGTAAAGCTACAATTATGTAGCTAAAACATCTGTAGCCAAATCTGATTTGCAATTTCACAATCTACATGTACCTAGGTTTGAAAACTGAACGCAGGCATGTTTGTATACAAGGCTTCAATATTGTATTTGCAGTCTTCCAAATGACTTTCAGCCTGGGTTACAGATGTTATAGCTCAGTAGTTATATGCGTAGTGGTAATTCATATAACACGGAAGGGTGAATTGCAAATCAGATTTCCATTCTAGGTTGCCTACAGGCAACCTCTTTCGGGTCGAGGAAAGATCGTACGTGCTGGATTATTTCGTCAGGCAATTATTCACTGGCCATGGCGATGGCGGAGCTAACCAAAATCACTGACTTTCTTGGTTATGTATAGGTCTTTGAGTAGTATTTATAGGAAACTACTCCCCCTCCTTAGTTCCCCTATATAGATTAAAGTGGTAGATTTCGAAGGAAAATTAGTGAAGATTTTCATGAAGCATTCAAGATGAGAGTGGTGGCAACTTCCACAGGTTAGTCTTCTTTAAAGATTTAACATAATCAATGAACCATTGGATCCAAGAATGTGATAGAACAAGTTAGAGAATTTTGATTCTTATTCAAATGTTGATACATTGATTTGTGACAGGGACCCTAACTCAAGATGTTTGTCAAGAGAGAATTAAAATGAGGAGATACTGAAGGTCGGATGACCCTCCAAGAAAAAAAAGTTCTAGTTCTTACTACCAAATATGACTGTAGGTGTAAAATAAAGGGAAAAGGAATTGTTTCAGGGACCTAGAGATGACATGACGAAGAATTTATCGAAGATGCACATGACAGTCTTAGAAGGAACTCATCCTTAATTCCCCATTGTGGTCACCATTAAGTATACGGTATGTGCAAGGTTAATTAACATGTTGAGTACCATCATAAAGGACATGGAGAGTATATGCATACGATTTTGCCGGAAACCAAACAACTAGTAATAGTATATCTCTACAAGTTCTAGAACAAGTAGTTTTGGTTATGGACGACCTTATGGTATAATGATACTGGGTGATGACTATAAGTGTAATTTGCAAGTCACATTGAATAACACACATTCCTGGGTTCGTTACTTAGCTCGTTCGTAATAAACTATTAAATTGTTACCTTCAGAGTCCGTTCAATAGTTTCAGTTGTTCTGTTGCTACCCTATCAAACATTGCTGATGCTCACTTACTTTTGCCAATACCATTGAGTTTGTTGATAGAATCCAATGTTAGTTAAACTAATCTCTAAACTCTAAAGGGACACTGTCCAGTTGTGAATTTCATTCCTCGAGACGTGACAGTTATTACCTCGTTTCTCACAGCTTTCCTGGTGAATGTTGAGTCATCTGTTTTGGAAAGCAGTGATCAACCTAGGTATATTCTCATTAGAGTATATGTATACGGTATGTGCAAGGTTAATTAACATGTTGAGTACCATCACATTCAACATGTTTTGCAAATGTTATGGTGTTAATAATCTGAGGCTGATAGAAGAATGTAAATCAACAAAGAATTGCACTCTGTGTGACAAGAAACTGAAAGGCAAACAAGTATCTAACATGTGACAGGGTATATAAGTTGAGGCTCTATGACATACCCTGCTGTCCTTAGTTTGTCCAGTCTCACCATCAACAACAGTTAGACTTCTCCATATGTGGCTGAGCAATACTAATCCAAGTTCTATAACGTACCCAAACACGGAACATGAATTTCACAATATCTAAGAGAGACCTTTTTCAACACAACACAAAGAATAGTATGGTGCATCACTGCATTATCTTTCTAATACGATACAAATCACCAATAATTGACGTCCATCAGCAAACAAAAAATGAACAGAAAGGGTAAACTAGTTTATGGAAAGCAGCAAAGTGGAAGTGTTCAACAAAATTATTCAACAAGTCTCCAGATTAATGCCCGTAACATAATACAGAATCGAACATCTCTCCTCCTTAGATAACAATTGATCCAGAGAGTACAAGTCTGCAAACAACACTGACCAGCTACGAAAATTGTCTCCAGAAAACCTTCCTGCAACAAACAGAGCAGACAACCAGTCAATTTCTTGATGAAGTTTTTATCATGGAAACAACTCTAATGTAACTAAACTACTAATAGAAGATTTCAAACCATTTTATATGAGGTTCAACTTTCAAACTTACTGTGTATTTTCCTATATCAGTCTGAATTTCTAATTTCATTAATAGTATATTCATTTCTATATTATTCACTTGATTACTATGATTCTGAATTTCATGCCACATACCTCGTTCTAATTCTATGCCTGTACCATATAAATGTGTCATACACATGTGCATTGATTTACCTAACATAGATGTAAAATGTACTTTTCGGCCAGCGAACTTGCAGGTGATCTGCTGCTAGCCTATGGAAACAACCAAGAACCTAGAGGGTGTGGACTGAAGAAATACACATGGCCAAGAAACTACCACCAAACTTGGGAATCCCATGTAGAATCTACTTAAAGCCTGAAAATCACCTGGAAGACTACAATTAGATAGTCGGGGAGAGCTAATCCTGCTTGTCGGATAATAGCATGGTTTCTTAAGCAAGCAGTCTGATTAATCTGATCCAAGGGCTCAAGCTTACTCTACAGCTCAATGGTTCAGATCATCAATCTTGCTGCTGCAAGCTGTTCTCTTAGCTGGCAAGTTGGTTGGTTAGTTAGTGTTTTGCTTGATCATCAAGCTACTACTACTAGATATTTTGCTAAGCAATGATATAAGAGTGAGCATGTGTACTTGCAGTGAGAGCGAGATTGATCAGTTATTCATCATTCACAGAAAACAGAGAGAAAAGTGAGGAAACAGAGAGCTTGAGAATAGAGCTTGTGCACTTCTCATTGCTTAGTGAATTGCTTCTTCTTCCCCGTGGACGTAGATTCATCTTGAATCGAACAACGTAAACTTGTGTGCATTGTTCTTTGTTCAATTGCTTATTATCGAGTTGATTGTTTGATCAAACTAGGGTTCATACGTTCCTTAGTTTGGGGATTTGGTTGGAGAACGGTGTTGTTTCTGAGCTATTGGCACAACACTGCTGATAAAAAAAATTCCTCAAATTATGAACCCAATTTACTTTCTAGCAGAATAAATGATACATATATAAACCTGATCAACCATCTCAATCATTTTGGATGACATGATCAACAATATATGGCATTAAATACCAAAGATTCAGAAGGCGGACACAACATTATGAAACTATCAACAAAATGAAGTGGTCCGATAAAAAGCTGGGGAGCATCTTTTTTGGTACACCAAGAGAAGTATGAACATCCGGTAAAAAGAAAACATACAGTTGTATGACTTATGAGTAAGAACTTACAGCAGCACAACTAGGTAACCATCTAGAAGCACATCATAGAATGACTGATATCATCGGGATCCCTCCCAAAGGAAGCTTCCTGCAGCAGCCACCTTTAAATTATGAGCCTTTTATAATTAATGGCAGGAAAACTATTCTATCCAAAAGTAGAATAATTTATGTATGAGAACATGAATCAAGATGATTTAAATATGACACCAGATGTGCTTGAATTGACTTTTTGTTGAAATAAATGAAAAATCAGAGATTATGAAATGTGCAATAAAGCTGCAGAGAGACTAGGCTAGGCAGGAAATATTTACGTACCATCTTCTACTAATCATCTCGGCCTGACAGATATGGAATGTGACTTATCTTGTGCCATTCTTCTCCCCTATCCTTGTCGCATCGCCTCCAAAGCTCTGGGCAGTCGATGATAGAGAGTCTTCTGAGATTTCCCAATTTTCTCATGCTATCTGGAAATGATACAAGCTTTGGGCATCTCTTGATATACATGGAAGCAAGAGATGTCAAATTTCCCAACCAATCGGGCAGTGCGGTCAACTCAGGGAGGTCTTCCAGGTACAGATTTTGGAGTGATGTGAGGTGCTGTAATGCGTTTGGTAGGCGTTCCATCTTGGCAAGATCAACAAGGTCGAGACGAATAAGGTTGTGGAGGCATTTAATCCCCCCTTCTGGAATCTCCACCAACTCGTAGCTGAAAGACAATTTCAGAAATTTCAAAGCAGTGAGATTTGAGAGCCACATCTCCGGCAAGCGCGTTAGTGTTTGGAAATATCTTATCTCTAATGTCGTAAGAGACTTTAGAGCTTGCATCCCTTCCTCTGGCAGGGAGTCCTCGTCACCGAACGAAATTGTCAAAGATTTGAGATCGATGAGGTTTTGTAGGGCCTCTTTCGGAACAGGAGTCTTGCTCGAGTCAAATTCGATCCGAAGAGCCGACAGACTATCAAGCTTGTAAAACGAAGGAAGCATCTTGCTCTCACACCTCAGATCTGTAATAGATGATAGCTGCGGCAGTGTGAACAATGGGCACCTTTGAGCAGACAGAATTTGAAGATTTGGGAACACCACTCCTCCTGCTCCCCCCCTTAACAAGCCCTTTAGACTGGGAAGCTCCCGTAAAAAGAGTTTGTGAAGAGATGGAAACTTTGGCTTCCTCGAATTAAAATCATCCTCCATGACGTCATCCTCGATGATGTATTCCACAGCAGCAATATTATCCAAAAATAGATATTTTAGATGGTGCAGATCTCCAAGTACTTGAGGAAGAGATGAGCAATTGGGGCAGTCACTCAATTGAAGAGAAATTAGATTCTCGAGTGTTGAATAACTTCTCATCCAATTAGGCCATTTTTCACCTCCAAACTCAAAAATAGTTAAGTTTTTGACATTTGGATGAGGTTCAAGTGCTTCCAACACCTTTTCATCCATATCTTTCTGCCACTGCCTTGATGCTCCTACCCATTCGAAAGTCAACTCTCGGAGGTTTGCTTTCTGACGTAAATTTGCTTTCGTGGCATCTGTTGGGTCTTCTAGTATCTCGAGATTTTCAATCCGAAGATCACCTCCAAGATCCAAGAACTGCAGTTCCCCAAGTTGGTTGTTTTCTCCTTGACTTATTACGTATCTACTCAATGTCTCGAGGAGAGTTAGTTCACCAATTCTCGGTGGCATGTGACTCAACGACCAACAACCCTCCAGTAACAGATGACGAAGATTACGCAATCGTCTCATCTTCGCAGGTAAGGAAACAAGCTTTTCACAATGATTCAGATTCAAAACCTTCAAATTCCATAGAGAACATAATTCATCCGGAAGAGTTACGATAGCAGTATTTGAAAAATTCAAATATCTGACATGTTTCAATTTGCCAATGGTAGAAGGCACTTCTGGTATAATCGTGTAACTTGCATCTACAATTCTCAACCGATTATACTTCTCTATGATGGAACCCAAATCCAAGTCAGTTGGTAGAGTACTCTTTGGGAACGCAACAAATTTCCTCAGCAAATCTACTTGGCGGATGTTGTCATTTGATCTTCCTCTGTCATCGAATTCTGGTTTTGCTCCAGGAACTCTATTCTCCATAATAGATTGTGCGAGATCGTGAACAAGGTCATGCATTTGAAATGAAACATGCCTAGTAGAACCATGATTTTTGACATTTTCAAACATAGATCTCAAAACTAACTCATCAAATATTCCATCAGCAATACTTTCTGCATTTGTATCCGATGAAATATATTCTTGAGCTATCCAGTGAAGAACCAACTCATCCTTTTTTATCCAACTGTCCTTAGGAAATAAAGCGCAATAAGCAAAACAACGCCTCAATTTGAAAGGAAGATGTTGATAACTTAACCTCAAAGCTGGCAAAATTGATGATTCGTCTTGTGGCAGTTCCCACATTTCACTTTCCTTGACATGATTCCACTCATCTTCATTCCTCTTGAACCGCAGAAGCCCTCCGAGTGCTTTTGCAGCCAAAGGCACACCACCACACTTTCTTACTATCTGCTTTCCGATGGATCTGAGCTTTGTGTGTTCCTCTTCCCCTGATCCGAAAGCACGCTGCTTGAAAAGTAACCAGCAACTTTCATCTGACAACCCTTCCAAGTAAAGAGCCGGAACTGGTGACATGATTTCAGCGACCTTTTTAAGTCGTGTGGTAACTATAATAGACGAGCCAGGAGAACCACATGTTAAAAGACCTTTTAACTTCGACCACTTCTCCGGATCTTCACTCCAAACATCGTCAAGGACAAGCAGGTACCTTTTCTGGTTTAGCTCCTGCTGAAGTGTATTTTGTAACGAGTCCAAATGCTTAAGATTTGGAGCGCTTCCAGTAGCAGATTCTAACATGTTCTCTACCAAAGTCTTTTGATTGAAATCATCAGAGACACAAACCCAAAGTTTGACATCAAAATGTCCAACAATTCTCTCATCATTGAAGACCAGCTGAGCGAAAGTGGTTTTTCCAAGTCCTCCAACACCAACTATTGGTAGGACAGAGAGCTCGGCACGATCCTTCACTTTGTCCACCAAGATGTCCACAAGTTTCTCTTTCTCTGCATCTCGGCCATACACATGATCAGGCTCATTCAAGAATGAACCAGTCTCACGCTTAGCAGGAACTTCAATTTTCTCTTCTCTTCATCTCCAGGCTGATTCTTCGAGGATGAACCAATCTCACCGCTAGCAGGAACTTTACGTTCCAACGGAACTTGAAACTTTTCACGATCTTGATCCACGAGATCCAATTTTGCTGTCACTTCTTTTATCCTTCTTGCAATCTTCCACTTATACACGTTCTTCTTAATGATCTTCGACATTCTGCTTTTGTGCTCCAGCATGGCACGTTCGTAAACATATTCATCCAGCACATCCTCAATCTCATAGGATAAGTCGTTGATCTTGCGTAGCCAGTCACGTATGGACTTGTCGACCAACTGCTTGTCTTCAGCATCTTGGAGCACAGCCTGGATGGCGGTGAGTTTATTGGAGAGCTTTTGAATCTCAGCGTTGACTCCCAAAATTGATCCAATCTCTTCCTTGATAAGAGAGGTCAGATTTTCGAGCAAAAACTGTATGGATGCCTCAGCCATGATGGATGGATAATCAACACAAGATAGATTTTAGGATACTTTTTTTTCTCTTTTCTTTTGCTTTTTTTTGCTTGGTGAGTTTTTGGTAATGGTCGCAAGTGAATGCAGGAAATGATCAAAAGGCAGCAAGTTCAGCTGCTAGTAGGTACAGAACAAATAAAATATTTTATGTCTATTGGTAATAATTTGCAGCTAGTAGGTACAAAACAAGTTATTCTATTAGGAGGGCGGATTAAACACTGGTGATTATTGTAATTAAATCTAGTACCTTTTGTTTTCTTTTTTTATATTTGATGTCTATTAGGTATAACAACTCCTTTTTATAAGGTCTACGACTCTACGCAGCTGGAATTAACTTGGTCATAATTTGCAGCTAGTAGGTACAGAACAAATTACTAATTTATTTTATTATGAGGATTAAACAACTAGTGATTATTATAGTAATAACAACTCCTCTTTTTAAGATCTATGCAGCTGGAACTTGGTATATACTAATTTGCAGGCACAGTAGGTACAACAGTTGGCTGGTTTGTTTTGAATAGCATGTGGACATGTTTAAATATGAAGTATTAGGAGTATCAACTAACTATTGTGATAATTGATCTTTATAGTAGCTAACTTGTAGAATTGCACAATGCAATTTGACTGTCGTTTGGTTTCACTGAAAGTTACTATATGCTTCTGGTGCCTGGTGAGCACTAATAATAATTGGCTTGGGAGTGGAAGTTCCACGTTCCTTGTTCTCCTTGGTAATTTCAGGCGGGGTTTTTTGGTTGATTGAAATTGAATGCCTTGTTCATTTGGACATTATTTCTTCTGTTAATATAGTTTCCAGACATAATATTTGAATATGAGTGCAGTTACGGATGAATTACTAAAAGAGCTGAAGTCAAATAAGAGAGCAGTGTCGAATTAATAGCTTTGTCAACTATATATATGATGAGTTTTATGTTTCCTGTGCTGTTACTTTCTTCACTTCTAGTTTACCGCATAATTTGTGCTGCTTCTCCTTAATTGTTAGATTGCTTGGTTAGTTATGTCAAATCTGTCTCCTTTGTATCCATCCAGATGATGAAGAGGAAGATGATGTTCATTTAGCCCCAAACAGTGCTGATGATACTCCCAGAGTAACTAACTACTTTCGTCTAAAATTTCAAATTTGTCTGGCCTAATTAATATGCAGTAAATTTGGTGGGCCTGAATCTATATTCTCTGGAGAGGCAAAAGGTTTCGATGAACCACCAAGTTGGGGTTCTCTTGATACTCAATAATTGGAACCTAAGCTCCATTAAAACTGGCACAGACTCATTTTCAAAGCAGGGTCGATTTTTCGATTCAGTTCCGAGCACCCCACTTTACAACTCCACCACCTTCCCCAAATGCTGATAGCTTATTCGCAAGAAATGGTCCTTTTGTGTTTGATTCTGTACCAAGCACCCCAGTGTACAAGTCCAGCACGTCCCCTGGAAGAGACACATTTGCAGATTCTGTCCCAAGTACACCGATGTACAATTCTAGCACCTCTCCTAGAAGGTTCAATAAAGGTTCGGAAGATAACTACGGGTTTGACAGCTTCTCAAGGTTTGATTCTTTCAAAATGCAAGATACTGGACCATTCGGCTCACGTGACACCTTGTCAAGATTTGACTCCATGAGAAGCTCAAGAGATACCATGGACTTTAATGGAGGATACTTTGCATCTAACCAGTCCCTTGCCAGATTCGACTCTTTCCGAAGCACAGCTGACTCAGACTACAATTGTGGTCAAAGCGCTGCGCCTGATGCATTCTCCAGATTTGTTTCCATGCGCAGCACCAGAGATTCAGACTATGGCCGTGGCTTCCCATCATTTGATGATTCGGATCAGACATAAGTCCCAAATTCCAAGGAAAGATTCTGATAGTTGGAAGGCATTCTAGTGTTACAGATGATGATGAGCTATTTCAGAGAGTTCATAATTTTGTTCTATATATGATGCTTGCCCTACTGGAGTTCATCAGGTAGTAGTTGAGGCAATTTGGTTCCTCCAGTTCGCAAAGATCGAAAAAAACAGATATCAGAGAATTAGAGAAGCGAGCCGGTCAGGTTTAATTTGGACGTGTAATTTTCCATTATATGTTTTTTACCACCTAGTTGTTTTTTATCTCCTTATTGTTTCTACTTTATTTTGTGTTTATAGTAGAGTATAAATTTCATTCTTTAGCTTGGCATTTGAGATGTTCAATCCAGGAGGAGTGAGTAGCTTGGCTGGTTATATAAAAATGTTGTTTGCTCCATTTGTACGATGATATACAGTTGCGAGTTGTGACTTGTGTCCTTATAACGTGAAATTAGGAGGAATCAGGCTAAATATTTATGTGTATTAAGTATAGTATTAACAGTAGCAGGTTGATAAAAACTTATGAAGGCAGTGAGCAAACAAACAACACGTTTATTACATAAATCGACAGGGACTAATAAGCTCGGTTGATAATTAAGTTTTTCTTTTTGGTTTTCAGGAACACTTGGAACCTGGAAGTACATTTAACTTCCAAAAGTGTACGTATAAAAAGGTCACTTGAGGATGACTTCAAGACAGTCGTGAGTGTAAGGTAATTATTCGATCTAGTCATTGTAAGGGAACAAAACACAGATTCTTGTATCTAAGTGATCTCCAAATCAACTAAATATTCTTTGTTGTATGTGTGTGAAGTCCGGTTCTGTCGGCATCATTATCATTTGTGATATCCTTGCTTGTAAACGTACCTGGTATGCCACTCATCTGCTGCAAATTTTGCGTACCACTCATGTATTAACACTTCTAATAAATTTATTGAGTTGACACTTCCTCCTTTCAATTGTTTTTCCCATATCTGCAGGGCAGGAGGGAATGTTCTGGATGTCCTTGCTTCCTGTAATTGTAAGTTCATTCTTATAACTAATGCAAACCAACAACTTTAAAGTATATATATAGTACTCCTATTTTGTTAATGACATGCAATCAGTGTTAACTGTCTTTCAGATTATCTTAATTGTTGGCACAAAGCTACAAGTTATTTTGGAAAAGATGGCACTTGAGATAACAGAAAGGCTCTAAGGACTACCTCCCGTTCAAGCATCCGATAAGTGCTTTTGGTTTGGTTGTCCTCAGTTGGTTCTGAATCTTATACACTTTGTACTAAAAGTCCTATTTGATATCAAGTACTCTTGCATCAATGAGCCTAGTTTGCTGCTCATACCTGTAAAAATTGGTTTTGGGCAAGTATTTTCTTCTTAGTGAAATCCTAAAAATCATCCGGAAGACTACAATTAGATAGTCGGGGAGAGCTAATCCTGCTGACTTTGGCAAGTTAATAAATACTAGAGTATTGTTCCAGGTGCCAGTTGCTACTACAGCATAATCTATGCAGAAAGGATGAAACCAGCGAGGTGCTCGAGGTGACAAACTGCCCCGATTAGAAGCGGCAAGTTTCAACTACCTATCCGTTGATACTGACCACAACAAAATTTATATTCAGAAAGTTGGCTTTGGTTTATCATATTAGAGTGCAAGCACCAATCATCTCTAGAGAATAGAGAAACAACTAGAAACAATTTAACAGTGCAGCAATGCATAAGATGACTAACAGAAACAGCTTCAATAGTTCCTCAAAAATTAACGAAGAACTGTAGGTACAAAAACAGCAGTGAAGAAGCCTCCGAGGCATATTGCATGCAGGAGTAGGTAAATGCCTCTTCCTAGTTCCTAGTATCACAATTCACACATTCAAATTAATACAAAACACACACGGATGAATATTTACATCAGTACGCAGCAATCAGTTTTACGCAACTAGTTGAACATGTCTTCTCTATCACCCTCGGCAAATTCACCCTCCTCGAGTTTGCTGAACTCAAGGAAATGTGTCGGCCGATGCTCCTCGTGAAAGAACTCACGTGGTGTTCCCAGTTTCAAGCCATAGCCCATGCTTACGGTATGCTTCACACCCATGAAATTGTAGTTCCAAGGACCGTTATCAGGTATCTGCAATACATAAATTGCAATCATAAATGAGAAAACGGTAACAATATGAAGGGCCAAAAACAACAGAAGAAAAAGGGGTGATTAAAATGAAACATGTGCGAGAATCTTCAGAAAGCGGGAGACAAGCATTACCATGTAGAAACCTAGGAAACGGTCACTGAGAAGCATCTGGACTTTCTCATAGTAAGTTGGCAGGTAGCCATGGGGATTGGCTGCTACATCGGTATTGCTTTTTCCCCACTCATACCCTGAGGGAGTCAATTTATACGCAGTCAACGAGCAGGAACCCGGAGTGAAACTGCATGTCAGAATAATGCACTTCTCGCCATCCCACTGTGGGTTGTTCGATAATACCTTGGCATGAACAGCTAGATCCTGAATGTTTCACAATTCAACAAATGTAAGAATAAAACATCAAGAAACAAGGCAAACAGAAAATGGAAATTCAAGGGGAAACGATGTCAAGCCAAGGAGAGAAAATGAGGATGACTTTTTACTTCACCATTGCAATTGACAGACTTAAATATTACAAGGAAAAAAAATGCCAGATTGAAACCAACCTGAGGTGAAAGCTGGGGAAGCTCATTTGGTTGCGTGTGCAACCATCCAAGAGGCTCCAGGTCATTCAAGAAATTATGATTAGGAATTCCTGATGGGAGATGAACATGTTGGGGTGTTCCCCATTGTGGTGGCATTGCAATACAGCGGATCTCCTTCACCTGGGGATTGTCAGGAGGACTTATGCCATATAGGTAACCAGCAACCTGAGTACGAAGATCAGCTACGCATATAAACTTCTTTAAGATATTCTTTGGCATGATGTATGTGTAGCCGGTTTCCTGCAATTAGACAAGAAAAAAAAGGCCCAATCAACATTAATTTGAAAAAGGTACAAGGGAATGTTTAATAAACTCGTTCTACCAACGTACACCACAGTGAAAGTTACCTTAATGTCTTCTGAGTTGACATATATGTGATTAACCCGGAGGTGTAGGTTAGTGGCGGATATTGCTCGAACACGCCAGTCGGTTCTGCTGTCATATGAAGCTTGGCCATACGGACTAGTAGTGCTAACAATCAATTCATCACCATGCACATTTGTAGTCCTTGTGGTTACTGCTGTAATCTGACTGGCTTCCTTTGCCTGGAGGAAAAAACATTCATTCTTAGAAAATGAGCCAAACCCAAGGAGAAGGAAAAACAAAAACAAACATAGAACATTGTTTGAAAGCAAGCCCAGACCTGTTTCTCAATATCAGCAATCTGTTGGCGTTGCTGTGAAGGTGGTGTGATCTCCGCCCCAAGAATGATATCGCGGATCTCAGACTGGGTAAGTGCAGATGTATTAACATTGTTCTTCTTGGCATAATCCGACAGGATCAGGTCTCTCAGAGCAACTTCAACCTGCACAAGTCACAGATTCAGAGATAAATCAAAGAAAGCAAATATGTCAATTATATTAACATCCAGGCAATTGTAAAATTAGACAAGCACCCTTCAATCAATCATATATATTGGGACAAATGAAACCGGCAAGTAGAGCAATAGTTGCTTTGTGTGTGTGGGTGGTGGTGGTTGGGTGGGGGGGGGGGGGGGGGGTGTTTGATGGTGGGCTATGCATTGTATATTTTTATTTGTATGAAGGATTCTATCGAAGAAAATAAAGGGCTACTTAGTTGGTACCTTCATCCACTGCTCATCAGATAGAGAAGGCCAGATATGGTGAGGCTCAGTAACAATTGTCTTGTCGGGCTTCAGCAACATCTTTGCTTTCTCATTATTAACATGCAGAGCACGCAAAATCAATATCAATCTGGAGAAAGCTGTGTAGGACGAGATACTCTTCAACCAATCATCATAGATATTGAACAGAACCATCTGTGGCTCCGTTGCCTTCAGTATCAGGTCACCGAACTTCTCAATCTTTAGGCAAGCCTGGAATGGCAACTGCAACTCACTCCCTTTGATCACAATATTTGGAAAATCTAGCAAATGGACCTCAAGAGGATCCAACATTCCTTTTCGCGTCACAATAATTTGTTTCGGTTGCTCTTCAACAGGCAATGACCGAACCAATGCAGCCACTTCTTCTGCAGTTTTCCACTTGGCCAGCTGACCAAGACGCTTTTGCCCAGCCCACACACTTGTGTGAATGACCTGCAAGACACAGAAATCGATAAAATTCAGACATTGCAGTAAAAGGTAATACACATATCCACCAGTGAAGTATGTGGGAACAACTAGTACTTCAGGCGTTCTTCGCCTGAAACTTCAAAATTTATTGTACCCTGGCTCCTTGTAGGTACAGACATAGCATTTTCTAATGATAAAAGGGGATTTGCAACATAAATGTTAACTGCAAAAGCTATGTCATGATCAGATTTCTGGAATATGCAACCTAAATCAACTGCAAGAGCTATGATAAGTTACTGGGTAGTAATATTACAAAAGCGTCAAACTAAACTGTGGTATCTGTTATTTTCCTTCCAGGTAAATAAGGTAAATTTAAAATTGCAGTTACAAGGCACTAACCTTTAGGAACAGCTGCCCTGTCCGAGGGTTGAATATGAAGATTGCACCATTAATAGGCTTCGTTGTGAGATTTCCCTCGAATGTCTTGTGTATAGTGACACGATATACATTTGTGTCATCGACAAACCAAATAATCTGATTGCTGAATATCTCTCCATAGTTCTGAGATGATAAATAGGGCTCCGTAGGTTCTGAAGAATACAGTTGCAGCCCTTTCCTTATTCGCTCTCTCAGAACATAAAGTGCTGGATTTGACTGCAATAGAAAGATAAATCATATAAATCATAAAGTACTGCATAACACATTAGTATTAAAAAATATTATCCTAATAGCAAGGAGCACTCCTGCATTTTCAAATAAATCGTGTTTTAGCCTTATCTTAGTCTTGCACTGTCTGATCTTTAAGCTCTACACTGCCTCATCATTAAACTATCACCCCTAATTAACTTATCTAAAACACAATCCATTCTAATCTCAATTCATCAATATCATGGGAATTATCCTTAGTTGGTGTGCACAACACTTGACTTAAAAGAGGGACTACTACACCATCGATTACTGTACATATTACATACCTTCATGATCTTGTTCATGGCCTGTTGAATCAATGGCTTTGACCCTGGGAACCAATTTCCGAAGGCAGAATGCAAATTGTATGCTAGGTCAATACCAATCATGACCCCTGCACAAGAAACATTAACTTAGTATCTGGTTTGGTCACAAAGTAATATATCAACTAATTGCAGTATATGATAAAAACGAAAACAATAGTTTGAATATATTGTTGACAGAAGATGAAGAACATAATACCAGTAGGCGATGGATAGATAGACATGTTATCAGTTGTGTAATCCATAAATTTTGCCCTGGTATATCGCTCGATGTCATGAGAATCGTAATCACCCCATCGCAGCTGCACATCTATCCAGTACTTATTACTAGCCTTCTGGTCAAAGACATCCTTTGTCTCCGCCACAAGACTGGGCTTTGACATAGACCATCTATGGGCAGCAAAAAGAAGAATGTCAGCACATGAGCTGTTCATTTTGTAACTCTTTCGGGGGTGGATTGTTTCTTTTTGAACAGTCTCAATTTCAAGAGCATCCAATTCCTGATCCAAAACCTGGCAAAGATCCATAACCACACTTTCATGTATTTTCTGCCACAAGTGGGCCCGGAAAATCTGAATTAGAGATATCTTCAAGGTAGGTATCTTTCCATGCATAAAGATTCCAGTTAGATCAAGCTGAACTTGAAAACCAACATAAACATTTGCCCTGTTGATTGTTGGTGACCACCATAGAGTAAATCTCCGATTAGGAATTTGATTGAGACCGGATCTTTGAGCATTAGTCAATTTCTTATACTTCATAGACTCCTCGAAACCAGAAGCTTTCTCCCAGAAAAGACCCTCCCAGGTGGGGAAGCTGCAAAACAAAAGTATAAGATTCCACCTCAAGACTAGAATGTTTTAATAAAACATGTTGTAACATCAATTTAGATTCTGCCTGCGATGAAAAAAATAGAAAATAGAGAAAGAAAGAGATCCAATGTTCACAATAATAAACATTTTTTTAAGGAGACTTACTATGTTCCTTTGAACAGTGTATGCTCAAGAATTCCTTCGACTCCTCCCAAAGCTTGGATAACATCAGTTCTGTAATTATTCAAGTTCCATAACTTTCCGTCGTGCCTCTGGTGTGTCCACCAGAACGGATTCTGTTTCAGAACCTGATATTGCTTGAAATCTGTTCTCACTCGCCATCCTTTGTCATATGCAAGTGTATGACGGTCCTTCTGAAACAGTGTGTTGATACGAGGTATACCTCTATCCCATGAATCCTAATCACCAAATGCAAACAGGTAAATAGCAAGATTCAGTATATGAAACAAAATGAACACCTGCCCAGCATAATGGAAAAGGATAAAAATGGGTTGAAATAATAGCAGCAGACATACTTCCAAATCTTCCAGGGTTAATCGTCTATTCTGTGCTTGAGCTTCCTGCCTCTTCAATGCATATTCAGCCCAAACACGCTGGGAATCAATGAACTCACTCTCCCATGGCTGTACATGAGCCAAAAAAAAAAAGAAAGATTAAAAAAAAAAAAACATAAAGCAGAAGTAAACAGCATGTAATATAAACTTCAGTTATTAAAAATTAAGAAAAAATAAAAAAAAACACACACACACACACAGAACAAAAGAGTAACATACCTGTATGTACCGATACAGATTTGGAATCAACTGATCCTCTTCATGACTCATTCCACTCCTGAAGTGTGTCACACCAACATCTGTCTGTTTACTATACCGGAGGTCACTTTGGGGAATCAGAATGTGGCCCATCGAGAGCATTCCAAGTCCTCCGATTTCCTTCGGTGTGTAGAATATCACAGGAGGGAACCTGGCAGTTTACCAAGTGTAAGTACTTAAACATCTAGCACAGACAAAAAATATATGGAACATATAATACAACAGAGAGTGCATTACCGGCTAGGCATCTTAGAGTTCAAGCCAATCTTAATACGAGTCTGTATCTTATTTTCACACTTGACAAGCAGATCCAACAGTTCTTGCGTGTGGACAGTTGCTTCACGGAAATATGTCATTAGCCCTGCACCAGAAAAGTGAATAGTCAATAAAAGGCATACCAGCGAACAGGTCTACCATCAACAGTATAAAAAAGGGGACTAGAAGGTACAAGAATATTATGCGTTCTGTTAGTACCTATAAGAGCCGTGTTCCATTTGTTCACAATCTTTGTGAATGTTGTTGAACCTGAAGACATAAGAATTTGTCTTACACGATTCTCAAACACCTTCATATGTTCATCATCTACCCGCAGAAATGCAACTGACGTGCGCTCTTTGGTCTGCTCATTCTGCAGATTCCAAACTCCATCTCTCATATTGCTGAAAGCCTCTTGAGTCATTCTTATCTTTGGTAGAATTCGAACTTCAAATCCACACCTATACATCAATCAAACATTTATCAGTCTTTACTGCATAGACAGATTTATATTTGATAAGGGAAAAATAAATGAAATTGGACACAGGTTACACACATGCTGAAGAGCAAATTGGGATTGTCTTTGCTGTAAACTGAAACAAAGCTATTCTCCCACTCCAGGGTGGTAATGCTTCGTGGAAGACGGTTCTTCATATCCCAAAAAACACTTCTGCCGAGGTTAACTGAAAAGACATCATGAAATTAGGCTTACAAAACCAGTCAACAAACAATTAACTCAAAAAATGATGGATGGTTAAGCAAGAAGATATTTACCATCGTGTTTCATCAGACGCATCCTAGCATCTCTAGGCCAGCATTTTTTGTTGTTGTAACCAACCATATTTTCATTGTTAGGATCTGGATGCTCTGTAAGATACCGCTGAATAAGATCCCGTGCCTCTTCATGAGTAAACCGAAATAATATATGCACCTTATCAATGTATCTAGAATACAAACGAATTGGGTGTCTGGTTTCTACTCTTGTATCATGGAAAGTAATGAACTCATTCGGCATCTGTGGAGGACCAGCAATTTCGCTTGCCCGAGTCAGACCGAGAAGAAGAAGGTCCAGGACAAGCCCATAATATTGCACTACAAATGAGGCAAACTGAAGACCACGAATCAGCCCATAAGAATTTGTATGGCTCATATCCTTGTATGACAGGACAACATTATTCTTTGCAGTGACATAATCAGCAATATTATGATCGAGAACCAACCGAAGAAGCCTGCAGAAGAAGCCGAGTAAAAATCAGTACAGTTTCAAGGCACTATTTCCTGTAATTAAACAATATGTGTGGTCTGTGGATTTATAAGAATACCTGTTGAGCATTGTCAGATCAATCTTTTCAAAGAACTTCTCGAACTTCGTCTGAAGCATCACTACACACTGGCCGTCGCCTGTGTCCCATATGTTTTGCAAATTGTTAATACCTTGACACCATTTGTAAACAAGGAGCGGTGGTGGCTCAGAATCAGCAGGCTTGATCCAATTTGGGAACAGGTGGCGCTTATCACCCTCATACCACAAATATTGATCCAGGTATGCGTCGGTTATCTTTTCAAGTGGTTCTATCTCATAAACAGGAATGAGATAGCTGTAAAGATCCATGAACTCAATACCCACCTGTAAGAAGCACATCATTAGTTACCGTGGATGTGAACCACAACAAAAATTAAAAAAAAAAAAGGTTTAGCATGCCGGCACTATTAATTAGCACAAAAGAAGCTAACAGATTACGTTAAATGCTAAGTTGAAGGGAAATCTTCTCAAGACTCAGAGCAACTTACTTCTTTAAAGGAACGTTGTGTGAGTAGATGACGTTTAATACGCGACAAAGCCTCATGTGGATTATCGTAAGCTTGTTCAATCAATCCTAATTCTTCTCTTTGCAACTGGTTCAACCTGACAGCCACGCTATACGATTCCTTCAATCTCTCCAGTGCAAGGATGAGAAGCTTCGTATCATGCTTGTAAGACAATGGAGGAAAGGGAATGGGCGAGAATTTTCTAGATTCCAACCAGTGCACAGTAGTCGAATAAATTGCAACTGCTTCTTCAGGTGTCACATAAGGACCATCTTTTAGGTAGTTGTGTTGGCGTTCCTGCAAAGATTGCGAAAGAGCATTTCAAAACATGATTCAAAGAGCACAACAAAAATTACAACCAAGAGAGGCAAGTTGTTCCACTATGGGCTGAAGAACAAAGTATACCTGTTCTGCCTTCAACCAAAGACGGGTTAATCTTCCAAGATTCTTCCTGCAGACGGTCTTGTCAACTGTTGCTCCTCTTCTAATACGCTCCCGATTGTAGTGAGCAACATTTGTCCACCAATCAGCTTTTGACTTCACATAACGAAGTATCATGTTCTCGATGGGGACAGGCAAACCAGGTACCTGATAAGCAAAACGGCTTTCAAAAAATATGATAAAGTGAAAGAGGAACAGATCTGCAACATGATAACTTATATAAACTAAAAATTGTAGGAATTTTAGGTAAGTACCTTCCAAGGGATATTTGCCTTCCAGCAACGCCATGCTTCGCTTAAATGCTGCAAGATAGTCCTTGCTTTGTTTTGCTTAATACCCTCTGCAGTAATGAAAAGGTTATATTTAGTATAAGATGGAAAGTTCGGAAAAAAATGTCTGTAAGGAGGAGAAGTAGAAGACTGTATGCTTGCCTGGCATCGCATCAAGCACATCATGCATAACCGCAGCACGAAGCTCCAAGTCGAAGTGGCTTTCTACACGTTGCTTTGTCACAGTTTTAGCCACTCCCTTGGAATGTCGTCCTTCGAATTGCCTTGCAAGAAGGTTTCCCAGCCACCTTTCCAATAGAGGCACTATACCACGAAGGAAAAACAACCATACCCTCCACATCGGTGCCCAAAAACCACATCCAGGACCTTTCCCGACCGGCCCAGTGTTAAATCTATAGTATATCAGATGCTTCAAATCCTTGCACATGCGAATCTGTCGCATAAGCCTGTACTTGTACCGGTACATACCAGTCAATTGACCAACATGAGAAAAGATGTACTGCAAACCATCTGCTAACTGAAATGCGTCCACATTTCCCAACCGGAACTGGATATTTGCATCAATAACAAGCTTTGTCAAACGCAAGATTTCACGACAAAGATGGAAAGCATTACCAAACCGAGATTTTTTACGTTCTTTGGTGGTAAGGGTCTTCACGGGCTTTAAATTGAAGTTATAGTCGAGATGAAGGTAGTTCAAATTTTTCCTATGGATCAATAGATTCAGCATATTGTATCCCTGTTTACAAACTTGCAGCCCCGCCTCAGCCCAATCAAGTTCAGTGGTCTGGAAAAACTTTGTAGCTTTGAGGGACCTAAATAGGTGCTTCTTCTTCTGAGCCTTGGGTGGTCGATGATGCAGCTCATTCAACACAAAACATTTCAACAGCTTCTGGTAGCTGACACGGACTTTGACAGGGTACGAAGGAGGACTGCAGAAAGCAATAAAAAATCAGTTCTGTAAGACCTCGGACAATTAACATAATGCTGTTGGCAAAAAAAAAAAAGTGTCTCACCAGTGTTCCTTGAACCACTCTGACACGAGAGGAATATCCTCCGCACGTCTCATCCGACCAGAACGCATATTGAAGGGGCGTGGTGCAAACAATAGTGAGATACCAGCCGCAGTTGTGTCAGTGTAGATTGGCGTGTTGGTTAGTAAAGGCTCAATTTCCTCTGGCAACACAAAATCATCATCGTCATCTTCTTCCAGATTCTTTTTATCTCTCTTATCTTTGTTTGTACTTGTGATGGGGTGAATTAGGGGATCGTAGTAGAAAGCTGGCAAATCAGGATCCTCAGTCTTTATGTACATTACCATAGGAGTGTGATAAATACTAAGCCTAACTTTCCTGGGCCTATTGTTATAAAGATGAGGAAAAGCGATCCTGTACTCCGTCCGCAGAGGTGATCGGATGATGAGCTTGTTAATGTCATTAAACTCATTCCAGTCCTCATCACCTTTCTCCATGTCACGGTACAAAGGTTCAAACTTCGGACCACCTGAAGAAAAGAATGCAAAGGAAGAATCAAAAACAGTTCACATAAATAAATTGACCATAATTAAACAAAACGTACCTGGTATGCACATGTTGAGTGCTTTTGCCGTGAAGAAGGACTCCATGTCAAAAAGGTAAAAATAATTGCGATCAATCAGATCAGAAAGCAACTGCCCAGCAAGACGGTGAAGTGTAGCCATTATTGGAAGTGACAGGTGCCACTTGCGGTAACTGGGACCATTAATAAGCTTTGTACCTACAAGAGGCTTATGGTCATAGAACCAACGGTGCACGGCACCATCTTCTTCTTCATCTAACTCCAACTGGATTGGCTCCAGAGGGTCAACATCAAGAAGATTGTCAGCATAATCTAATGGAGGCTCTTCATCATCAAACGGGGGGAAACGCATTCTCTTGAAATGCCTCCGGTCTCTTTTTTCTCTTCGCATCATGATCCACATAGTACCCCACTGCAAAATAGTAAAATAGCATAATTTGTAATGATGAATGCAGAGATCTTATGAGAGAAAAGGAAAAAAGGAACTCCTACAGGATAAGTGCAAAGGAGTACATAAAACAGATTCTTAAAATAGGCTGACATACCTGTGCCAAATAAATTGGTTCTACAACCCATGGTATTTCATTCACAAAGGTAATAGCACCAGTGATGTGATAAAGAACCTTGACCTCACGCACCTATGAAATTGATAACAAAATTATTAGAGGCTCCGAACCAAAGACACAGAGCAATCACGAAAGATTAAAAAAAAAAAAAGACTATTAACTCATCAGGCCAAATACCTGCTCCCAGGGCATGGGCATATTCTCAAGAAGCTTATAGACAGCGTGTGGAACAAATTTAAGAGCTCCCAGATACACACGCTTATCATGACGAAACTTCTTCGATGACATGTCGCCATGATCTCTGCAGAGAATAATAAATTGTAATACTGTATTAGATAAGAACACATCAATCCATCATATAAATAAAGTACTCAGGGTGAAGATGTATAATAAGACAGGCACAGTGATACGCAATTCATCATATAGCCACTATCCGTTCAAGAACAAAATTCTATCATGCCATATGTAACCCATAAAAAGGATCTCTGAATAGAAATATTCTACGAAGTAAAACTTTTAAGATGGTGTGGTTACCATGCAAGTAGGAGGCATGCTGCAGATATCCCAAATGTTGACACCCAAGAAAACTTGATCGGGGAGGATGTAAGATTTTCATCTAATAAGTTAAGAATATTTATTACATCCAAAGTATTTGTTAGAATCTTATGAATACAATGAGAATTACACGTGACTTCTAATAGAGGCAAGATTGAGATTCAGTAATAATGACCTACTAGGCTCTAGCAGCTAAATCAAGTAACAAACTCTCCAGTTAGCCAAATGTAGCATTAACATTTAATCTAACTAGACAACCAACTGTTGAACAACATCTGACGATGAGAAAACTAAAATTGGATGGCCGGAAGGTTTTCCTTCAACATAGAAAAAATATGCTATTTTATACCAAGACTAACCAGTGCGGATACCACATGATTAGTATTCAGCGCAACCAAAACCGACAAACCCGAGTTACCTGATTCGCCGAATGCTCAGAGCGTGGTGCGCGCACCAAGCTAGAAATAAGTTGCCTAGCACTGATTCTCTGATATTGGAACACGATTTACTACTATTAGGAAAATGTGATTCGTACATTTCTGGAACGTGGTTCACTACTATTTATAGTTAGATTCGAAGGAAGTATAATTTCATCAAGTATTAAAACATTGATCATATTTTTAAATAATCTAATAGTAGCTAATGTAACTATGTCAGTAACTATTTACCTCTAAATAATGTACTAGAGAATTACTCAATCATTTATAATCCATTTATGTCTTCATTGGGCTTAATGATTCGCTGAAAATAGAGTCTAGGCGCGCAAAGAGCTACAAACTGGCTCACGATAACCCTAACCCTAAGACAAACTACTATATGCCAATAAGTAACAAAACAATACCAAAGTAGAAGTTAGCATCCATTTATGTCTTCATTGGGCATAATGATTCTCTGAAAATAGAGAATAAGAGCGTAAAGAGCTACGAACTGGCTCACAATAACCCCAAGACAAACTACTATATGCCAGCAATTAACAAAACAATACCAAAGTAGAAATCAGCTTCTTAAATGAATCATAGCAATCAAACAGCAACAAAAACATATCAAGTTACAAACACACATGACACAAATACACAAATAACAAAGATATAATCAATCATAAGCAGCAACATATAGAAGTGCTAATACATAAGGTATAGAAATAGAAGTGAACCGTACCTAATGATTTTCCTGACATGCTCCGGTGGCATATCCTCCTTCTGCGCCTCCACGAACCCAAACTTCCGCTTATCTCCATACCGCTTCGAGTTGAGCTGCATCCACTTCCTCGCCCTCTCATCGAGCTGAGATTCAGTCGGTACCACCGTGTACGAAGGTGGCTGCACCGAAGGCGGTGGCGGAGCTCCAGGAGGCGGTCCACTGGTTCCGGGAGGCGGCATCATTGGTGGCATAGCTCCGGCACCGCCGCTAGTACCGGGCGGCGCCGGATTATTGAAGTTGTTCCAATCCTGCCCGTTGTACATGATTGACGGAATTCAAAACCGCCAGAAAGGCGTTGGAACAAACGTTGAGCAGTAGAAATTGATATTTGCGGATAAATCGTAGAGAAAGGGGTTAAATTTGGTTAGGGTTTATGGGGTTTTCAGTGATAGAGCTACTCTCAGAATCGATCTCTCGATGGAGATGAGAGTGAGACGATTGGTCATGGCCGTGGGCCTAAAATGATATGTATTGGTGTCGCGAATGGGTCAGAGGCGGTCTCTTTGTAACCGACTTTAACTATTTGGGCCTGGATGGGCTAGCGATTTTGGATATTCATGACAATTGCATGATTATCGTAGTTATAAGGTGTTACATCGATAATAAATTACACTTATATGTGCAATAAGTTTAGGAAGTGCGGTTGCTGATATATAAATAGTAGGTGAATGTTGAACCCATCGAAGCATATGAAGCATACTAGAAGCACGAAATATTATGTATTTTGTGTTATGTGATAATATTGTACCATAACATTAGTTAATCTACACGGTGAAAATGGATTGTATTTATATAATTATTATGTTTCATTTATCTAACATCTAATGAAGTAGTGGCTCAATTGTATTATTGATACCGATATTATCGATGGTATTAAATATACGATGGCCTAACTAATTATTATCAAAATTATGCAATCAACGTGCAATATATTGCAATAGTTCCAATCTACTAAACTAATGGGTTGGTGAGAGGGTCACAATTTACATGTGGATTCCCTCTCTAGAAAACAAAAATACTCGTGTACTTTTGGTTCTTTTTTCGATCAAGCTAACCAACTCGCTTTCCATAAAATGTCTTTTCTTTTATTTTACAAAGTGACAAAAATCATTTCGAAACGCAATATTGAGCATCAAATCCCTAATATGATATGCGAGTAAGATCTTACCGAAGGTTTGACTTGGCTAATTGAGGCTCGGCTCGCTCAATATGAATTTCAAGCCGAGCTCAAGCCTCTTTTTAAGCTCGTCTCACTAATAAGTCGGACATCTGAGTGATACTCAATAGGTTTGACACTACAAGAAAACAGCATTTTAGCAACCACATTTAGCAACCGATCGATCGGTTGCTAATTTTAGCGACTGATCGGTCTTTTAACGACCGATGGAAGACTTTAGCGACGGAAGAGCAAAATCGCTCTTAGAGCGTATGAACTTTAGCGACGGATGGCTTATCCGTCGCTATTTAGCGACGGATCACACCATCCGTCTCTAACCAGCGACGGCGACGGATGATATCATCCGTCGCATGGTTTTAATGATTTTCTTTTTTTTTTTTTGGTCGGTCAACGTGTTAGCGACGGATGGAGTATCCGTCGCTACACTATATAAAAAAAAATAATGAATAATATAGCGACGGATGGTGTGATCCGTCGCTAATATAGCGACGGATCATCATCCGTCGCTAAACCTCACCATTATCATCGTCTTCTCCGCTTGCTCAGCGGCAGAACACACACAACCCGATTGAGCGCGGCTCCATTTTCTCCTCCCCTATTTTCTTCGTTTCTTCACCATTTCAATCAATATTATAGTCATTTCGAAGCTCTTCCATCAAGGAACAAGTGTAGCTATTCAATTGCGTGATTATTTCCCCATTTCTTCCGCAATCAAAGGTATATATTTCGAACCTAACTTGTCTAAATTTTAGTATTCTTCATTTTTTTTTTTCAATTCATTGAATTGTATGCATTCTACTAGTATCTATCATGTTGTGTAGCTCAAATTAGGGGGGATGAACAAGTTTTAGTTGGTGAATTGATAGATTTGGTATGAATTGGGTATTTTATAGTTTAGTTCGATTATGTTTGGGATTTGAATTGGGTTCGATTATGTTTGGGATTTGAATTTGGTTCGATTATGTTAGGGATTATCTACGTAGTTAGTTTTGTTCAATTAGTGTAGTTTGTTTGGGATATACTAATTAGATTTGAAAATTGCATAAGTATAATTATAATGGAAATATGAGTAATTATAGTGTATTGTAATTAGTTATTATAATGGAAATTGTATAAATATAATGAAAATATAGATAAATATAGGTAATTATAGTGTATTGCAAGTTTTTATTATAATGAAAATTACATAAGTATAATGGAAATATATAGATAAATATAGGTAATTATAGTGTATTGGTAGTTGTTACTATAATGCAAATTGCATAATTATAATGAAAAATATATGTAATTATAGTGTATTGTAAGTAGTTATTATAATGAAAATTGTACAAGTATAATGGAAATATAGATAAATATAGGTAATTATTGTTTAAAAAAAGTGTAAGTATGAAGGAAATAACTCATTGATAAATTAAAGTTAGAAGATAATATGAGTATTTTTATTTCTAATGTAGAAATATTGGGAGTATATATAATGCAATGTAAAAAATTGATAATTAAAATGAGTACTTGGTGAAAAACAACGTTAGCCGCAATGTACTAAACTTCCATTGGCCAGGTTTAGCATTCAATTATGAATCCCGATCGTACTTGGATGTACAGTAGGATTGCAGATGGAATACTTTTGCCTACGTTTGTACAAGGGGTCAATGCATTTGTCGAATTTGCATTGTCAAAACCCGAGTGTTTGAGTACTGGGATGATGAAGTGTCCTTGCAACCATAAGAAATGTAGGAACCGTCAGTACTTACCCTCTACGGTGGTTGTAGACCATTTGAAGCGTAATGGTTTTGTCCCTAAATATGAGGTGTGGAATCATCATGGTGAGGCAGTTCGTTTGTTGGGGGATTATTCCATGTTGTCGGGGAAGCGTAGGAAAAGGCAGGAGAGTAGTGCTACACCAGGTGCCTGTACTCATGATGATGCCACAGGGGACCGGATGGAAGAGATGGTTCGTAACGCTGCGGGTCAAGAGTTCACGAAGGGTGTTGTTAATGTGGAGCCTCCGAATGCTGAGTCACAACAGTTCTTTGACTTGTTGGAAGCGTCAAAGATGCCACTCTACCCGGGGTGCAAGATGAATGAATTGACTATGTTGTCTCGAATTATGAGCAACAAGGAGGGTGGTGGGAATTCAGAAAGCAGCTGCAACGATTGGTTGAGTTTGATCACGGATGCTATGCCTGAAGGAAGCCTAGTTCCAACAAACTATTACCAAGCGCAGAAGAAGATGAAGGCGATGGGATTGCCTATGGAGAAAATAGATTGCTGCCCGGGTATGTGTATGATCTATTGGGGGGAGGATGAAGGTTTGTTGAAATGTAAACATTGTGGGAAGGACCGGTATAGTCGTTACAAGGAGGGCGCTGCAATGAAACGACAGAAGAAGAATCTCTCCCACAAGAAAATGTGGTACTTTCCTATGGGTCCTCGTCTGAAGAGGTTGTATGCATCAGATGCATGTGCAAATAAGATGCGTTGGCACAAGGAGAGAGTAGTCGCGGATGACCAAGAGGGTAAGATGGGTCACCCATCAGACTCGCCGGCATGGAAAGAGTTTAATGTGAAATATCCACAGTTTGCAGCCCAGTCTAGAAATGTAAGATTGGGACTTAGTACTGATGGTTTCAACCCGTTTGGGAGTGAACGGAAGTATTCGTGCTGGCCAGTGATGCTTACACCTTACAACTTGCCTCCGGGTGACTGTTTGAAAGAACCATTCATGTTCTTGACCGTGCTGGTGCCAGGGCCGGATGATCCAGGACAGAAGATAGATGTCTTCTTGCAGCCACTAATCAAGGAGCTTATAGAGTTGTGGGAGGATGGTATCCCGGCATACGATGTCTCAACAAAGACGAACTTTACCTTGAGAGCAACACTACTCTGGACCATCAGTGATTTTCCTGCGTACTCCATGTTGTCTGGAAGGAAAACATCCGGATACAAGGCATGTCCACATTGTCTGGATGATGTTGATTCACACTATCTGCCGAAGAGTCGAAAGGAATCTTGGTTTGATTGTCATCGCAGGTTTCTAGACGATGAACACCCGTTCAGAATGAACAAGACTCAGTTTCTTAAGAACAAAGTGGTGTTGAAGAAGGCCCCTAAAGAACTAACAAGTGCACAACAATTTGCTATTATAGAACGCTCGGGGTACAAGAAAGTAACTGAGGTTGGGTGGGAACAGCATAACGAGAATATCAAAAGTGAGTATGGATGGAAAAAGAGATGCATCCTATGGGATTTGCCTTATTGGAGTAGTCTTCGCATACGTCATATCTTGGATGTCATGCATATTGAGAAGAACGTATTTGAGAACTGCTTCAACACCATTTGTGAAATTCCCAACAAAACAAAGGATACAGTTAGGTCCAGGGAAGAGTTGGATATTCTATGCAGGAGGCCCGGACTGTCAAACAAGAATGCTGATGGCAAGTGGCCGAAGGCTAAATACACTTTGTCCAAAGAGGCTAGAGCGGAACTTTTTGATTGGGTGAAGTTGTTGAAGTTCCCCGACAATTATGCTTCTAAATTTGCTCGGTGTGTGGACACGAGTAAGACAAAGATGTATGGGATGAAGAGCCACGATTGTCATGTGTTCATGGAGAGGCTCATCCCGATTGCATTTCGCCAGCTCTTAGATAGATCGGTATGGAGTGCCTTGACCGAGTTGAGCTTGTTCTTCAAGAATCTATGCACACGGGTTGTTGAGGTTGAAGTGTTGAAGACGATGAAGGCTAACATACCGGTGATTCTGTGCAAGCTCGAGCGTATCTTTCCACCTAGCTTCTTTGATTCCATGGAACACTTGCCCATTCACCTACCAAATGAGGCGTTGCTAGCCGGACCTGTTCAGTATCGTTTGATGTATCCCTTTGAGAGGTAAATATTTTAGTATCATATTTACAAACATATATGACACATAATTGTATAGTATATCTAATTATGACAGACATATTATAACAGATACTTAGGCAAGCTGGAGCATTATGTGAAGAACAAAGCTCAGCCTGAGGGTTCGATTGCCAATGCATACATTCGAGCAGAGACTGCAACTTTTTGCTCCTATTTCTTTGACACTGGGGTCCCTACGAAGACATCTAGGCCGGCTAGAAATGCCGACACATTTCAAGTGCAAGAGGACCATAAAGTTTCTCTATCAATCTTTAAGGTTTCGGGGATGACGTATGGTGAAGAAAAAGTGGCATATCTGACGGATAAAGAGTACAATGCTGCACATTCGTATGTCCTTCAGAATTGTGCTGAGCTCAACCCGTTCCATCTCAAGTTTACTAGGTTAGTTGCCTTCTTACGTTTTACGATTGAATTAAAATCTTATTTTAGAGAAAATGGTAGTATTAAACCAAATATACGCATCATGTGCAGTTTCTTCAGCGCCCGTTGTGTAGAGCAAAATCCTATAGTGGCGGATGACACAATTGAGGACATGCTTAGGGAGGCCCTAGTCTCCGAATTTCCAACATGGTTCAAAGAGCATGTACAGAACCCGACCAACAAAATAACATGTCCTTACTTAAGAGCACTAGCAAGTGGACCTGGGAGAAGATACTCCTCCTTCCCATCTTACATTGTAAATGGACTTAGGTTCAACAGTAGTGAGTGTGGATCGACAGATGCTACAGTTAATGGTGGGGTTCGTGTCTTGGGGAAAGACATAGGTGATGATGTCTACGATTACTATGGGAAGCTTAGGCGTATTATTCGCCTTGAATATCCCGGAGTACCTTTGAAAAGAACAATGTTGTTTGATGTTGATTGGTATGATCCCACTGATGTAGGCACCAGGAGGCTTGAGGAGTATGATATGGTGGAGATAAACTATAAGAAGAAGTACAAAGTGTACGAACCATTTATCTTGGCAAGTCAAGCACTTCAAGCTGTATTTCTTCAGTATCCTACCTTGAAAAAGGATAAGGGCGATTGGTTAGCTGCTGTACCTATAAATGCTCGATCCAAAGTTGAGTATGTGGAGAAGGACGAGTCAATTAACAACTCGTACCAAGAAGAAGATGTCGATGGTCAGGCTAGAAAACCTGTACAGGCTACAGTAGAAGTTATTCAGCTGCATGATGATGTTTTTATTGACTTACAACCAGAGTAGATTATAGAGGGTACGTGAATTAGTACTAGGTAGTTAGATTAGACTTAGATTAGACGTATCTATCAGGCATATAATAAAAAAATGTTCATTACTTTATCTCTTAATGACTTTACATGTTTTATATTCAATTGTGTATGTACTAACACGGATCTTTTTATTGCAGATGCCACGACCCAGGAGACCACGATACCTGACCCCGCAGTCCCAGAGGGATGATACCGACGGAGAGGACACCGTACAGGGCTCACAGCAGGGCTCCCCTTCTGTTTTTGGGACTCCACCTG